>CM053783.1:751924412-752524412 GCA_028749045.1 Cupressus sempervirens | reverse complement strand
AAATTGATATGCATCATCCCACTCATCCAAGAAAAAATAAAGGTATCTCTACTAGGAAAGTGGTGGGCTCATTCACTATGTCATTCTCATCCATCTCTAGGATAGGGCAATTCATGTTGATGGAATTAGAGGTGTAGGTTTTAGTATGATGGATGGCTTGAGGCTCTACTCTAATTGAAGCATTGGCTCCATATCTTGTTCTAAAAAAAATATATGACCAGTCAAAAGATATGTAACCACCTATTTGGGCAATGAAGTCTCTTAAAAAACAAATGGCAAAATATGGCTTGACCTCAGCAACAGAGATATCTTGGGTTACAGTACGACCAAGGCATGCATGTAAGGCCCTCTCCACATTTCTAAGGATCCCTACAGTCTTGACAATACTACCATCCAACTGTAATACATCCCTAACAATGGGCTCATATTTCATTCCCAAAGCATCAACAACACACCTAGGAATCACTGAACTGCTAGCCCCTAAATCAAGAATACAATTATGGACTAGTTTACCTCCTATAATTAGAGAAACATAGAATGGAGGAGGTCTAACCTTTTTACTTGTTTCTACCTCCCTCTCTAATGGTTGTACTAGGCTTGTGGCACTTTCCATACTAGGTGTCTGATCCTTTGGTTCAATCCTTTCCAATTCTTGCTACAACAACCTCTTTTGCATGGGTATAGTGACAACCGCATCCCACATGGAGATATTCACATTTGTCTTCTTCATTTTCTCTACCACATTGAATGGCATAGCAGGTGTTTTGGTAGAAGCCTTGGGAGCTACAATTGTATGAGGTTGAGATGGAACAACCTGACAATCACTTGTATCTTTTCTGCCATAATTTTGCCTTTGTTGCTGAAAGGTACTTGATTGATTATTTGCTGCTTGCTCATGAGATACTGCCTTTGAAGTTGAAGCCTTATTGGGAGGAGGAGGGATAGCATCTTCCACAACTCTTCTCTTGCTCTTGGTGTTAGGATCAATAGAATCTTGGTCTACATTACAATGATCCTCCATCTAATGATTCATAAAAGAGCAATCACCCTATCTTTGCATATCTGAGGCATCTTTGAATCGGTCCTCCTTGGATGATTGTTTTGCTACAGGTTCTTGACTATCAAAGCCATAAAAGATTTAGCCTTCTGACACATACAATAGGCATAGGAGTAGTTATAGGAGGGACAAAAATCTTGATCTTGAGCCATATTATTTTGAGGGATTATGGCCCTACTTTGGTTTATATTTGAGGTTGAAGCATGGCCACCCTGCCTACTCTGATCAAAAGAATTGTTCCAATGATTAGGATTTGGAGGCCTACCACTGCTTGGAGTTTGATATTGCAATTGATGAGGTTTACTACCTTGAGCTTGCTAGCTTTCTAAAGTCACCACCGTGTTGCTCATTTTATGCATCATAGAGAAATTATCCTCCAGCCTCTTTCCTTGATCTTCTAACTTCTTCCCTTGATCTTGCAATTTTTTATGAAGGTTCTTCTCTCTTTTGTCCATGTTCTACATTAGAGATTGCATCATCTCTTTGATTTCATCTATCCCATTTGAAGATGTGGAAGCTTGAGGGACTGGGACAAGGGATTTTTATGTAGAAGTTGTGGGAAGAGGAGCCATTGCTGGTTGATGATTTGGAACATCAGGGAAGAAAGGCATAGGAGGCCTTGGAGCTAACAAACCTCCTTGTATCAATATTTTTTCTGCCCTTATTGCTATGTCATAAGCATTAGGCAAGGTATCTCCTACCATATTTTGGATTGTAGTGGCAATATCACTCTTAAAAGCTCTAAGGTAATGCAAGAAGGCATTACCAGGAGTAGGCTTCATTGAAGTAGGTATTCTATCCCATGTCTTTTAAAATCTATGATTAAAATCTGTCATGCATTCATGGGGGACTCTTTTTATAGTGGTCAGCTATTCTAAAAGTGATAAATAGTCACTTTTATCCTTAAAATGTTTGCACAATCCTACTCCTAATCCATCCCAATCTATTATAGAACCATGAACTAAACCTCTATACCATTGTAGTGCTTTTCCTTTCAAGGATGAGGCTAGGAGCCTAATTGCAACATCATCCTCTGTAATACCATGGATATTACAGACATTTGCAACCTCTTGAATGTGTTCTGAGGGAGAGATAGAAGTTTCAGTAGTAAACTGTAGTAGACTTTTGAGGGCAGATATTGGTATGTCATGTCTTTGGGCTAATAAGAGAGGGCTCCCACCATTAAAGGTGGCAAAATTATGAGCTCTAGGCAACACCATATAGACAAGTGATCTATTGATATGTATTGATAGCAGTCTAGGCTGAGATCTAATAGTAGGAGGAGTAGAGAAAGATCTTGTAGGTATATTTGTTACTATTGTACTCCTAACTGGTGATAAAGAGATTCTAGTCCTCCTCCTTCTAGGATTTGAAAATGAAAGCTCTTGATATTGAAACTTACCTTTAGAAGATTCCCTTGTTTCAGCTCTGGGCATGAATCACTGTAGCTTTGGTCTAGAACGAGATATATATTGAAGCTCAGAGTCACCAAGTACTTTGAAGCATGAGCCTCTCGAAGGCTTAAACACCGAAGCCAGTACTATCTCCTTAGTATTGATCTTGAAATCTTCTTTTTTGACACCAGTAGGCTTGAAATTTTTAAAAATGTTGTCCCACCAGGTGTGCAAAAAATTTTTGTCACTTAAGTTTGCACCCTTGTCCAAAGCCTATGCATAAGGAAAACCTAATGACACATGGAAACAACATCCAAGCTATGGGACTTAAACTGTGAGGTTGAGTCTTTGGAGAAGGCTGCCTTCCTCTTACTATTAGGATGCACCTAACTACTCTTGGAGAGGAAAAGGGAGAAGAAGAGCATGAAAGATAATCTACCTAATCTATTCTAAAGAGGTGATGCACTTATATGTTAGCAAGCAATACTAATCTATTTAAAGAAACAAAGCATCGACTAATAACACTAGTATAACCTTTAAGAGAGACAAAGAGGAAACAAACTCAAATAAGAATGTGAGCCATTGAGAGGCTCTCTCAATGAGATTGTTCTATTGATTTAGCAATGAGTCTAATTTGGATATGGATTTAGGATGTATGCTCAAGGTTCTCAAACTAGCTTCAATGGTGTTCTTGATGGATTTTGGCTTGGGTGAATGGATTTGATGTAAAACTTGCTCTCAAAATGGCATTATAATGGTATGGCTAAGGGCTTTTGTTTCTCAAACTAGCATTATAACTTTAGCTTAAAGGTTGTGATTGAAATGGCTTGGGAGGGGATTCAATTTATAGGCTAAGGGCTTGAGGGTTTGAGGGTTAAGATGAAAGGATGGGGAAAAGCTTATGGAGGGCTCAGATTGCATGAGAGGAGAACACATGGATTGTGCTTCCTTACAGCCAATCAGAGAGTGACACATGTCACAGGGTGAGTGGATGGAGAAAAAGGCAAGGATGAGTCAACAAAGGGGGCTCAAGGGATAATATCTTCATAAAGACCCTTCATAAATGGCTTGTAAGAGCAATGAATGTGCTTGTAAGAGTCTTTATTACCTTTGTAAGAGCATTCATGGTTGGGTGGTTGGGATATTTTGGAGGGAGTTGAGATTGTTGACTTTGCTTGGCTTAGGAAAGTCTTAAGCTTACTTAGGGAATGTGACAAGTTTAGGGGGGGATTAGGCTTGGGTTTAGGATTAGATTAAGGATGTTAGAGATGGGCAAGTGGATGAAATTTAATGAGGATGGGTGAGTTTAGTAGCTAATCTTGGTTAGTATGGGTGGATGTGGTGGATTAGGTTGAATGGAGGATTTAGGGATAGGCTTAGGGTGAGGATAAATAAAGTTTTAGTTATCTCATAGGTTTGATTTGAAGAGATATTCATTAAACATTTTTAATAAATATGAGGATTAATATTTAACCTTAATTAAATATTGTGAGTTGGGATTAAGGGTAGAAAATGATGGGATTAGCCTTTAATTAAAATTAAAGAAGGATTAGAAGATTTTGGAAGAGGTTACTGATCTTAAAGAAATTGGCCAAGTTTTGGGAAAAAAAAAAAAAATTATTTATTTTGGGATTTTTGGTCAATTTATTAATTAAATAATTAACAAATAAGGAAATAATGTTTAAATAAGATTTAAACATTTTTGGGGGGGATTCTTTAATTAAATATTTTTAATTAAGATAAAGGGATTTAATGGCACAAAAAATTAATTGATTAAATAATTAATTAATGATGATTTCATCAGGGACTTTTTAGAAGGTAAAAATACTTTATTTTCTAAAGGATTTTAGGTGTCTACATTTTGCCCCTCTTTGATGTGATGCCGCAAGTGGCATAGCATCAAAGATAAGAATATAAGATGCCCAAGGCTAGAGCAGAAGAGGAGAGAATGGACTGTGAGATGCCCCCTCAAGAAGGCAGCAGGGAGAGAAAGTGAGGATCAATGATGTCTTGAGAAATACAAGAATCTAAGATAAGCAAGGAGGCTTAGAGTAGCAAAGAGAAGGGGCTGAATTAGCTCAAACTCTCACTATGGGAGAATGATAAAGGAGAATCAGAGGCACAAGAGGAAGTAAGCTTAAAACTTTAGGGAAGGTGGAGGATGAAGGAGTAGAGCGCTATAAAAAGGAATCCAGGATAGGGAGAAGGATGAGGGGATTATAAAGCTGATGCAATAGGATTTCAAAGAGTCAGATTGGTGGAAGATGGGTTTCAAAGATCCCTAGAACTAGAATTGTGGATCTCAAAAGATGAGGCTTGGTGGAGTGATTGGATTAGTGGATCCCTAAAGCTAAAAGTGAAGATTAATTCAAAGAGATACTAATGCATAAGCTTGGGGTAGGAGAGACGGATGCTGGAGATGGATGGGGGATAATGGAGATGAAGGGAATCCATTGAAGCTTTTTGAGCAGGGGGATACTTCAAAGAGAAGTACCACCATGTAGTTGAGCACTAGATTTGCTATAGGACTGTTGGTTAATTACTAAGGTTACCAAGAACATCAAGGCCAAGTTACCAACTATCCAGAGGATTGACAAACTGACTCAAAAAAAACATGCAAGGATTGCCCCAACATCACACATGAATCTCAAAAGAATTAGAGTGGAACCAACACTAGGAAACCCACAAGCAGAAAAGAAAAACAAACAAAAGACCTAATCAAGACCTTACGCTCAGATTGCCCCATTCGCAGTATACCATGATATGGAAGATCGTGGCAACCTTGAGGAGGGAACAAAAGGATTTCTTGGAAAAGATATTTTAAGACCCAAAAGGAAAGATTCCAAACCAAAATAAAGCGATAATCCAAAAGAGAACCATTTGCCAAAAAGATGGGTAGGATGAGGTACTAACAGACCAAAATTAGACATGAGGAAAGCTATATCCTGCAAGGATCTATCGGAGATCACCTAAGCTGGTGGATGTGGATGAGTGATGTGTCTAGCAATCTAAACTAAGAAGGATAAAACTTTGGTGATAGGAGATCTAGCTAAAGGATGCATTGGAATAGCTAACCAAGGGTTGTGTGATGTGTGCAAGATGCTGATCAAGGATGAATTGACACGAAACCTAGATAGATACAATGGTACTAAGCTAAAGAGGATGTACAAGCTGATAGACCAAGATATGTTACAAATGTACAAGGTTGTTCATGTTTTGGTTTTGTGAGATGATCATGTTTGTGAAGGGTGGGATGTTTGTAATAGTTGATAGGTGGATAGGTAGATGGTTTATGAAAAGTTTAAGTGAAAATGGGGTTCTTTGTGTGCATGTGATAGGATACAAACTAGGATACAAGTTTTGGTATATAATACAAGCTAGAATATGGTACAAGCTTTGGACAAGATTTGGATATACAAGCTATGATAAAAGGGATGATACAAGATTTACAAGCTGGGGTACAAGATTTACAAGCTAAGGTACAAGATTTACAATCTGTACAGGAGGTATTTACAAGCTTCATTAGAAGTTGGATATTTGGTTGGAACACCAAGGGAACAAGCAAGCGTTTTATGGGATGGTGAGTGAATGGATGAGGGATAGGATAGTGATAGATAATGGATTAGTTGTAGTACACAAGGCACCTAAATTACCAGGTTTTCACCAAGGTACCTATCCAAGGAGCTTGAATTGGCAAGTTTTCACCATTGGACACTTATTTCTCTTTACTATTTTTTTGTAGTTTTTTTCAAAAGCTGGGTATACCAAGGATCTTCAAGCATAGAACTTCTTGAGATGAATGATGTTAGTAGGATCATTCAAGATTTCTCCTTCTGGTGTAGATAGCTGATAGGCTCCAAAGCCAAAGGATGCAGTGACAATATAAGGACCAAGCAAGGAAGGTTCAAAATTTCCTTTCTTTTCTCGATCGGCTTGGACTTTCATGTTTTCTTTGAGGACCATGTCGCCCAGCTGAAAGTGTCGTAGAAGCACCTTCTTGTTGAAATTCCTTTTGAGACGAGTTTGATAGATTGTGAGATGATCATACACTTGTTGTTGCTTCTCATCCAAGAGATCTAGTTGGGTGAGTTGAGCTACTCTGTATTCGTCATCTAATATTTGCCCTTGCAAAGATATGCACAAGGAGGGAAGTCCAAACTCAATGGGTAGTACCAATTTGGAACCATAGACTAGGGAGTATGGAGTTGTTCCTATGGATGTATAGAAGGAGGTTCAATAGGCCAATAGGGCGAGATTTATTTGTAGGTACCAATTGCAGCTGAAATCATTGACAACTTTCTTTAGGATTTTGAGGAGTGTTTTGTTAGTTGCCTCTGCCTAGCCATTACCTTGTGGGAAATATGGGCTAGAAAATTGGTGATGGATGCGGAGGGAAGTGCATAATTCTTCTATGTTGAGATTTTCAAAGTTACCTTTGTGGTCGGTGAAGATGGTGGATGGGATGCCAAAGTAGCAAACAATGTCATACAAGATGAACTTGGAGACCTAAACTCCTGTAGCTGAGACTAGGGGGACTACTTCCACCCACTTAGTGAAATAGTCTGTAGCTTTTATTATCCATTTGTGTCCATCAGATGAGAGAGGTGTGATAGTTCCAACTAGATCAAGGCCCCAACAAGCGAAAGGCCAAGGTGGTGCAATAGGTTGTAGATCCTGTGCTAGAGTGTCCATGAGATTTGCATGTTGCTGACATGGGAGACATTTTTTGACAAAGTCATAGGAGTCTTCTTCAATGGTAGGCCAATAGTAGCCTACTTTAAGGATTTTTCATGCTAGGAAAATACCACTTGTGTGGGCACTACAAAGTTTGGAGTGTACTTCTTTTAACACCATTGTGGCATCATTTTGGTCTAAACATCGAGAGAGAGTAACATGATAACCTCGATAATATAGGGTATTGGCTATGATAACATAACAGGATGATTTTTGGATGAGGTTTTGGCATTGGGTACGTGTAAGGTGAGGGGAGATGATACCATCTTTAAGGTAAGCATGAATCTCATAGTACCAAGGGGATTGGGGACCAACCAAGATACAAACATGGTTTGAATCCTCATTCACATAGGTAGGTGTGAGGAGCTACTAAACTAAAAACTCATACTACGTAACTACTTGGGGAATATCCAAGAGTGAGCCAATAGTAGCCTTAGTGTCCGCTACTTTGTTCTACATTCGAGGCACTTGTGTGAATTGAAGCTTTGTAAAATGCTGGGTTAGCTAATCAATTAGCTCTTTGTAGGGTAATAGCTTTTCATCTTTGGTTTGATATTCATTTAGGGCTTTCTTTAAAATGAGTTTAGAATCGCCAAAGATTTGTAACTCAATGATGTTCTATTCTGCGGCTATCTTTAATCCTGCTATGAGAGCCTAATATTCAACTATATTGTTGGTGCTACGGAATTGTAGCTTGAAGGCTTTTGGAATGCAATCTCCTTGAGGTGTGACCAACAATATTCCTACCCTTGATCCATGAGATGTGTATGAGCCATCAAAATAAAGTTTCTATAGGGGTTGTTCTTCAATTAGATAGACATGCTCATCTAGAAATTCTGTGATCAAAGGATATGTATCTACTAGAGGGGCATCAACTAGGTGATTTTCTATAGCTTGTCCTTTGATTGCCTTTCTGTCCACATACTAGATGTCAAATTCACTAAGGAGCATAACCCATTTGACCAAATGGCCTGTAAGTTCTGTTCTGGAGAGCATATACTTGAGAGGGTCGATCTTGGAGACTAGTTGGATGGTATGACTTAGCATGTGGTGGCAATGCTTTTGAGTTGAGAAAACAACTGCCAAACAAGCTTTTTCCATAGGAGTATAACTAAGTTCATAACCAACTAGGGTTTTACTGATATAGTAGATGGCTCTTTCTCTGTCGTAGTCATTATGTTGTGCTAGAAGTTCCCCTAGAGTAGTAGGCATTGCTGATGTACAAGATCAAGGGATGACCAAGAATTGGTGGAACCAAGATAGGGGGATTGGCGAGATACTGCTTGATCTGATTGAAGCTGCATTGACATAAAAGATCCCACTTGAAGTTTTCATCCTTCTTTAGTAAATGTGCAAATGGCGTACACTTATCTGCAAGCTGGGAGATGAAGCGTCGAACGGATTGAAGCTTTCCTTGAAGAGTGCAAAGCTATCACAGTCTCTGGGGAGGAGGCATGTCTAAGATAGCCTTGACCTTTTTGGGGTCGATCTCTATACCTCATTTAAAAACTATAATGCCTAGAAGCTTGCCAGATGTGACCCCAAAGACACATTTCTTGGGATTCAGCATGAGATGATACTTCGCTAACCTATTAAAGACTTTCTCCAAGTCAGCAAGATGATCCATGAAGGTATGAGATTTGACCAAGATATCATCTACATAATCCTCCAAAATGCTATGGATAAGATCATGGAAAATGGCTATCATAGCTCTTTGATAGGTAGCCCCAGCATTCTTTAGGCCAAAAGGCATCATGTTGTAACAAAAAAATCCCCAAGGGGTGGTGAATGTTGTCTTATGTTGATCTTGTTCTACACTTTTGATTTGATTATACCCAGAAAATCCATCCATGAGGGACAAAATTTCATGTCCAGCTATAAGATCTACAATCATATCTATGTTGGGCAAGGGGAAATCATCTTCTGGACAAGCCTTGTTAAGATCTCTAAAATTAGTGTAGATTCTAATGTCACCACACGGCTTAGTGATGGGGACCATGTTGGAGATCCACTCTGAGTAGTTGATAGGTCGGATAACCTTAGCAGCTAACATTCTTTCTAATTTAGCTTTGACCAGTAATGCCACCTTGGGGTGCATTTTTCTAAGCTTTTGTCTAATGGGCTTGATCTTTGGGTCAACTGCAAGATGATGAAATACAAGCATTGGATCAAGTCCTGACATGTCCTGATATGACCATGCAAATTAACCAATATTCTCTCATAATACCTCAAAGAGGAGATCAGCTTGGTCTTGCGATAGGGATGCATCAATGTGAACAAGTCTGGGGATCTCTGAAGAACTAATGTTGACTTCTCTAGTATCGTCAATTAGAATAGAAGACACCTCTGGTCGTTTATCTTGAGGAGGCAATGCTAAATCCTCATGTTCTACTTGTGACCCTAGATTTTCTTGCTGAGGGATTCTCTTCCCTGCCTTAGCTAGTCTCAGATTCACCTTAGTTCTAGTTTTGGGTGTATCAGAACTAGGTTGGGGATTTTCTCAAAAATACCCCTTGGGATCTAGCTTATAGATATATGCAAAATCTGGCTTTGTTTGCTTGTGAGGAGTTTTGGCTCCCATGAATCTCAGAAGTACTTCCTTTAATGTGAACTCATCAATGTTACTGACGCTTGGTTGGTCCCAATCTGTAAGTTATGGATGGGCGAGTGGTAGGTCAATGAAATGGATGGATAGTTCTTGAAAAATAGAGTCTATGAGGAAGATTTGGTTTGGGATATCGTCGTAGGCTCTCTTTTAAACTTCCTCAGGAATGTCTTCAATTTTAACAAGGTTGCGGTGAATTTTTGAAAAAGCATGACCATTCTCATTGGTGCCCCTAGTTGTGGGTATGCCAAAGTCAAGACCTGACTTTGATTCCCACTTGTGTGCATCAATGGGGCACTGCATTCCTCTTTCTTCTAGTCCTAGACCACCAGCTTGATAGTTCCATTTGTTAGTGATGAGCTTATGTTCTTGGGGATACTTCTTGCTGAAGTGATCAAGGCCTACTTGATTTCTTGGAGGTGCATCCTTATGTTACCAATTATTGATATCTGGAGTGAGCTCCTCACGAAGAAGGATTTTCAAGGATACAAAGGTTGTTGGGCCAAATTGTTTGTATCAAGGAGGTGGAATCTCTTTAGCTTTGTGATATGTCGGTCGTCCATGGGCATGTGGATCAAGTGGGAGTGCATCGACAAAAAATGCATCTGACAGACTATACTCTCCATAGCCTTTGTTATTGATCTTCATAGTAGATAGGGTGGAGGCAAGAATGGTTTCTAGGTCATTACAAGTGTGGGATGAACTAGTGATGGTTGTGCTGATATCAATTCCAGGGCAATGGTTTACATATGAATCTTTAACTGCATTGTAGTAAGCAAAGGGTTCTAGACCAACATGAATGGTTACCTCAGTGCCCTGATGCAAAAATTTGATGCACTGATGGTAAGTGGATGGAATGGCTTTCATGGCATGAATCTATGGGTGATCAAGGAGGATGTTAAATGGTAGGTTTAGATCAATAACATGGTAGAGTGTTTCTTGGATGACTGGACCAACCTTGATTGGCAGCAAAATAGTTCCTTCTGTGGTTCTTTCCAAGTTGTCATAAGCTTTGATGGTGATAACCTCACTAATGATATCTACCTCAGTATACCCAGCTTGTTTTATGAATTTTAGGGTACAAATATTCAAGGCTGATCCATTATCTATCATTACTCTTTTTACAGCAAAATTGGATACCATGATTGCTATGCAGAGTAGAAGGGTGTGATCTGGCTCGACCATGGGTATGTCAGTGGGTTTGAATGATAGGGAACATGAGGATGAAAGGTGTCCAACAAGATTATGAAAGTCAATAGCATTGATATTTGAAGGGACAAAAGATTCTATGAGGGCACTGTCAAGGATGTTTTTGTGCACAGGACTGGTGTGGAGAAGGTCTAAAATGGAGATTTGGGTGGGCATGCTCTCGAGGTGTTCCAAGATATTATATTGGCTTTTTGATGGAGCTGATGGTGCTGGTGGGCCTACGATGTTCAATCACACTCTTCTAGTGGTGACTGCACACTCATTGTTTGGTCCTTGGATATTGATAACATTGACAGAAGGCTCTTTCTTGGATATACAACCTATGAGGCTACCATAGTCTATGTAGGATGAAGTGTGGTCATTCTTCTTCCCATGCTATTGGTTTGGCTGGTAGTTGTTGGTATTGTTGTTGTTGGTTTGGATAGGTGCTTTTCCAGGATTTTGGTTGTTGTGAGGAGGAAAAGCATTTTGATAGATCTGTAAGCCTACATTGGGAGAGGTTTGGGCACCAACGGTGATTTCTTTCCGATCAATGAGGTCCTACACATAATCTTTCAGTTTCATGCATCTGAGGGTGGTGTGACCTTTTACCCTATGAAATTTGTAGTACTCATTGTCTTTGTACCATGTAGCTTTGGATTGACTTGGGTCAATTTGCTGGGTAGGAGGAAATTTGATGAGGTTTTCCTTAGTCAATTTCTCAAAAATGACATCCAATGGCTCACCAAGGGGTGTATAATTTCTAGGTGTAGGTTGGAATCTGGGCTTTTTCCCTACAACTACATTGATGGCATTAGCTTGATTGCTAAACCCTTGAAAGTTGGGTCTTGGATTGTGGCTTTGATAACTTTGGTGATTTAGCTGTTGGTAGTTGATAGCTAGTTGATTATTTGGTTGATAAGGTGGGTTGGACTGGTTTTGAGAAGGACCAACAATATTCACACGTCTTGTATCGATAACCCCATCTATTGCAACATGCTTTTTTTTGTTCCAATACCTAGACTTGTCATTTGAATGTGTTTGATTTTGGTTGGCCTCTTTGTAAATCTTGACCACACCATCTTTAATGAGTCCTTGCTCAAGGATCATTCCTTTTTCTTTGATATCTTTGTAGGTCTACAAACAGTTCATGGTCATGTGGTGAACCAAGCTGGGATGGGCATTATCAATAAACATTTTTACCAAATGGCATTTTGGCAAGGTGCAAGATATGTGGGTGGTAAGGGTTTTCGATCTTTGTAGATATTTGGGAAGGATTTCTCCACCTTTTTGCTTAGTGTGGACAAGATCAACTACTAATAGCTCTGTTTCAACAAGATGGGCATATTGGGCTACAAATGTCTCAGACAATTCAGCAAAGTTTTTAATTGTGGCATATGGGATTCTATAAAACCATTCAAGAGCTGGTCCGGCCAAGCTTTTTGGAAAGAGACGCAAGATGAAGATGTCATCATATGCCACTTCTTGGTAGTGCATGTAAAATTCATTGATATGTGTGACAGGGTCTCCTTTTCCTCTGAATTTGTCAAACTTGGGTGTCTCAAAATGCTTGGGAAATGGAGTCATAGTAATGGTCCTATCAAATGGATAAGGACATACAGTCTCAAACTTGAAGGTTTTTGGATTGTTTCCTTCCTAGATGTTTTTCAAATCTGTCTTCATGGCTTCCCATTCTGAATTAATGGGTGATGGCTAGGGTGCCCCCAATGTAGGAGTGCCCTGAGGTAGGTATGTGCTAGATGGGGCTACTGAATATGGATGGTTGTGAGGGATTTTCCAATAGGGGTTGTACATGGCTTGGGCAACTAAATGGTGGATGATGGGTTGCTAAGGTGGAGGTGGCACATATTATTGCATGTGTTGCGAGGTTTGCTACTGATTTTGGATTTTAGGTTGGGATTGAGGAACATAAGCTGACTTTTGGATAAATGAATTGCTTTGTGGAGGTAAAGTATAAGATGGTTGTGAAGTTTGGGGAAAGGATTGGGGAGCTTGTGGAACTTGAATTTAGATTTGAGGAGTTTGACCAATATATGTGGGTTGTGCCCCCATTTGGAAAGGTATCTGCATGGAAAAAGAGGCCAAGTAATTGGTGGTTGGTGGTGGTGGTGGATTTCCTCCTAGAAGTGGCAAAGAGAAATATTTAGTAATAGGGGGTAATGGATTAGTTGGTGGTCAAGGTGGTGGGAATTGAAAGCTTGGAAATGGAATTGATTGGGTTTGATAGCTTGGTGGCTAGATTTGAAAGCTTGGTAGAGTGGTAGCAGGAGCGTGGGTCACTTGAGAGCTTGGCAGAACATTGGTAGTATCTTGTGGGGTTTGATAGCTCTGTGGAGTGAGGGTAGTAGCTTGTGGATTTGTGGCTGATGGCATTGAGCTCCAAGGACCTAGTGGAAATGATGGAATTGTGTTTTGAGCTTAGGTAAACAAGCTGGGGGTGATGAAAGGTTGATTACTTGGCCCCATGGGTGGCATCCTAGTTGTATATTGTTGAGGTTGGCCAAAGATGCTAGCACTAATTTGGGAGATAGGTGAATTTGGAAGGCTGGGTTGGAGAGTAGCAACAACAATAGTGAAGGTAGTGAATGATGAGGTATTTTGGGTGAAGGGGGTTTGGGATGGAGTGGTATGGACCAATGGTGGAGTGGTGGTGGCTGGATTGGCTTGTGTAATGGAGACTTCAACTTAGGTGGAAGATGGTATGTTTGGGTCTGTTGGATCATAAGGATTGGCTTGAGGCTCTTCTTTTGGCACATATTGAGGTAATTTGAATCATAAGAGCCTATGGGTGGTGGGAGTTGCCCAAACAATGGGTGAGATGGTTTTGATAAGGGAGGAGGTCTTCCAAAGTAGAAGTATCTGATGTTGTCCCTTCGAAAGTTAACCATGATTGTTTCTTTATTCTTGTCTATAATGGCGTTCACTAATACTGCATTTCCTGGTTGGTTCATGAAAGCTTCAATGTCAATAGCTGATGGTATAGTGTTCTCTGGGCTGAAGGATGGTTGACTACTCAAGGGGAGCGATGCTATTTGATCCAAATGACAGGGCTCCATTGTTTCCTTCTTATTGGCTAAGCGAGTGATAGGTGGCATGAAAATGCAAAATGTTCCTAAGGATGAGATGTGACAATGCTGATGGATGCAAAGGGGGAAGGTTTTTTTATGCAAATGATTTCTTAGATTGAGGCAAATCTATATGAAAAAACCTAAGGAGGATTGGGTTGGGGATTCTAACTTCAAAGATATGTTGCCAAAGCACGAAAGGTCTACCTTCCTATGTGCAAGCTTGGTGGTGATTGTGTCAACTTAAGGATAGACTAATGATCCTTTAGGAAGAACACGAGAATGACCACTTGTGGATCCCAACCTTTAGCTCAAGGTGATGAGGGATAACAAGTGACAAAGCTAGACTACCCTAGACAAAGCTTTGTCAAATGGATAACCTTGGTGAGATTGGTGGATTCAAAAGATGTTAGGAATGGCAGACTTTTGGCAAGGTGACAACTATTTTGAAGGCTTGGATGTGAAGTTTTTGGATTTCTGGGTAGGTGGTTTGATTCTAAATGAGATGGATGAGCTAAAATTCTTAAGGGGAGGACTAAAGATGGCTGGCTTTCCTACAAAGATGACTCTAAAGTGAAGCTTATGCAAGAAGATGTAGAGAAATAAGGGGGTCTAATCATAGAAATCATGGCTAGTTGGTAAGGCATAAGTAGGGTTAACTCTTGGATGTTTGCTAAATCTAATAGTACGATCTAACTAGGCCTCTTGAAGGGCTTCGTTGGCAGCTTTGTCTTCTATTTTGTGAATTTTTTCAATTCAAGGGCTTGGTGTTACTTCTTTTTTCTTAGCTACAATTTCTTGGTATACTTGAGATGGCTTGAGTTTGGCTTTGTGCAACTTCTATTTGGGTTTGGGTTGTTCTGACATAAATTCTTGAATCTTCTTGGCTTTGAGAGATCTCAATTATTTTGTTTCGACTTGTTCAACTTTTGAAATAGGCAGTGACTGCGCTGAGTATGCCCTAAGCTAGGATTGACCAAGTTTAGCAAACATTCATTCAACAAATAAAAAATCAAGCAATAGATAGGAACAACCAGATAGAAATTTTTGATTCTCAAAATGTGATACTTGTGCTAAGGAGTGTGTATGTTTTACAAATGTTTCAATCAATCAATTCAAACACATTAACACCCTAGATGGTTGTCTGCAAGGCTAACAATTGGTTTAGCTAGGGAGTCCTCGATATACCCAAGGTACATGAGGCCCAAATCCATAGATGAAACCAAAAAATGTCACACAGCCAAGAGAAGCGCTAACCCACTTCTCCTCTTTCACTTCTCAAGGATATAAAGTTCCTTGAAGCTTAGCCTAAGTGATAAAATCTTGATTCCAAGAGAGCTATCTTTGGATTCACCTCCCGATCTTTATACTCCACTAAAATGCTGGAGTTGAAGTCATCCCAAGGGGTGATGAAATCCCCAAGCAGGCCTCCTAAAAAAAGAAAAAAGATTTTGGATCCTAGTCTTATGCACCCAAGATAGCCTCAAAAGATGACAAGGGCAGAGAAGATTTGGATGACCTTGGGCTAAAAGACAAAGTTCTTTTCCAACTGACGCTTAAGTTTTCTAATCTAGACCTTGCAAACACACATGTTTAGGATGCAAATGTTCAATTCCAACTTGAAGCATTAACAAAAGTAAAATCGATCGAAGAATGAATACACCAAGAAGATTTAGGGTCAACAAAAGTAAACTCGCATGCTCGAAGGCCCTCCACATCAAGTATCAATTGATTTTTCTTTAAGGCATTCAAGATTGAGTGTGAGTTGATTTGAAACCCAAAAAGAAAGACGTGTAAAACTCAGTTTCAAACATGTGCCCAGAGGCCCTCCACATATAGAGTTGTTCAATTTTAATGCCTAAATGAAGTGTTAGCGAAACTAACTTTCATTCAAGAGATTTTCTAACTTAGAGAAACCACTAAAAACCCAAGTGAGTGGAGTTTGATTTTTGTGGAGCATTTAACACCCTCTTAGGTTGACCCATCCCCATAGATAGCACTGACATTGCAACCAATGGTTAAGATGATGGGTAATTAAAGAGGGTGAGTCCAACTACAAACTCACTCAAAGCATCTTTAATTGGTTTTTATAACTTAGGAAATTTCTAAAATGTGGAGTTAGGTTCTTTTTATGTCCAAAAATTGAAGTGTGAGATGTTGGAATGGTTAATTGATCTTTTGCATTCAAGATTGTGTTTTTTTTAATCATGCATTCCAAGAAAAAATTGATTTTTATCCATGGCATTCAAGAGTGTGTTTTGAGCAATATACATTCAAAGAAAAATGTGTTTAACCATACAAGTTCATTCTAATAACAACCACAAAAATGCTAAAACAAAAATGAGGATGGTGCAGATGGGCAACAATAACAGGCGGAGACGACAGTTCACCGGGTGTGCCAAAATGTGTATACTAATATGTTAGCAAGAAATACTAATATATTTAAAGAAAAAAAGCATCAACTAACAACACTAGTATAACCTTTAAGAGAGACAAAGAGGAAAAAAAATCAAATAAGAACGTGAGCCATTGAGAGGCTTTCTCAATGAGATTCTTCTCTTGATTTAGGGATGAGTCTAATTTGGATATGGATTTAGGATGTATGCTCAAGGTTCTCAAACTAGCTTCTATGGTGTTCTTGATGGATTTTGGCTTGGATGAATGGATTTGATGTAAAACTTGCTCTCAAAATGGCATTATAAGGGTATGGCTAAGGGCTTTTGTTTCTCAAACTAGCATTATAACTTTAGCTTAAAGGTTGTGATTGAAATGGCTTGGGAGGGGATTCAATTTATAGGCTAAGGGCTTGAGGGTTTGAGGGTTAAGATGCAAGGATGGGGAAAAACTTATGGAGGGCTCAGATTGCATGAGAGGAGAACACATGGATTGTGCTTCTTGATAGCCAATCAGGGAGTGACACATGTCACAGGGTGAGTGGATGGAGGAAAGGGAAAAGATGAGTCAACAAAGGGGGCTCAAGGGATAATATCTTCATAAAGACTCTTCATAAATGGCTTGTAAGAGTCTTTATGACCTTTATAAGAGCATTCATGGTTGGGTGGTTGGGATATTTTGGAGGGAGTTGAGATTGTTGACTTTTCTTGGCTTAGGAAAGTCTTAAGCTTACTTAGAGAATGTGACAAGTTTAGGGGGGGATTAGGCTTGGGTTTAGGATTAGATTAGGTATGTTCGAGATGGGCAAGTGGATGGCATTTAATGAGGGTGGGTGAGTTTAGTAGCTAAGCTTGGTTAGTATGGGTGGATGGGGTGGATTAGGCTAAATGGAGGATTTAGGGATAGGCTTAGGGTGAGGATAAATAAATTTTTATTTATCTCATAAGTTTGGTTTGAAGAGATATTCATTAAAATATTTTTAATAAATATGAGGATTAATATTTAACCTTAATTAAATATTGTGAGTTGGGATTAAGGGTAGAAAATGATGGGATTAGCCTTTAATCAAAATTAAAGAAGGATTAGAAGATTTTGGGAGAGGTTAGTGATCTTAAGGAAATTGGCCAAGTTTTGGGCAAAAAATAAATAAATAATTTATTTTGGGATTTTTGGTCAATTTATTAATTAAATAATTAATAAATAAGGAAATAATGTTTAAATAAGATTTAAACATTTTTCGGAGGGATTCCTTAATTAAGTATTTTTAATTAAGATAAAGGGATTTAATGGCACAAAAAATTAATTAATTAATTAATTAATGATGATGTCATCAGGGACTTTTTAGAAAATAAAAATACTTTATTTTCTAAAGGATTTTAGGTGTCTACAATATGCACTATTGAACCAGAATGAAGCTAAGGATATACACATTTAGACTTACTTTAATCAAATAATCACATGCAGATCAAAAGACCAAGATGAATGACACAAGGAAAGGGATATTCACTTATATTACCATTCATGGATCCAAGGGGATATATTCATGCAGCTTATAGACCTCTACAAAACACTAGCGAAGGCAAAGAGTTCTTGCACTTTCATACCAATGGCTAAAGGAGATAAAGTAGAAAATCATTTGGTTCAGAGGCATAGGAAAATTTACACTAGAATTATAGAGCAACAATAGAGAAAAATAGAGAAGGATCAACCCTTACAAAATTTTAAAAAATTTCCTTTATAGTTTAGGCATAACTGAGATTTTTCCTCCAAAACCATCCTACAAACATCACCATCAAGGCTCTGTCAGGAACAATCATGGAGATCTGAGGAAATCTGATCCAAGTATAGCTTTAGGTACCATGAAATCTTATTTTTAACTAAAACAGGGCCTTGAGAAGATAGAAGCGGTGCCATAACTATGCTCTGACCAAGTAGATGGGTTGGATCAGGGGGTAGAGTGTTCCTCCCTCATTTAGCATTCACTTCTGGTGGTTGGAGTCGATCATGGAGATCAGATTCATGCAAAAACCCTTGATTTTCCCCATTTCTATCTCATGAATCAGCAAGGTCAGCAAATCAACCTATCTCGACACCTAGATGAGCCACGTGGACCAACAATCTTTTATCTTTTTTCCAGCCCACAAAGTCTCCCTGAGTTGACCATGTCTTTCATTACTAACCGTGCCATCTCCTCAAACTCCAACTGCGACAATCACATTAACTACCAGTTGCTAACTATGAATGCCTTCATTGGACCCATTGGGACATGTGTCAGCGAAGCACTTTTTCACTATGCATATCTTCTGAGCACTTTTCTATAGCTATATAGCACCTACTGTGGATCTTCCTTAATCCAACGATTGTGAAAACTCGCCGCGTTACTGTGCTTGCCTTTAAACTTTCAGGCCCATGAAACACCTTTGCATACCTGGCATCTAACTTGGCCTGAACTGGTACCATCCATGCAATTTCATAACCCTCAACCCCACTTATCCACATGGCAAAAGGGTGCTATGTTACTAATGATAAAATTCTTGTAGCTTTCCATAGCAAGATAGTGCCCACTGTTGATCTCCATGAGATCAACGATTGTGTAAGTTCTGTGCTTGTTCTTTCTCCAAGCCCATCACATCTAGCACCACCTCAGCAATCCATAACACACTTGGCAACACATGGCATCCAATTGGTGATCCATAGATAAACTAGTCCTACAGAGACACGTGGCAACAAAGCATTATGTCGCTATGGAAAAACAACGTGCAACTTTCCATAGTGACATAATGTCAACCATGGTTTAGATCACATTGAACGGTGAGGGCTCATCAGGTTTCTTCCTATGAGGAGGGTGAGAAAATGATGTCACCTAAGACACGTGTCGTCCACCTGCTTTCTTGCAGTTTTTAATTTCCTTGGATCTCCATAATGTAGGGAAGCGGGGACCGTAGATCTACTTGCATCGAATGGTGCTCAAAAATCTGTGGAGCTATATATTTGGTAAGCTAGATGGGCCAATGAGATGCCTTTGTCATACTCTAACTATCTAACAACTACCATGAAAGACAAGCCATAATATTGCTTTGGAGAAGGGTGGGCCCATTACATTATCCATGCCACATGTCACCAAGGTGCTATGTTGCTATGGTTAAAATTCTTGTAATTTTCCATAGCGAGATAGTGCCTACCATCAATTTTATGAGATCTGATGGTGAGTAAGATGGATCTAACTTCCCAATATACCAACCAATGAGAACTAGCCACGTATCAACCTATCTGACAACTCTCATTTATGGCCCGCCAAGTGAAGCAGGACCCACATTCTGCATAGTCATTCTTTAGCCAATGAAAACTAATCAACTGCCAATGTGTCTAACAAATTCACACTAGTATCTGATAGGGCATACTTGGGACCCATCGTGTTTCTAAGCTTTTCCACAGTAACACTTTTCATCTGGGTGCTATGGCGCTAATGGTGAGAAGCATGGATTTTTTGATAGCGCCAGAGCACCCGCCGTGGATTCAGCAAAATTAGGCACCGAAGAAATAATGAGGAAGGAAGGAGCCACCTGAAATGTGGCCAAAAGGTGCTATGTTGCCATAGCAAAATAACGTGCAACTTCTTATAGGGCGATAATGCCAACCATTGATTTGAGGAAGATCTAATGGCGTAGAAGTTGCAGGCTGGCGGAAGAAAAAAAGTTAGATACACTAAGGTTTTAATCATTCAATTTTTTGGTATTTCTTAGGCATAAAATAACATTAAACCTGGGAGCTAGCAGTTGGGTTTTGAATTCAAATTTTGGCGAGCGCGCAAAAATAAGCAACATCCATACTCATGTTAAGCCTTTGACTTGAGTTGCTTCTAAAGTGGGAATACCTCTCCCTGTTTCTACTCTTGATCTTACTTTGCATCTTTCCATACTTATCTATATAATTTCTAGTTATGTTTCTCATGTTGTGACTACTTTTGTTCAAGTATTTGATTCTCCTAGTAATTTTCATATTCCTTCACAACCTTCATATAATAGTATTCCTTTCACTTATCCTATTGTGGATCCTAGTGTGCCACCCATATTATCTTCTATTTCATCTAATTTATACATCCTTCCTAGTATGTTGAATGTACCTTTACTACATATTTCTTCTAATGATTCTGTTGGTTGTTTTTAGACAACTAGGTACCTTAAACCCAATATTAGAAAACATAAGACAGAAACCAACCTAAGGATTAGCCAAATCCTACATTTATAGTGATCAATCTTAGCTTCTAGACAACATTCAATAGAGTATATGAATACTCCCTTCACTTTAGGCTCTATAGGGCCAAGGTGGGAAAACCTTAGGGATTTATCTAACAAATATTATGATGTTCTTTTTTTCTTCAAGATTATCCCCTACAACAGAAAAATGGTCATAATCTTCTCCTTAGATTTGTAATAAACTTTTTGATTACAATGACTACTCATAATCAATAGGAAAGCAATCACAAATAAGGGTTGGCCAATGATTCTAGTTCTTTAGAACATAAAATCAAATAAACAAGTTTTGATTGAGGTATCTTCTACAATTATATAAACCATAAACTTGCAACTAAGATTGTATGATCAGTGTCTTATCCATTGTTATAGAGAGTTGTAACCATCAATCAAAAACTTATTCAATTGACTTGCAACTAAATCTGTTAACAATGCATTTCAAATCTCATTTTACCATATCCTTCTCACATACCCAAAACCCTATCACTTACTGAAAGTGATTACTTAATCCTTTGAATTAATAGTAATCAGTAAGGGATACACAATTTATCCAAATTGAATTAAATTGAAAGAGACTTGTTCATTTCAACCTCAAGATCATAGATATACAAGGAAGGATACAAAACTTAGATACACAGATATGCAAAATTTCCTTTTGTATTAATTTCTTTGAAAATGAACACAATACTAATATAGACTCATAGTATAACTCAAGAATTGGTGGTTTGATCATTGATATTTATCATATTCTCATGTATACAAGACTAAATACATTCATACGATCACAAAGACTAGACAAACTACAAAATAGCATAAGGCTAAAAATTATATAGACTTCCAACCTCAACTCATCATTTTGGAAATTCATATATAGGATTGAAAAAATCTACATATGGGGGGAGGAAACATGTCAAAACTTGAATGGATACAAAAGTGGCAATACATGCCCAAAAAGTTATACACGACATTCCTTAGTATTCGATCAAAAAATAGGAAGTAGTAAAAAAGTCAACAAGTGAAACTTGATGCAAGAGAATCAAGTTTAGATTTTGTTGGGGTTATGATTTTCATAGTTAGGGATGTGTTGGAGATAAATTGGAGAACATTTTATCATGATTTCATAGAGATTGGATGGATTGAGTTGAAGCTTGAGCTTTTTGTACCTTGTTGTTGGAACTATGTTTTCTAGTTTCTGGGTGCCTATTGTAGAGCATGTAACTAATTTTATGCAATGAATGAGAAGATTAAAAATTTAGGTATTGAAGAGAGCCTAGATTAATATTTATTATCCATGGTGAAAGTTCTAATTCCTCATTAGTTGGGAGATAAGGCAATTCTCCTAGAGTATCAATTTCTGGTAGTTTTGTGTGACACTTTTTTATGCGTGACTTTTAGGTTGGATGCATACTTATCCTTGGTGAATAAGAATTTTATCCTTTAAGAGGTTTTAGAGGACCTAAATTTATACCTTTGGTTCAAATCTTGAGTTATAATTCAATTATATCTAGGAGATATCACATTTTTTCTTGGATATCAATTTCTGGATAGTTAATTTCTATTGGAGACTGACTTTTAGCATTTAATTTATGTATGGGTGTTTAATTGGTGTTGTGGAAAACTTGTGACTTATTTTGGTATAAGTAAGGGGTCTTTTGGAGTCTTTTATTCATGTATGAGAAGTGATTCATTCATTTAAAGGAGTGAATGTGAAGAGTAGATGAAGACAAGGTTTTCCTAAGTCTATAAACAGAGCATTGAATGTGAGGCAGTTTACAGTAGAATTATAATGGAGTTGTGAGTGTGTGAATAGAGTTCCAAATGTGAGGTAGTTTACACCTAGATCTTGGATAGGTTGGAGTAGAGCTAGGGATATGGCTAGAAAAAAAGGAGATTGCTTAGTGGGCTTACGAGCACCAGTTTAGATTTCCTTGGTAGTTTCTTCTAGATTTTTGTTATGTTACATATTTGGGCTAGCTAGGATTTATTTTTGTAAGTTGGATCTTGAGGGATCTTGTAGAGCTATTATTTTAATTTCTAATGTATTTGGCCATAACTGGGAAGGCCTTATAGCCCAACCTATTATATGTAATAGTTATAGATTATGAATAAAGAGTTGTAATTTGGTATCAGATCTTGCATTATTTCTTTTTGTTGTTGTGTTTCCATTGTGTGGTTATATAGCTAGGGGCAAGGACATCTCCTCTATGGATACTCCTACCTTATGCTTTGTAAAATGGTATTAAAGAATTTTTTTTTCTTGAGTGGGTAGATAGATTGCCGAAGCTGAGGTAGTCTGCACTAGGATTTGGGTTGGAGAAGTAGATCTGAGTTGATCTTGATCTAGTGGTGGATTGTTCTTTCTAGAGTCCTAGATCTCTTGGTTGTGAGGTGGTAGATTAGGGTCCTAACTTGTAATTACAAAGGGCTTGCAGATGGATCAATAGATGTGAAGATAGAAGACTGATCTAGTTGAAACATGATCATAGAGAGTTGTGGATTGCAAATCCATGGTCCTGGACTTGTGATGTGGTTCCTGATTGTTCATGTGAGGTGATAGGTTGCGATCTAACTTGCAAAAAATTCAAGGCTATCACAAGAAATGTGGAAAGTATTTGTTGCAAATGGTTTATGAATAACTTGGAAAATGGCTCCAAGAGGATTGAACCCTAAGATGATTGTAAATCTCCATAATGTGTTGGAGATGAGGTTTTCTAAGATGTATGCTTAGGTTGAAACTAGTTTGGTTGATCAAAATAAGAACATGGTTGCTTAGTTTGAAACTAGTTTGGGTGATTGAGTTAAGGATAGGATGTGGAAGACATTTTGTAGATGTTTATGGAGCTAGAGTCTATTGATCCAGAAGAGATTTGTTTGGTTGGTTAAGAGACTTTTAGTAAAAGAAGATGGCATAGTAAGGTCAAGGTGGAAGAGGTTGGTTTTGCTAATCAATTTGTGAAATCTGATACAAAACCTATAGAGTAGATGGAGGTTGTTGCTAACAATATTCCTAACCTTGTTGATGTTGGGATAGACATTGGTTTTCATGATCATTTGTTTGGATCTGACATGGAAATTGTGGAGCACTTGGTCATGGATGATTTGATTACTATTGGTGGTGACTTGTATGTTATAGAGAATCTTGTTGTGAGAAATGAGATGGTTGGTGTTGAGAGTTTGGAATGTATTAATGGAGATCTACATAGTGCTGCTAATATGGAGTTTGTTTTTGCTGGTGTAGATTCACTAGTTGCTGATGTGGATGAGGGTTTGTTGATTAACATTATATTTAGTTTGTTCTTGGGTGTGAGCATGTTGATAGGGTTGTTGATATGTATTTGATTCTGATGTTTCAATGGATGAAGCATAGATCATTAATTTTTAGATTTTTTCTATTCAATTTGATGAAGTGGAAGCCTTTGGTAAAGATGAAGTTGGTTGCAGATCTTCCTTTCGACACTAAAGTATGAGACATACTTTTCTACTTACCTAGGGAGTCTGATGTAGGAGCATCAAGTTTGGATTTTGGTGGGGTTATTATTTTCATGGTTAGGGATGTGTTGGAGACACATTGGAGAACCTTTCCTTATGATTGCAGAGAGATTGGATGGATTGAGTTCAAGCTTGAGTTGTTTGTACCTTACTGTTGGGACTGTGTTTTCTAGTTTTTGTGTGCATATTGCAGAGTGTGTAATTAATTTTGTAAAATGAATGAGAGGCTTCAAACTTCAAATATTGAAGAGTGCATAGAGTACTATCTATGGTCCAACATGTAATCACTAATTTCTCATAAGTTGGGAGACAGAGTATCGATTTATGGTAGTTCTGCATGATAGTTTTATATGGGTGACTTTCAGGTTGGATGCACACTTATCCTTGGTGAATTAGACTTTGAACCTTTAAGGAATTTTAGAGGACCTAAATTTCTACCCTTTATTTGAATCTTTAGTTCTAATTCCATCAGAGCTAGGAGATATTGCAATTTTTCTTGAATATCAATTTTTGGATAGTTAATTTCTGTTGGAGGTCAACTTTTGGCATTTAATTTATGTATGGGTATTTAATTGGTGTTTTGGACAACATGTGCCTTGGTTGGGTATAAGTAAGGGGTCTTTTGGAGTCTTTTATTCATGGATGAGGGAGTGATTCATTCAGAGGAGGAGGTGTGAATGTGGAGAGTAGCTGAAGAGTGAGTTTTCTTGAGTCTGTAGATAGAGCATTGAATGTGATGTAGTTTATAGTAGGATTATTATGGAGTTGTGAGTGTGTGGATAGAGCACCCAATGTGAGGTAGTTTACACTTGGATTTGGACAAGCTGGAGAAAATATAGGGCTGTGACTGGAAAACAAGGAGATTTCTTGGTGGGCTTGCAAGCACAAGTTTAGATTTTCTTGGTAGTTTCTTCTAGATTGTTGTTATGTTACAAATTTTGGCTAGTTGGGATTGGTTTTTGTAGGTTGAATCTTGAGGGATCTTGTAGAATTGTTATTGGAATTGCTATTATATTTGGCCATAACTGGGAAGCCCTTATAGCCTGGCACATTACATGTAACAGTTATATCTTATGAATAAAGAGTTGTAATTTGGTATCAAATCTCACATTATTGCTTCTTACTATTGTGTTTCCACTATGTGGTTATATAGTGGGGGGATAGGACATCTCCTTTAGGGATACTCATGACTTGTGTTGCATCAAAAATTTATGTTATGCAATTTGACTTTATTCCCCTTGTCTACTTCTAAGCCCTCCTTTACTATGATTATCTTATCAAAATTTTTTGGCTTTTTATCCATTAGTACAATAAGCCTCTCTAAGAACTATGTATATGGCCCTCACTAAATGTGGGTAATAGCCATGAAAGTACCTCATTGTAGAATTTCTAAGTACTTTGTAAAATAACATAAAAATTATGAGCCTATTGAGATATTCTCTTTAGAGTTTCAACTCTATGGCTCACAACAGCTTTAAGGAAATTTTTCCTTACCTCATATCCTTGCTGAGTAGGTGGAGCATTAGTTCTCATTCTCCTTGGTTCTATTGTATCCTCTACCTCCAACCCATATGTCTGAGTTGTAATTTGTGTTGTGACCTTAGGTGGCTGCTCTTGATTGTCCTATTCTTTGCCTTGTTTTGCAGTCACCACTTGCTCTACATTTTCAAGTTACTCTCTAAGGGGTACAACCTCAGTCTCTAGTGCTTGGATCTTAGCCTCAAGCTCTTCAATTCTTTCCTTGTAAACATGGCTCTTCCTAAGCTCATCCTCTTAGAGTTTTCTCACATCAATATAGTCATGTACAGATTTGGCAAGTTTTGTTTCTATCTCCTCTACCTTGGCCTCATTAATGAATGAGAAATGCGTCATGGCCTTTGAAATCTCTATGCATGAAATGCCCTATAAAATCCACACAACCATGTTGCTCTATTCTAAGCTCTACACATCCATCACTTTAGGATTGTTTGATGGATTCATACTCCAAACTAGCATAGATTTGGTATCAATGTTGAATCTTATTCCTCTTTGTAATCCATCAACACCATATGCCTCATAGCAGATGGAATTCTCCTATCTTCTAATCTAGTCAAGCATAAATGCTTGTTCCAAATCCCATCTGGGCACTAGCAACATCCCACTCCTCTACACAAGGTCCCTTGCCTCCCCTAGAATCATGATTTTATTCTCAAGATCATAGGCTTGTAGCTTTTGAACTAGTTCTAGCTTTTTTTCATCTGACTCTCTTGGTTTCATCTTCAACACTAGCTCACTCTATTTTATTTTATATAGAAAACTTATGAACTTGTTTGATTTGATAAAATTATCATCTTCTATGAATTGTTAGGCCTAGCTAATCCTATCATCCAACCTTGTTATTGCTAGTTCTAGCTCTGTGAGTGTATTTTCAACTGCATTAATTCTATCTTGGAGATAGTTTTTTCTTAAGTCAAAAAAATACTGATTATTGCCTAGTAAAATTTGCAAAGTCCTCTATTTTACCTCTACAAGGATATGGATAACTTTTTGTCTCTTGTCTAGTGACCCATGATGCCTTAGCATGTTCATCCTCCTCAATTTCTGGGACCACATTAGGCTTAGGGCTACTGGGGTACACCATTTCCTCTTCTCCCATGGGACCCTCTAACATTTGGACCATGATTTCAGCATGGTCAATGACCACCTTCCTGATCCTATGAGGATAGGGGATATCCATATAAAATCCCTTAAAATTGGGATCCATTTTCTTGATCTCCCTTCAACCCTCATCACATCATCAAGCTTTGTCAACTTATTTATTGCCTCCCTCTTTATAACTATCTTAGGAATAATTTCCTCATGGGGTAACTCTTTGGTACTTGGCAACACATAGTTCCAAATTTCTTTGAGTGTAGTCCTCATCCAATTATCAGGGTCATAGATTATATAGGGTTTTGTGGACAAATTTTAATGGTGGAGGAAGGAATGTATTTGGTCCAAGGATTCTTTTCCAATTGAAAAGTCTCCTAGCTTAAAATATCTATACAAAAATGTAGCCTTATGCACCTTGGGCCCCAATTATTCTCTATTTACCATGAGCAATTTCCACTTGAACTCTATAACACCCAGCCTAGGAGGAATGAACTTTGGAAATATGTGAGGTGGTTGAGGACAAATGTATACTCTCATCAAGGAAAAGTTAGGGAATAGGAAAATATCCCCCTAGTTATGATCTAATTTCTTACCCTCAGGGAGTAGGGATGGTCTCAACAGACTCTTCATTATATTAGGCACCCTAAAGTACCCAAGGTCTAGCATCTTTATTACAACAAAACTAAAATTATTGAAAAAAGAAAAAGAATTAAAATAACCATAAGAAGTATCCCATACCTATGTCCATAACTATACTGGTAGCTTTCTATTAGCATTTGAGGTGTGAGTAATGAAATCTAAACTAAAATATCTTACATTCTTGTAGAGGATCATATGCATCAATAGTGAGTAGTGAAGGAAATAGAAATTCTCCATTTCTTCATTCTAGGCCAAATTAATATTTTCCTTCATCTTTGCAAGATTTTAATTAACATAATCATATTCTCCACCATAGTATGATTCTTGTACATCTCTACCAACAATAAATTTAGCTCCATACACCATATCTAGTCCATCTTTTCCAACCACATTGTGGACACCATATACTATTTTCACAAAATAATTTTTGAATTTATCCAAAGGCATCATCTTTTCCACTTTCTTAGGGCAATCACTCACACTCTTTAGATCCATTGGGATATGTTGTAGCATAGACTTACTTGTATAATATTTTGTATTTCTTTGAAATTTCCTTTATAGATCCTCCAAATCTACTAGCTCACTTATAAAATTGTCCAATCCAAATGCTTCAATGAATGAGGCATAATCTAGAGGACATGAAATAGTTCTATCCCTCCTATGGAATGATTTGGTGGCCATATTATATGACCTTATTATGGCTTTCACCAAATCAACATCAATAAATACCTCTAGAAATATTGATTTTTCCAGGTTCTTCTTCCACAGATTACACATTGGGATCTTCTTCTCTCTATTATGATAGAAGTACTTGAAAAGATCAAAACACATGACCCCAAGGCATATTGCATCTTTGCATAGAGCATACGGGTCCACAAAAGTATGATCATCTACATCATTAGCATTTGAGGAGCATGGAAAAATTTTAATCCATTATTCAACAGACATATTAGGTTTCTTTTGTCTTGTTTTTCCTCCCTTAGAAGTGAAGGTCTCTACAACTTCCATGTCCTCTGCTTGAATTTATTCAACCTCCTTATTAGAAATTCTAAATATATGCTAGAAAATACTTTATAAACTCTATTCTTAGGTGCTGAAAACAATTATCTACACGTACTGAAAACTCTGTATTTGCTTAGATTTTCTTCCCTTTGTGAATGGTAAATTTTAACTAATCAGTAGAATGTCTTTATAGCTTGATGTATATTATCAACATTCATTTTTGCATTATTTCCTTGCATGCTCTAGCCATAAAATTAGCTTATTTTGTAACCTAAGGGGAGTATCACCATTATTATCCAACAATGCACTTTTTGTACCATACTTAAATTTCATTGGTCAAGAAGTTTGTTGTCATTTCTAGCTTAGAAATAGAAAACATATTTTCAATGTCAACTTAGGGTTTATGATCCTACGGTCAACCCAAAAAGTTAAAACCCTTGTAACATCTTAAGTGGGGAAGAAATGTCCTTCGATCTTATGATCTCATGAAATCAAAACCCTTGTCACACTGTCACAAGGCTTGGAATAAGTCTCTACAATCTCCTAATACATTGATTATCATGGCATCAGAGGTTTCCTTTAAAAATTTTACAATCTCTCAATAAGCATTTTATACTACACATCATAGCATCTCATCTTATCTCCCTTCAGTTTATGATCCTATGATCATAGCTCAATTGACTACTTCATGACTTTAGAGGTCATCTATTTTACCCCTACGATGCTATGAGAGACCATTACATCCCTTTATCATAACATTATTGACATCAACCTTTACCTTTATGATTCCCCAATGCATTTCCTTTTGTAGCATCATATCACCCTTTTACTACCCTTAAGATCTTATGGGATACTATTTGTCCTAGCATAAGAGAACATGATCTGTTAGATCATAGGTTTATGTAAAGAAACTTTAGCCCCATAAGCTTGACATGGCATCCACCTTGTATACTCTACATTATCTGATCAATCAGGATAGGACATTCATCATATTTCTAACACTACAATACTAGCTTACTTTGTCATTTGTGGCTTTACAATCTTATGATTGTCATCCCCGTAGCATCGTGATCCTTAAAGTCCTCTTCCCTGATCTCGTGAATAGGGTATTTAATGTAAAATTGGAATACCATAAAAAAATCATCATTGCCATGATTATGTCTTCATCGTAGGATCAGCACCGTCTACTTCTTTGTTATACTGACTTATACAATCCTAGAACAAGTCACTTATCGCATTGTTGTAATTCATCCATTCTTCTTTTACAATACCCCTATTGCTAATTTATCATAACTTCACACACCATGCATTAAATCTTCCATCAAAAATCTATGATACTACAATTGTAGCATGTCTTAACATTAGGGAACCTAAAATATCACTTCTAAAACCCTCCATTAATCCTTTTGTCATAACATTGGGGGCAGGAAAATGTGAGCTTGCAAATAGCTACCAAGGCCATGATCATAAGATCAGAGTTCTAGGGTCTGAAAGATATAAAATCTCCTACCTAAAAAACATAGGATAAGGGAAAAAGGTTGCAAAATTTGATTGAAATTTATAATGGTAAGATAAGAATACAACCTTGAGATACCTTAATAAAACCCTAGGGCAAGATTTTTATTATTTGAAAATTGGGTAAAATAATTTGGCTAAAGTTCTTATGAAAGGTAAAATATATGGGAGACAAAACCCTAATAATGCAAAAAAAAATTAGTTCATTTTCACAATTAGGATCAAAATTTTAGTATAGTAAAAATGAGAGCTATCATATTCTACTATCCTTGGTCTTTCTCAAATTGTGTCTTCTTTACAACAATAGCTTACTTCACTCAATCTAAGTTTAATGTTCCTACATGTGACATGCATAGTTTTTTTGGCATTATGGCTAAGTGGGAGAATTTGGAGTGGTAATTTATGACAACATATATCTTAGGAAGAGATTTTATAATGTATAGTTAAAGATCTCACAGTCTATAACAAAAAATTGTCTAACTATTAGATAGGTTTACTAGTAGTACAAAGATAGTTTTTGTAATGCACAGTCTACAAAGATTTTTGGCATGATACAAGTAGTATAGAGTATCATGGTTAAACTTTCATCCCTTTCTTGTTCATATTGTGGACAAAACTCTAAAGTTCATGTAATTGTTGAGCCACATATTGGTTTGGTTGTATCTATGATAGTTGTGAATTGATGTTGAATCACCTCCAAAGTTGTATGAGTTGCCAAATAGATTATAGGGTGGTGGATTATGAGGTGGTGGAGGTGGCAGTCCTCCACTTTGACCAATGTATTGATATGTGGTTGTTGGGATTGGCACAATTGTTTTAGACATACTTGTTGGCATGTGTAAATAGGAGGAATACATTGTTTGTGTCAAGACTTCCATTTGCTGGATAGATACTTGCCCAATATTTAAAAAACCTATAGTCATACCTATCAAGGTTGATTGGGGAATACTAGTATGTGTAATTTTGTTGGGCATAGCACTGATGATCTTTTGAATGTGTTATGCATGTAATTGGAATGTGGGTTGCATTGGAGTTGATGTAGGTATAGAACTAGTTTCCACTACAGCTTCTTTTCCTTTGCTAGATGTTTATGCTATGGTGGGATGTGGAAATATTGGAGCACCATATTTGGTGATTTGTCTAAACAAAGTGTTCTCATCAAAAATTTTAGGGACATTAAAACACCATCTTGACAAGGTTTAGGAAGATCTCAGTTTTGTTTGACCTAATAGATTTTTCCAAGATTTCCAAGTTGTATGGGTCTACAAGACAAATTTGAGTATCATTAGGAATGTCATCATTTTCAATGGGTCTTCATCTTGGTACACTTCTTCTTGATCATGTGTGTTACTACCTACAATGGTGTTTCAAAAGGGATTCTCTGGTTCCTATGTGGGCATTGAGCTAGGCATAGAAAATTTTGTACTAGGAGGAAATGTGTTCCCCAATGAGGTAGATCAAGGAGGGAAAGGATTCTCCATCTCTTGTTGTCTTAGTGATTCCAATAAATGATACAAGGGGTTAAATGTGAATCTATTGGATAATGTTTGTACCATACAATTATGACCAAAATGATGGGTGAAAGCTTGTGGAAGGAGAAAATGTGAGAGAGAAACTAAACCTTATATGAAAAAGGGAAAATACCTCAAGGGTTGCATGATCTGTTATTGTGTTGATGATGACTAGAGCATAAAATAACCCAAATATGAACAAAAGACCTTTCTAATTCTACAAACCAACTGTAATATAGGATAAAAGTATCTTTCTCCTACCAAAGATGGACAAATGATCCTTAGGAAAGATAGGACATTGAATAGACGACTCAATATCTGGAGATGGACTTATGATCCCAAATGAGTGAGTGTAACTATGATCAAATTTTACTTGTGGATAAAGGTCTAGTGTTGTAATCTTGGAAGTCTTGTGACTAAGATGTTCTCGAGCCAAAGGATTAAGGTTCAAATGATCATGCTCTCTAGAGGAAAGTTTTCAAATGGAAGATTAGAAGCTTCAAAAAAAAAAAAGAGACGAGAATATATTGATGTGGAAAATGAGGGTAATATTGTCACTATGTGGTTAGCTAATTCTCTCTTTGGAAATAGAAATATTGGGTTTACTCCAAGAAAAGTGGACCATTCTCAAAGTTTTACATTGTACAAAATTCTATCATAACAATCTTTCTTATCCTCTTCCTTTTTAATGTCTTTTATGGTGTTGTTTATCACTATGTGCTAGGCTTTTTATTTCCTTGTATAAAAATTGTTATAATAACTTCACCTTCTTAAGTTTGACTTTTTCAGACTTGGTAGGAACAAAATAACCCCAATGATATGACGAAGAATTAGAATTTTACAAAAATGTTGGGAAGAAAAGACCCAATGAATCTCAAATACTAAACTAAGTACAAGGACTGGTGCAAATAATCATAGGTCAAGAGGACCTACTTACAATCATTTTTCTCACTAAATGTTTAGCTCACTATTACACTCATTTAGCCCTATTTGATGTTTGTATTAGTTTTGGATTTTAAACACTCAAGCATTCCAAACACATCAACAACCCTATTAAGGATTTAACTATGATGTACAAAGATCAACTAGAGCGTGTCCTCGATATACACAAGGTACATGAGGCTCGAATCTATAGATGAAAGAAAATAATAACACACAGTCAAGAGGAGATAGTAACCCAAATATCCACCTTCACTTCCCAAAGGTATAATTTTCTTTGGGGCTTAGCCAAGAGTGACAAGATTTTACTTCCAAGAGAGATGTCTTTGCTCTCATTCACCTCCCGCTATTTATACTCCACTAGAACATGGGAGTTGAGGTCATCCTAAGCAGTGATAAAATCCCCAAGAAGGCCTCCTTAAAATAAAACAAGACTACTCATTTATTGTCCACTCAAGATCACCTAAAGGCACAAGAGAAGAGAATATGTAAGTGGTCTCTAGGTTTAAAAGGCACTTGTTCTTTTACAATTGAAGCTTTAGATTTTCTATCTACTCTTGAAGACACTCATGTTTAAGCATGAAAAGTTCTTTGGAAATTAATAGTTCCATAAACATAATAAAATGAGTGTTCATCAACAAAAATAAATCAATCGACGTCAACATAAGAAAACCAATAGGGATAAAGCAAGTTCCTTTGATTCATTCAAGATTGAATGTGTTCATTTTAAGTACCGAGTCCAAATGTTTCATAGAAATCTTCTTTGTCCCTTAAGCATTCAAGATTTTATGAGAATGTTCTAAGCCCAAATTGAAATATTTTGTTGCATTCTTCTTTGACCTTTAGGCATTCAAGAGTGTGTTTTGTTATTCTACACATCCATTCCAAAGAAAAACTTGTGAATTCCTTTACAGCATTCAAGATTGTATTTAAACATTCATTCCAATGAAAGGTGTTTAAATTATCTTTAAGACACTCAAGAGTATGTGTAATGTTACTTTTAAATGCATTCAAGAGTTGATTTAGATTTTATGTGATCATTTGCAACATTCTTTCAAAGGACAAATGGTTAAATCATACAAGTTCATTTATCCCATAATTCTAAAGTCATCCAAAGTTTGTCTCCTCCAATAAATAATTAGTTATGTATCAAGAACTTTAAAAATATTAACCAATCTATCAAATATAAAAGATGGCAGAATGCAGGTATAGATGATAAAATATTGGAGATGAGTAACATAGATGATAGAAATAAACTAAGCAAGTTATACCTAATACTTACACTTGTAGACTGCACACAATAAGACATGAAACAAATTGAAACTATAAAATTGTAGCTGCCCACAATGCAGATGATAGATCATTTAGATTTGTAGAGGTAGAGATGACAGTTCACGTAGATGACAGAACTTCTAGTCACCAAAACATAGATGACAGAGTTGAATCCACGGAGACATCAAAACAAGTTTTGGTTTCAGTTTTAAGGTGATGTTGAATGTGTCAATGGCATCTACACTAAAATATGAAGATGATGATCTATGGAAATGAAAAACACCTACATAGATGATGCTAGGTCTGAATAGAGATGACAGTGTGTTGTTTTTCTAGAAACCTCTAAGTTTTTTGATCAAATTTCTCTTGGAATAGGGATGTGGGTCCCACTGAGCATTCCAAAATGTATATGTGAAAACCTAATCTATCAAGAGAACTTGTACATAGGTGAATATTAGTAGCATGTTCATATATACAGATTGAAATAGAAATAACTACTAACTAAATTGAGTTTCACTATATTAAGGCAACCGATAGAAAAGACTCCCCATACAACCTCAGAGTAGCTAAATGAGGGCACCAAAATGATACCTTTTTGGTGTGCTTAATATTAAGGGATGTAGATGTGCTCTCCTCAAACACAACTATTGAATCTTGAGATGATCAAATTGTGAATGATTCTATTCTATATTAGGAAGGAATGCTTCAAGAGGAGGCTATGGAATAAGTCATTCTTAAAATCATTCTAGGAAATGAAGATGGATGCAATAAATAAATGTAAGAGTGTAAATATACCATGAATATGTAAAAAAATGCAAGAAGTAAACAACTACCAAAGGGTTAGTAATAAAATCTCTAAAATCACTAGAAATCTCTAAGCATAAACTAGCGTGATAATAATGCAATGGACAAGGTCAAAATTTCTTAAGACAAGGGCTCTATTTATAGGCTTGAGGGAGACCTTGAGGAGGTGATACCTATGTGTTATCCACATAGGTGCCACAAGGGAGACATGTGGGCTAAAGGACAAGCCATGCAAAAGTCAAAATCAGCATTTATGATTTGGGTGGCTCAAGGTGTGCCCACACATGTGTGAGAAACCTTGGGGAAAGGAATGGGGGGATATGGATGTAAGAGTCCTCTTGGAGAAGTTAGTGAAAGGGAGTATCTAAGGGATTAAATTTTTCACACATGTGAGAAACCACTTAAGGACTAAAAGGGGTTTTAAAAGAGATTTTATGATTAATAAGGTGGGTTTAGCAAGTGGGTAGGTGTTAGCATGTTTCTGATGCTATGGGGGAGTATTGCAGGACATTGTTATGATGTATTTATAACTATGTTTGTCATTGATGAAAACATAGTAATAAGTTTGTAAAAGACTAATAGAGCAGCAGACTGAGTAGCAGACTATGATTTTTGTATTAAGGACAATACATTGTGTATCTACTTATGTGTAGTTACAAGCACATACTACAGTGTGTATTTCTCACATAGGCAAGTGTGCAGAACTTGAATCAATATTGTACAAAAGATATTGATGATTATAAATGATGTAGGAGCATCCTAGGCTTTCCTACAATCCTACATTTTTGGAGGGATTTTGGTTAAGTGTTGATGAGCATCGAGCTTAGATTTTTGTGGAATTATGTTTTCATGGTCAGGGATGTGTTGGAGACACATTGGAGAACCTTTTCTCATGAAGGATAGAGACTGGATGGATTGAGTTGTAGTTTGAGTTATTTTTACCTTGCTGCTAGAACTGCATTTTTTTTTGTTTCTAGGTGTCTATTGTAGAGCATGTAACTAATTTTATTTAACGAATGAGAAATTGTGCACTTCAAATGGTTCTATCTCTAGTTAAGAGTGCAAGTCCTAATTCATTATAGGTTGGGAGACATGAAAATTCTCTTGGAGTATCAATTTTTGGCAGTTTCAAGAGATAGTTTTCTGTGCATGACTTTTAGGATGGATGCACACTTTTCCTTGGGGAATCAACCTTTGCACATTTAAAGGGTTGTAGAAGACCTAGATATCTTCCCACAGTTCAAAGCACAAGTTCTAATTCAATCAGAGCTAGACATTTAATTGTTGTTGCAGACCGACTTGTGGCATTTAATTTATGTATTTGTATTTAATTTGTGTTCTGGGATGACTTGTGGCTTAGATTTGTATAAGTAGGGGTCTCATAGAGTCTTTTAGTCATGGAGTTGGTATGGAATGAAGAATAGATGTGAATTTGATGATCTAGAGCTAGCGCTTAGGAACTAGAGGATCTCTTGGTGGACCTAAGGTTACAAGTGTGGATTCTTCTTAGTGTTCTTATCTAGTTGTGTATCTGGACTAGCTAACATTGGTTGTAAGTTGGATCTTGCAGAACTAATTTTTTAATTTCTATTTATGTTTATCCCTAACCTAGAAGGCCTATTGATCTCAAATTGGTTTTGCAAATTGAGTGTCAACACACTTAAGATATTTAATAAGTTCATATCGAGCTAGTAACACATGATGAGTTGAAATGATGCAAGTCACTCATGTGTTGAGTCACTCAAGTGTCAAGTGAATTGTTGATGCTAAGAAAGTTCAACTGCCAAGCTAGATAGAATTACATTAAGTGTTGAGCATCAATATTATCAAGTGTTAAGCAACATAGAATGGATCTAGTTTTTTTTAATGGCACAAACAACTATGTAAACCATTTTTATGTCAAATTATGGATAGATCTCAAAGCTTTGAAGATAAGATCAAATCTATTTGGTTTTCCTATGCAATCAACATGCGACCAATCAAAAAATGGGAAGGAATTAAGTAGGAAAATGAATGAATCTCAATCGTAGATTCATACCTAACTCTAAGCCACCAAAAGTCTTTATAAGGAAGATGAAGCCCCATAATTCATAATGCACGAGGAAGTGATGTGAGTGAAGAATCGAAGGGAGAAAATGGGTGAATTTTTTTGAAAGAATTCAAGGTGACTTAGTAGAAAAAAGAATAGAAAAATCAATTTGTAGAACAAAGGATTAGTGATACAACATTGTTATAATAGATCATGAGGATCAAGATGGACTAAATTGAGATCTGAAATCAGTAATACAAGATTGGTGACATTCCAAGTGAATGTTCTGAAATCCTTTAAATAGGTACACTTCTAACAGGGTATAAAATCCTTTAATAGGGTGGGACTTAAAAATCTCTTGTAAGCCTTTAACAGGGCAGGCCTTTCACATTAAAAATCATGAAAATGGTCAAACTATATAACCTTAATAGGTGACGCTTTATTTTTGCAGTACTGAAGAATTGTGGGTGTCATCCCCACCCCAGTTTTACCTTCTCATTTGGAGGGTTTCTAGGTAATCATATCTGGTGTCAAGAATTTATGTGGATGCATTTACTTTACATGTTATTTCAATATGTTAATGCATGCATTTTTTTAAATTAAAAGTTTTATTGGTTAAAGATTAATACTTTTGATTCACCCTCACCCCCACTCCGCCCCCTAGAAGTATATGTTTCCCATTTTTAATTCCAAAAATTGGTATCAAAGCTAAGTTATCATTAGGAGAAGCCTTAAAACTTAGAGAAAAGATCTTGAGATGGAGGTCTAAAAACAAGGAAAGATTATAGAGAACCAAGGAATTGAGATCTAGCTCATCAAACAATCCAACAAAGGTAAGAAGCTACAAAAACTCCTATTACTAGGATTACAATACAAGACATAGTTGTCATTATTGTCAAGAGTATGGAAACATCCCTGAGAATTGCATAAGAACACACTTTAGTTGGTTGAGTCAAACTATATGCTTTAGTTATTTGAAGACTAGTCATATTAGCAAGCATTTCCCACCAAGGTCAAAGGCACCTAATTCAGAGTTCAACAAAGGAAAAAGGCAAGGTAGATGTTGAACACATCAGAGGAGAGATGAACAAAACATGGAAAAAGAAAGATGGATGCAACACATCAAATGAAAAGATCACTTCACCTAATAGGTCAAGTGATCACACCTCATCAAACTAAGCTAAAAGAAGGTATGAGGGACTGATATTTAAAATGTTTCATCATAAATCAGTTCCAAAAGAAGTTAGTACCGAAAAAAAAATATTAGCATGAAGAAAGATGCAAGATAATAAGGAAATTTAAAGGTCAAATCTTTAAGTTTTCACATTACTGCCGAGTGAGAAAAATTCTCTTCAGTTGTCGAGTAAAATATTAGTATGTGTTGAGTTGTCAGCCAAATCTAGTTGGAGCTGAGTCAGTAATAGCTACTAAGTAAGAAAATATTAATAGTTGTTAAGTGAAGGGAAATCTGTATGGAAGCTGAGTAAAGTAGAAATCACATTAAAGCTGAGTTTACAACTGTACATGCACCATGCAATAAATGTTATTTTTTGAAAAGGTATAAGGTCAAATTTCACATATTTTTCATCACTAAAAATATAGAGTAAGAGAAATTAGAGTGAAGAAGTGATTCACGAGTGAGATCGAAGCATTTGCATGGATCATAGTGAAGATCAAGCATCAATCCATCAATTTTAAAGGTATTCTTCATCTCTCGAGCTACAAAGTTTCATATTTATTAAAATTGTAGTTGTTAAAATGGCATCAAGTTCAAAAACTATGAAAGAGAAAGAGGCATTTGATGTTGAATTAGTTAGCAATGAGGTTAAACAACCAGATTTCAAGGCCATACCATAAGTTTCTTATAAAAATGACCAAATAGGGGCATTATCTATGATTCCACCTAAGGTTGTAATGGTACAATATGTAAGAAAGTGCTATAATTTCAAGGTAGGAGGAATTGGAGATATGAAAATAAAAAAAGCATACAACAAAATGTGTGAAAATGAGGTGTTGAAGGAAGAATTTAAAATTGTAGAGAGAAAGGGCTTAACTTGTGCCCTAGATTTCCCAACAGTTTTCAAAACCAAATGGATCAAAATAGTTCTGAGTAGAATAAATGATGGTTTTATATGGGTATAGGGTCGACCCATTAAAATTTCAAAGAGAATCATGCATAGGGTTAGTGGTTACCCAACCCTAGATCAGCCCAAAATATTGAGGAGTGACTCCAAAAAGGTAATTGAGATAAACATGGGGGCTAAGTGGAACAAGGATGGAATGACTATTGACACTATTATAGATCTTCTTCTTGACTTTTCTACTAGGATCATATCACATAAATTCTATTAGTCAAGAAGATTAAATAGTGTTCCTTGTATAGCAGTTGATGTAGGCTATAAGATTGTTAAGAAAGATCATACCTATGATCTTGCAGAACTCCAAATGTAGCAAGTAATTGAAAACCTAGGAGCAATGCAAGTTTGGTTCATTATTGGTATGTATATTTTTTGATGTGCAAAATGAGTTCCTATCTTTTGGAAAATTAGGATGGAAGAGAAATAGATTAGTTACTCTACAAATCAATGACTATATTGAACAAATGGGAGAAAATTTTGATTCAGTAATGACAAGTTACTTTGAAGACTTCAAGGAGTCCATGAAATAGAGGTTGAGAATTCATGTTTCCCTAGTAGAGAAAAATTACAATGATATTTGTTTCCTTGTAGACATTGACTATACTTACATCCAGGTTGCAGTACCTAGACTCAGACAATTAAGGCCTTTAGGATATTAAATTAATATTGATGAAGCCTCAACTACTATTACTGCACTACTTGTTGAAGAAGTTGATAAGACTACCAAATTTTTTGGTAATTATGATGTTGTGAAGTCAAAAGTTGAAATGGAATTAAAGACAACTTCAAACTTAAAAAATAAGGACAAAATGGTGAAGAAACTGAAGGCTAAGTTTGGAGAAGGTACAAGTGACAATGATGAAGATGATGAAGATGATGAAGATGATGAAGAGGAAGAAGAGGTGCAAGGTCAAGGACCTCTTAGTTTAACTCAAGTAATGGGAGAAGATTAGGAAGAAGACATTGTAGAGGAAGAAGAAGCTGACAAAGCACTAGCAAAGCCACAACCAAAGAAAAGAAAAGCCAAGACACAACATGTTGCACAACCAAAGGCAAAGAAGATTGCAAAACCAAGTGCAGCAAAGCCTATAGCTCCAACAACAAGAGCCATTACAAGGGAGACTACTCAAAAAGCCAAGGATCAAGAAAAAGAGAAAACTAAGGCTACTAAAAAAATTGGTCCAATACAAAAGAAATCAAGAAGAAAATACATAGCACAATTAGAGACAGATGATGAGGGGACAGAGTCTGAGGACACATGTCAGAATAGAGTAGTAAGTCATGCTCCTAAATTTGATCTTGAAAATATTTGTGATAATATTAGAGATAGTGCAGATTTAATAGGATTGAAAAACTTTGAATTTGGAAAACTTGGTAGAGAAGACCAAAACATGTTAGAAGATTTAGTATATGCCATGATGGAAAAATTAAAGAACACTCCTCTTGAATTTGATAATACAATACCAAAGAAATTGTACACCATTATTGAGAATAAGTGGCATCATTTCCTAAATGTTAAAAAGAAAATAAGGGAATCAACATTAGTACAAGTGGTGCCAGAATTAACAAAGGGGAAAATTACTAAGGCAAATAAGAAACATGACAACACATTTGCACCCAAATATAGAGCTTTTAACATCCTACAGAACAAGATTGAAGACGTTGTCAAGAAATCCACCCAAATGTGGAAGTTAATATATGGATTGACAACTGTCAAAGAAGGTGAAGAAGATCCCTTTAAGGGAAGAAATGATGAGGAAGAGGATGAGGCCAAGGAAGAAGAGATAGAAAAAGAAAAAGAGGATATCACTATGGAGGAGACACAATAGAAGATAGATGAGATGGCAATAGTTGATGAGCAGAAAAAAAAAATAGAGTATGGAAGACACATAAATACTAGAAATGAGCCCTCCACATGACACAAACACACCTACAAAAACCATAAAAGTGGAAGATGTTCCTAGTAACTCACCTCAAAACATCAATCCATTAATTGCAAAGGATCTAAAGAAGATTTCACCAAACCACACTACAAGCAAGATTGTGTGAGAAGCTAGTGTTTGTTGGTGTGGATGAACTACAAAAAGTAGTAGCTGATATAACAAGGGAAAGGTGAACATACAAGAACCACCTTCTACCATCCCTACAACTACTAGTGCTCAACCATTAATACAATCAAATGATAAATCTACAAAGGTTGACACCATTGCAAAAGTTGATATAGTTGATACAACTCAGACTATAGAGGTAAAGGAGCCTACAATAGAAAAAATAGGACATAAAAATGTCTCTATACCTGATGCATAAACACAAGGTGCACTACAATTAATTATAATTGACCAAGAAAAGAATGAAGAAAAGGACACACTCAAGGAGAAGGAGCAAGAAGCCATACAGACATTAGTAAACTTAACAACATCTAGCACTCCTACTAAAGCCCTTTAGAGATCAAGAACTGATGCAACACCATTGCAAATTTAAGCACCAAGCTCTAGCTCATCCAAGGTTGCCAAGGTATTTCACTATGGTGATGCAGTTTTAGATGAAGAGATAGCGATACCTAAATATTACTATGCAACCATGACATTAGAGAAATAAAACTCAAGAAATACTCATAAAAGAGTATAAACAAAGGAAAGCATTACAAGAGATTAAGGACATCTTTTTGGATGCCTTTAGCTTGCAAACCCCTGAAGAATCCAAACCCATATTAGAACAATGATCAGAATTGTGGAACAGGTGACTAATCAACACCAGGACACTAATGCTAAACTTATGGAATGGTCTAAAAAGAAATTTCAAGGGAAATTTAATGAGGAAATATCTGGTGAAATAGTACTATCACAAGTAGAATTAGCTACCAAAATTGAAAAAGTGAAGAAAGTACTTGAGAACATATTCTCATTGTACACCAAATTGTGTAATCCCATGCTATTCACATAAGACACCAGCCATAGGATTCTGAGTTTGGAAAGAAACTTGAAAATATCTGGTATACAATTGCCCCAAAATCTAGTTTAGAGTGAGAAGCATTTTAATTTAGTGCTTCATACATAAAATCAACTAGTTTTGTTAACATCAGAAGAGGCTACCATAAGAGCCAAGTTGATTAATATACAATCCTCCCTTACCCCTCATATGGAAATACTCCAAAAGGAATTAGCATATGTAGAAATAGTATTAAAGAAAGATCCCAATCTTTCAACTTTGGATGGACTAGTTCACCTTGCAATAGAGACAATGATCCAAATAAAGTCCTTAGATTTTACATTAGACAATTGGGATGCTGCTCCAAATATTAGAATGGAAGTCCACATGAACTTTTTGGACAAATACACAATCAGTGTATAGACCCTTTGACATAAGAGTCTAAATAGGGGAGACAAATATGCATGAGGGAGACAAATTATATAGAGGGAGATAACATGAAAGGGAGAGAGCAAATAAAGGGGGAGCAATCAGCAAAATAACATCATAAGAGTAGAAACAGAGTATATTAGATAGAAATAGAGTATCAGTATTTTTGAAGACAAAGAGTATCAGCATGAAGCAAATCTACTTAGAGAAGAGAAGAGATTTTGAGGACATTAGGCACATTAACTCATGGGGAGTTACAAAAGTTTGAACAAAATTTTGAGGTATATAGTCTATTATACAATTTTGAAAATTTTGAAGTTTTGTATATATGTCAAACTGTGTATCTATTATACTTGAGAAAATAAATTTTTTATATATAGTTAAGTGTTTTTGACACTCATATCAAAGGGGGAGATTGTTGATCCTAGATTGGTTTTGACAATTGAGTGTCAACACACTTAAGATATTTACTAAGTTCATGCCAAGCTAGTAACACATGTCGAGTATAATATGTATAGATGCCAAGTTTTAATGAGTGTTGAGTCACTCATGTGCCAAGTCACACAAGTGCTAAGTGAATAGTTGATGTTGAGAAAGTTTAGATGCCAAGCTAGACAAAATTACAATAAGTTTCAAGCATCAGTATTATCAAGTGTTGAGTAACACAGAATGGACCTAGTTGTTTGTGATGGCACAGACAACTATGTAAACCATTTTAATACCAACTTATGGATAGATTCTCGAAGCTTTGAAAATATGATTGAATCTATTTGGTTTTCCTATGCAATCAACATGCAACCAATTAGAAAATTGGAAGGAATTAAGCAAAAAAATGAATGAATCTCATTCATAGATTCATACCTAACCCTAAGCCACCAAAGGTTTTTATAAGGAAGATGAAGCCCCATAATTCATGATGCATGAGGAAGTGATGTGAGTGAAGAATTGAAGGGAGAAAAGGGGTGAATTGTTTTAAAAGCATTCATGGTGACTTAGTAGAAAAAAGAATAGCAGAATCAGTTTGTAGAATAGAGGATCAAAAATACAACATTGTTATAATAGATCATGAGGATCAAGATGGATTGAATTAAGATCTGAAATTAGTAATACAAGATTGTTGACATTTCAAGTGAATGTTCTAAAATCTTGTAAATGGGTACACTACTAATAGTGTGTAAAATCCTTTAATAAGGTGGGACTTAATAGTATCTTGTAAGCATTTAACAAGGTAGGCCTTTCACAGGGAAGATCATGAAAATGGTCAAACTATGTAACCTTAACAGGTGACACTTTATTGCTACAGTAGTGAAGAAATGTGGGTGTCATCCCCACCCTAGTTTTACCTTCTCATTTGGAGGGTTTCTACATAATCATATTTGGTGTCAAGAATTTATGTGGATGTATTTACTTTACATGTTATTTAAATATGTTAATGCATGGATTGTTTTAAATTAAAAGTTTTATTTGTTAAAGATTAACATTTTGGATTCACCCCTCACCCCCCCCCACCCCCCCCTCGTAGAAGTATATGTTTCCCATTTGTAATTCCAACAAGGCCTTATAGTAGGGCATATTTCATGTGATTAGTTATATTTTATAAATCAAGTATTGTAATTTGGTATTAGATCTTGCATTGTTGCTTCTTGCTATTGTATTTCTGCTATGTGGTTATATTGCTAGGGGCAAGGACATCTCTTTTGGGGATACTCCTACCTTTCACTACATCAGATGGTATCAGAGTGAAGGTTGTTCCTGAGTGTGTAGACAGATTGTTGAAGATGAGGCAGTTTACACTAGGATTTGCAAAGAAGGTTGATATTGTGGTTGATTGATCTTCTTAATTGGTGGATTTGTTTCTTAGGGTTTGCAATTTTGGAAGATGCCTCCAAGAATATTGGAGCTTAGGAAAATTACTGATCTTAGTGATGTTGTAGAAGAATGGATCTCTGAGAAGATGAGAGTAGAGTTCAGATCTAAGATTGCATTGATGAAGATTGACATGATTACTGAAAATGTAAGTGCTTTAGGTAGTGTACCTTAACATGTGGGTATTGAAGATGGTTATGAGGAAGCTAATAGAGACTTTCAATTTTTTAGATCTAATGGTGAAGACAAAAGTGATCATGTGGAGAAACCTATTGGAACCAGGGCTTGTTAGTTTGCTAGACCTGGATCTTAGTTGAAGTTGAAACATGAGATGGAGGTTTCTAATTTTTTTGGTACTTTGAATCCTAAAGACTTGATTGATTAGATTAGTGAATTGGAAGACTAATTTGAGCTTATGGATATTAAGGATCCACTTCGAGTGAGGTTGGCACAAACTAAGTTGAAGGGACATGCTGCTCTTTGGTGGAAAGAATTGCAAAGAGATCGAGAAGAGGAAGGTGAAATGAAGATCACTAGATGGAGAATGATGGTGACTAAATTGAAGACTAAGTTCATTCCTACTAATTATGAACTTTATTTGTTTAAGAAGTTACAAAATCTAAAACAAGAGGATATGGTAGTGAAGGATTATACCAAGGAATTCTACAAGTTGACTATTCAGTTTGGGTATAGAAAATTGTCAAAGGAGAAGGTAGCATAGTATATTAATGGTTTGAGATTCAATATTCAACATGAAGTTGGAATGTTGAATATTTCATTAGTTGAGGATGCTTATCAATATGCTTTAAGAGTAGAGGAGAATCTAAAGAGGAATAATCAAGGTAGTTCTCAAGGGAAGGAGAAGAAAGATAGTTCAACACAAGCTAAACTAAAAGTAGAATGTGAACTAAAACCTGCTAATCAGAAAATGAGGATAGGTGGAGGTGGGTTTAGAGGTAATTTTTTCAAGTGTGTTTAAGAAGGGCATAGATCTTTTGAATGATTGATTGGTAAGATAGTTGCTATTGTGAATGAGGTTGAAGTCTAGGGTAGTTAGCCTGAGCAAGGAGAAAGTTTGTTGGCTTGGTGAGTACTATTTGGTGAGAGGGCAGTGGATTCTTGTTAGAGGACTAGCTTTTTCAGGACTAGTTGTAAGTCTAGTGGGAAAATCTACAAGGTGATTGTGGATGGTGGTAAAAATGATAGCCTTGTTTCTAAAGAGATGGTTTAGAAACTTGGTATGAAGAGAGTTAGCCATCATTATCCTTATAGGATCAGCTAGTTGCAAGGTGAGCATGCTTTGGTAGTATTATTGCAAGGTTGTGCTTGTGTTAGGAATGTGTTTATTGTTGAGAAAGGTGGTAAAATTTTTTCCCTTATTCCTTTTCATAATGAGGATCTTGGTAGGAGGAACCTAAGTATTGGTAGTTGAGTTGAGTTGATAGATTATGAGAAGGTTGGAGATCAGCATGGAAAGTAGACTTATGGAACACCTATTGTGGATGTGAAGAAGCAGAAGAAGAACAAGGGAAAGAGTGTACAAGTTGAAGATTTCAAGGATATGTATGTGAAGAACAAGTTTGAGATTTATGTGTTGAATATTAGAATATGTTCTCCCAATTTCTAGAACATCTTTTGAAATATAATGTGTCTAATGTAGGAGCATCCTAGGGCCTAGAGTACTATCTCTAGTTAAGAGCACAAGTCATAATTCATTATAGGTCGGGAGATATGGAAATTCTCGTGGAGAATTGATTTTTGGCAATTTCAAGCGATAGTTTTCTATGCATGACTTTTAGGATGGATATGCACTTTTACTTGGGGAATCAGCCTTTGTGCATTTAAGGTGTTGTAGAGGACCTATATTCCTTCCCATGGTTTGAAGCACGAGTTATAATTCACTTGAAGCTAGGAGATATCATGATTTTGGTTAGATATCAATTTGTAGACATTTAATTATTTTTGCAGGCCAACTTGTGGCATTTAATTTGTGTATTTTTATTTAATTTGTGTTCTCAACTGACTTGTGGCTTAGATTGGAATAAGTAGGGGTCTTTTGAAGTCTTTTAGTCATGGAGTTGGAATGGAATGAAGAATAGATGTGAATTTGAAGAGCTAGAGCTATGGCTTAGGAACTAGAGGATCTCTTGGTGGACCTAAGGGTACAAGTGTGGATTCTTCTTGGTGTTCTTATCCAGTTGTGCATCTAGACTAGCTGAGATTGGTTGTAAGTTGGATCTTGTAGAACTAATTTTGTAATTTTTGTTTGTATTTGGTACTAACTAGGAAGACCTTACAACCAAGCATATTGCATGTAATCAGTTATATTTTATAAATCAAGTATTGTAATTTGGTATCAGATCTTGCACTGTTGCCTTTTTCCATTGTGTTTCTACTATGCGGTTATATTTTTGAGGGCTAGGACATCTCCTTTGGGGATGCTTCTACCTTGCACTACATCAACAAAGAACCACATAGAAATAGAGCATTAGGAAAATAGTTTCTATTGTATGATCGATATAAAGCATTGTATTTGGAATGAAGGGTTGTGTAGTTAACTAGAGGTAATACATTAACCACTAATGATGTCAATGAGTGCATAGATAAAAAAGTCATATGTGTACAAGTATAGGTATAACTATGAGCTAACAAGATTAATTAAATATGTATTTTATTTAATTAATTTATGGTAAAGTGTGAAGTTGACTCAAGGACTTAACATTGAGTGTGGTATAAAGGAAAGATGTTTTCTAAGTTTTACACATGATGAATTAGATTGATGAGAAGAGGTGAATTATGAACTATAAATTAGTAGAGCAGAGTGATTTTCTAATGTGTGTAAGTGACCTTAAGGGTTACTGTTGATGGGTTTAGAGTTCCAGAATTCATTGCATGATCTGAAGATGAAGAATTCCAATGTACTAGATAGAGGAAGAAGTAGAAGATTGTCTCACATCTATTATTCTAAAAGGAATAGTACTGAGATCAATTGGACAGTAGGTTTAGCTACCTTCTTCAACTCCTAACAAGGTTGGAATCTCCTAACAAGGATTCAAAGTCTCCTAACAAGGACTCTTTGTACTAAGTTTTGTAATAAACTCTTAATAGGGTCCATCCTCTAATAAGGAATATTCATATTAGTACATCATTTTGTGGGCATCATTCCCACTGGGGTTTTCCCTCTGATCAAGGGTTTCCCTAGTCAACATATTTGGTGTAATTTTGTATGCACATCTCTTACAGTTATTATTTTACTTTGATTGAATCATTGTGATTGTTTTAAAAGCTTAAAATTCTTATTTAACTAATTCATGCGCCGCCCCCCCCCCCCCCCCCCCCCCCCCAAGTTATATTGGTGAACTACTATTTCTAACAACTAGTACCAGAGCTTCGGGTTCTTGAAGGGAAGTTTAACAACTTTGGGAGATCCATGGTGAATTTTTTTAGGAAGGAAAGTCCTAGATTTGATGGCACAAATTACTATAGCTAGAAGGATAAAATGACAACTCATCTCTTGTGCATGGGTCCAAGACATTGGCTTGTAACCAAGACATCTAGAAACATTGTAGAATAAGACCATCTTGAAACCTATACTGAGGAACAAAGAGAAGTATGTATGTACAACATAAGGGCAAGAGAAGAAATATTTTCAGCATTACTTGAAGGTGAGTACAGTTAGGTAAAATGACTCAAAACATATCATGAAATTTGGAAAACTTTAGAAGCTAATTATGAGGATGATACACATACAAAGAGGGTTAGATTGCAAAATTCATATTGCACATTCCAAGATGCTAGAATGATGGAAGATGAATCTATAAGAAGCTATGCCAGTAGAATATCTAAGATTGTTGCAAGAATCACATCTCTTGATGGAAATAAATTTGATGATGAAGTGATATGGAAGATCTTGAAAATTCTGACACCACCCTTCAAAATAGTAGCACAAATGACTCAGCTAATGATACCCTATACTAAAAATTTCAATAAAGAAACATTGATTGGTAGATTGGAAGCTGTAGAATTTGATCTAAAATAATCTAGAGAATCAGCAAAAGTTGAGACAACATTTAGTGTAGTGAAGATCAAACTTGGTTTAGCAAGGAACACAAAAGAGTAGGGAGACATTGCCAGTTGTAGCAAGTCTATTGAGGAAAAGATCCAAGAGGGAGTGGCTCTTCTTGTGGAAAGAGAAAAAGATGGTAAGAATATCTTCAAATGCTAGACATGTAATGAATATCGACATTATGCATCTAAGTGTCCTAAAAGAGAAAGAAAGTATAAGAGAAGATTCAAGTCTACAAAACCTAAAAATTGTTTATATGTCAATGAAGAAGAAGAGGAAGAAGAATCTAATCAAAACATGAGTGAAGATGAATTAGGGTATGTAGCTATAAAGGAGGATGATCTTGATAGAGAAATTAGAGAAGAAAGTGGGCTAATTTCACAAGTTGAAAAGAAAGATTGGATCATTGATAGTGGTTGTTCACATCACATGACTAGTGATATGAACAAGTTTATCAAATTCAGAAGCCATGATGGAGGAATTGTTAGAGTAGGGAACAATGCAGCCTATCACATTATAGGAATTAGATCTATCACACTTGATGGTAAAACATACACTGATGATGTTTATTTTATTGATGGACTAAAGCATAACTTGTTAAGTGTTGGACAGCTTATGGACAAAGGTTACCAATTGTAGTTTGGTAATGCCACATGCATTATCAAGAACAAGGAAGGAAAACTACTTGGTACTAGCACAAGAACTATACACTAGTACATTTGACTCAAATTTTTGACCAAAACTTTTGACCATTTGAAAATTTGGGGTCAATTTGGTCGAATTGTGATGAGTTTTGGTTAAAGATGAACTCGTGTTGGTCAAAATTTTGACCAACACAAGTGTTGGTCAAAATTTCAACCAACACAGGTTCATCTTTAATGAAAACTTGAAATACGTTATGTTTGCCACCCTAATCTTATTGTATTGCACCCAGAAGACTCGTGCACACCACTTCCTGGTCCACTCGATCAACTGTCTCTGCTATTCCACCGCGGATTCAAGGTAAACAAATTCTTGGGCTGGTGGAAGATAAACAACAGCTCTAGCGGCCTATTGTTTCTTTAGGCTGGTACGAGCCTACCACTGCGATTTATGGCCAGGAGTACGTGGCAAAAGGGTTTAACTTGATGGTATTTTTAACAAAAGGCGATTTGATGGTATTTTCCTTCTAAGTTGTGTTATTTCGAACATAATTTCTAGTGGTGGTTATTCAATTGTACCATTATTTCCAAGTAATCGACCACAATAATTTTGAAGCAGGCAACAAAATTCTTTAGATCTAAAGCGTAGAGTATAGTCTCTTGGTATATTTTTTATATTCGGCATATAGTGAAAGGATTTGCATCATGTCATTCCGGGCATAGATAGTGGGATTCTTTAGTGATATGGCTGTGTATATATGTGCTCACATTAAATTAATATGCAGTCTTGTCATATGCTTTATTATTAAACCTTGTTGATCAAAAGTGTTTGCATCCATCAAAAATGTTCTACAAGGATTTTTTAGCTAGAAAATATGACTTGATTGTAAATAGATGGAGTTGGGATCCATTTCTCCTTCACTTGCATAGGCAACGACAGATTATTTAACCAAAATATATTGAAACTAAAGAAGATTAGTATTGGTATGTTAGGTGATAATCATTTAATATCCACACTAATTACAGATTCTGATAAGAAAATTCAATTTAGAAAAGTTTTACATATCTAAAACATACCTCCACATTACACAAGCTGCAATATAGCATATCGTCCTGACAGGTATGATGCTCAGAAGTTGATTTGCTAGCACAAAATTTCTTAGCTGTAAGGTCAAAAGGAAGCCTAAGACAAACATTTAGGCAAGAAAATAAGGAAATCCTAACACCACTCTCCTTTTTATCTTGGTTAATTGATTTCTCTATCGAGAGAGTAGGGCTACATCAATGCTAATGCTCAACACTCTGATAAAAAATAGAGAAATCTTCATCAGCACATATAGCTACTCAACTATCATAGAATTCTCATCTTCCTTAAATACTTAACACAATCCAAATTAATTTCTTGAAGTTCAATCCACTCCTGCAATGTCCAAGCACATTTCTCTATCAATATTAGCCAGGTTGCTCTAGGGATCAACACTCTCATTGCTTGTTATTTCAAGTTTGGCAGAGAAAAGCTAGGCAATCAAATATTACATTACATACTTGAAAGGAATATACCTCCTGATATGTGCACTTACAGCTCATTTCAGGTCATTGTAGAGTTGGCAGGCTAGAAGAAGCAGTCAGACTCTTAAACCAACTAATTCTAAATGGTCTAGCTCCAAAAAACTTTACGTATAATATCATTATTGTTGGACACTGTAGAGTTTCCTGCACAAGTGTTGCATTCAAACTATTTGATAATATGGTAAAGAGTGGTATTTTGCCTCATGTGATTACTTATACTACTCTTACAATTGGGTTATGCAAGGAAGGTAATATACAGGAGGCACATTTGCTTTTGAGGGAAATGTTTGGAGAAGGTTTGATTTGTGACAAAATTGTACACAGTGTATTGATTGATGAACATCTCAAGAATGGTAATGTAGAACAAGCTTTTAAACTATGGGCAGAAATGGACAAGAAAGAAATTCTACTTGATGTTATTGCTTACACTCCTTTTATGAACAGGCTTTGCAAGATAAGCTACATAAAGCAGGCACATAGATTGAATTAATCGAAGAATTGATTGCAAGTCTGTTTTATTCCCAACTGATGTTTGATGAATGATAGAATGATTTCCTTTGATTTGACAATTTGATAGTTAGTGAATAATGACTAAATGAATTTTGTAATTCATAAATTGAGGAGTGATGATTGTGTGTTGATTTAATGTATTTGGAAGTGATGAATGGTAAATGATCATAAAAAATTTTCTTCTTTTATATATTATTCGTGGAAGGTTCAACACCTATCATAAAAATTGAATCACCACTTTAAATTAATATGTTATTACCCAACTTTATCTCCCTTGGATGCCCTCCTCAAACAAAACCTCTTCTTTATATCTTACAATGTAAGAGTCACTTCTGTTCACCACATGTGCCCCTTGCATTGGTCACAGCCTTTCACAATTACCACCCTTCAAATAAGGTCAAACTCTTAATCATTGTTGACCAAATGAAGGTACTTCCTTACTATCTTCCCCTCCCTTCTTCCATCAATACTTCCTTAATTCCTATGCTCCCTTTATGCATATCAGAACTATCTTATATCTTAGGCCAGAATTTACTATGGTTATCTTATGATTATCCAGTCTTCCATGCCTTCAAAAGAAGTCTTTCCCCGTTGTTTATATCTAAGTGAGCCTTTTAGACGATGTAGAAGCATTTTTCTACATTTTTTTTATCCTCATCCTCTTTTTATTAGTATTGTTGCATTTATTTTATGCATCTTCATTTATTTTGGGGATGACGTGACATGAATAGTGGATGTATATTATTTTGAATTTTACACGTGCGATCTGATAGATTTTATTATAGGCATTTCTAAATCTCTATTTCAGCATAAAGAATGGTGAAAAAATTGGCAATGACTCTGACATCCCTCTTTGTTATCTAGCAATGGCAAAAATTGGAACCATTCTTAATGAGATTTACAAATTGAGCCAAGAATAGTCCAAGTGTCTACAAGTGGGTGCTGTGAGTAGACTATGCAAATTCAGCTCTATTTCCTTCCTTTTGCTAGTGTTCGGTGCAGGTTTGCATTAATGTAGAATACTGCACAAGTAGTGACTGATTGCTATCACTGAGATCCCCTCTCAAGTAATAAAGAATTGCACCAAGTTTTCTAGCATACATTTCCATCTACAAGTCACCTATGCCTCGTATAACTCTTAAAGGTTTTGGCATGTTAATTGTAGCCAATCTCTCTAAAATCTTACTTTAATTTGATCTTTCCATTAAGATTCCTTAACATATATAGTTAGAATGTACAAAATTCCTAACCTCTTAGCTATAGCTCCCTAGAGACTATCAATTCTTTATTCTACTTTAAAACTTTCCATATGTGATATTGAATCTTCTATAGTTATAGTATGCCCAAGAAGGTATTCATGTCTACATTTTTACTTTACATTCTTCTTGAAATATAAACATTAATAATTCTTCCTATAAGATAATCTTCAAAAAGACTAAAATTTTGAGCCTAGATAGTAACATACACAACCTAGAAATAATAAACCTTGAGAAAATTGTAATGACATCATTTACTAGTATCTTGTAGATCCTTTTTGTTAATAAAAAATGGTAGTGCTAATCACCATAGTTTTTAAATAAGAAAAGTGACTAAATACTCTAGAAGAAGAAACCATTGCATCAATTGACAATAGGATGGACAAAACCAAAGAGACTGAATTTAATGTGAAAATAAAATATGTAAATGGAAAAAAAATCATCTGCTATAATATGAAACTATCTTAACAATAAGCTTTGAATTTTTGTGTCTCAAAAGTCAAAGCATATGAAAGTGATAATTTAATAGTCAAAGGACTCTACCAGTAAAACAACTAAATTTTGTATGTTCTCTCTCCCTTCTAGCATGTAGCATGATGGTAGAAGATATTTCTTCTATTTAGAAAATTATAACACTTTCAACTATTTTATGAATTCTAAATTATCAGATCAAACTTACAAATGGACAAGATGTGGGGCAATTCCAAGTATAGTGACATTTGATCCATTGGAGCCAAGTTTTAAATTACAATTACACTTACCAAACCAATCCATGGACAAGAATCATTATAATTTATGAGATGATGTTCTTCAGCAGTTGTAATTAGAAGTTAAATTCATGTATCTCTAGGATTCGAATACCAAAGGAGGGAATCTTATTCCTTAGTAACCCCATGATCTAACATGACTTAAGTTCAAGTGGGATAGGATGAGAGGTTAACTTCATAGTTCTGAAATCCTTTGCCTAGGTACACTAGTTCAACTATAGGACAATCCTAAGATGTTGGATACACCTCTAGTCAAGGGTCACACCAAGATGACAAGAGTTTTAGGATTTGACTGATAAGGTGTAGGACTCTTATGCTAGTGGCATAGTAATAGAAATGGTTAAGTTTATCGTAGTGCCTATGTGGTAATATCGTGGTGCCTAAGTGGCATAGTAATTGTAATGTGCGCCAGTCACTTCCAGGAAACTTTACAATGCAGATCTTTACTAACATTTAAGTATACTATAAGTTGATCTCTTGTGATTGTAAAGGCTTTTGGTCTTTTTCAAAAGTTCCCCGAAGGATACAAAAATTGTTTTGTAATTGGAACCTTTAAACTTCTAAATCAAGTAACGGAAAAAATGAGATTGACTGTTTCTGTCTGTTTATCCATTGTGTAATTTTATATGGAGTATTTGGTTTTCTTCATTATCTAGCAAGCACCACAAAACTTTTGAATGAATTAATGTCTTTGAATAAATGAATTAATGATGGTACTTTTGATTCTCCAGCTCTAGCTAAATCAAGTTCTAAAAACTCAAAAAAGGCAAATGGTTCTGATGGTGTAGCTATAAGTCTTACATTCAAAATCAACAACAAGGTTTCGTACAGAATAGTACTAAAAGGTGTGTGTGTCTTTTTGGGGTTCAAGTTTCAAACTACAAGTGCACATATTTGTATATTAAATTGGCACCTTCTATGCTCAAATGGTTGCTGATCTTTGTTTCATGGCTTTCTATTCCAGCACATAGTGCAATTGTGCTGAAAGCAGAAAGTATAGCAACCTTCAAAAGGCGTATCAATAGAAGGACCAGTATTATTGTTGTCTTGATCTTATCCATTATTCTATACTAGGTGTGTTTTTTTGGTAGAAGGGTGGTACTGCACATTTTGCAAACATCTACGCCTTCTAGAAATTATAGGATCATTTTAGTTACATTTGAAAACATTAATCAAGAAAAACCATATGTGCAGATATAAACATTAATCACATGATGTCCAATTTATTTGTAGATATATTTTCCTATGAAGAAAGACCACGCCTCACAATATGAAAACTAAACAAAATGAGACAATGGCTGCATTGTGGGCTCAGTTTCGAAGAAAACCTAATAAATGTTATTGTCCTTGCAAGAAGTGTAAAGGCTTAAAGACTCAAAGAATTCTAATCACAACAACCCAAAGTCATTGTCGGCAACATGGTCATGTTGAAGGGGGCCATGATTTTCGTCCATTTCTGAATGTGGATTTCCTACTGGAGGAAGATGGAGGTGTGAATATCCAAGCTGAGGATAACACTCTCATGGAAGAAGATGATAATGTGCCAGAGGACATGATTGAAGAAGATGGTATTGGGGCAGGTGATGAAGAGGCTCACAATGATGGTACTAGCAAATCTGATAATGATGATGAAGATGGTCTTGATATACCTTTGCTTGAGAAGGCACACGAGCCCTTATACGAAGGCTCCCAAACAACTCTACTCTCGGCTATAGTGTTGTTGGTGAACTTAAAGGTTATGAATGGTATATCTAATGTAGCAATGTCACGTATGCTAAGGTATGTCATTTTTTTCATTTTCAATGTTAGCATACAATTACTATTCATTATATTAACAATGCATATTTGTTGTTGTAGGTTGATTAGTGAGTTTTTGTTACCACCATCAAACATTTTGCCTCATTCGTACCAAGAATTATCTAACATTATGGATCAGATTGGAATGAAGTATTAAACAATACATGCATGTCCCAATGATCACATTCTATATCATAATTTATATGAATTTACAGCAGAATGCCCTGATTGTCATAGTAGTAGATATCGGTCAGATCAAATAACAAAAAAAGTGCCTCACAAGGTTCTTCGGTACATTCCCATTATTCCACTTCTTCAATGGTTATTCAGGTGTGCTACCTTGGCACAATTTATGGATTACCATGCACGCAATAGAAGTCAAGATGACATTATGCGAATGCCTGCCAATGGTTTTACATTTAAAGAGATAGAAGAAACATGGTCACACTTTAAAGAAGAACCTCGTAATTTGAAGCTTTCATTGGCAGTAGATGGTGTCAATCCATATGGAGATATGAGATCTGTTTACTCAGTGTGGCCTATTTTTGTTATTAATAATAACATTTCTCCTTGGATGTCCATAAAGAGGGAGCTCATAATGATGTCAATGATTGTGCTAGGTATTTTTATCATTTTATAGTTATCTAAATTAATTTATAAATAGCGCATGAAAATGGTCATAATAATAATGTAATTTTTATGTTCATTCAATTGCTAGGTAAATACCAAGTGAAAGATATGAATGTGTATATTGAGCCCCTGATTGATGAGTTTTTTAAGTTATGGAATGGCATCACTATGTATGACATCTCTAGACTAATAGGACATCGACAATTTCAATTCCATGCAATGCTTGTATGGACAATACATGATGCCCCTGGGTTAACTCATTTTTGTGGTATGTTATATTGTTAATATCACATATTTTTGGTCTATTATGATGCTTACACATTACTATCGAATGTTTAAGTTGTGCATGATAATTGTACATGATCCACTTCTACATGATCTTGTAGGTCTTCAGACAAAGGGAAAATTTGCATGTCCAGTTTGTGGTCCGAAGATGAAATCTCGTCATTCGAGAACTTTAAGAAAGTAGGTGTTTGATGAATTTAGACACTTTATCCACAGTAATCATAGGTATCAAATTGTCGAAAAACATCTTTTCAATGGGAAAGAAGAGACATCATCAAGGCCACGAAGAATGACACCTCATTTATGGAAGTTGGAATATGATCGACTAAATTGTCAAGGTAATATCCAATTTGTTGTTTGAAGTTTAAAATTTGTATTTTGATATTGTCTTATATTTACTAATGTTGTAATTGATGCTTGTGAAGGTCGTCAAGGCATCAATGACCAACTTCCTAGAGGAATGAAAAGTTATCCTACTCAATTTAGTAGGTTACCATACTACAAGGATCTCCCAATTGCGCATTTGTTTGATACTATGCATATTGGAAAGAATGTAACAGAGAAACTATGGAAAATGTTGGATGGAAGGTGTGATAGAGAACAAATTGCCAAAATTTGTACTGACATTCATGAATCCAATCATGCACTAAAAGCTTCCATTGAATCAAATAGCAATGGAGACTACATAAATACAAGCGCCCTTCCTTGGTTATTAACAGAGCAACAGAGTGATGCATTAAAAGAAGTCATAAAAAAAAAAAAAATTCCAACAGGGTTTGCTGCAAATATAAGCACTCTTCTATCAAAGAAAGATTATTTTGGGCCTGGGTTGAAAACACATGATTGGTATACCTTCCTCAAGGTAAGTCATGTTCTCCATTTACAGTATATTTGTAAGATTTAATGTACGACCTATTGCATTATTTAATAATATATTGAAATGATCATTTTTAATGATTGTAGTTTTTCCTACCTCTATCCCTTCCACAACAGTTTGACAACATTATTAAACAAGTTATATATGATCTTGGAAAATACATAAGGTTAGAAGTGTTTTTTCTTAGATTTGTAGATGTCTCTTAAATATATTGTATAATTTTATTTGAAATCTTGTTTATGTGGTTTTGTGTGTTGAATCTCTTTTAGGTGGTTATCATCTAAAGAAATTGACAAAAAAGACATAAAATATTGGAAGAAAAAAATTCCACAGCTTATGTGTGAAATGCAAAATTGTTTACCTCCAACCTTTTTCAATGCTCAAGAACACTACCTCATACATCAAGTTGAGGAGATTGAATTGTGTGGACCTATACAAGCTAGATCAATGTGGATGGTTGAGAGGCACTTGAAATTTATGAAGGGCTTGGTTTGACAAAGAGCACGTCTTGAGGGTTCTAAGATAGAGGGATATATGATATACCAGACCATGGTGTACATTACTAAATATCTTTCAAAGTTTGCAGTAGATATCCATGTAGATCGCATTTGGGACCCCAACTCTAATGAAAAATTCGAAGGGGAGTACCTGAGGGGGAAAGGTAGATTGAGGGTGACAGGTAATTATAAGTTTTTTTTTTTTAGTTTAATAATTATTATTCATTATCAATATATATAAGTTGTTCCTAACTGGTGTAATTGTATTCCTTATAGTTGGTCGTGAGTGGGATGCACTGCACTTGTATATTGCAAACAATCTTGATTGGATGACGGTATGGATTGAGCAGTCTCAAGAAAATGGTTGCTCATTAACATGGGATGGTGTTGTATCATTGGTTAAAGAAGCTCATCGTAATGGAGATCCGAATTTTACAAAAATGGTACTTGATCTAATATATGGCTTAAGAGATACAAAGGTATGCATAAGATTAGTAATCATCACACATAAGTTCAATATCAACTCACAGATCGATGCAAATATTCTTGACATGTTTGAATAATTGCAGGTCAAACACCACAAAGCTATGTACTACCATGGCTATAAATTCCGCACCAAAAAGTTAGATGAAACGAAGAAAACATGTGATTCCAGGATAACTGTTGTCTTTGTGGGCACCAATATTTCTTCTAGAACTGACATACATCCTCAACGATCTAAAAATCGATACTATGGCATTTGGGATGATATACTTGAGTTTGACTTTAATTCATTCAAAATAGTTCTATTTGTTGTCAAATGGTTCAGGTTACAACTGAATCGAAATGATCCTGATAGGACTGTTATTGAACATGATAGTGGATTTACTATGATTAATACAAGGTCATTTGAGCCAGTCGGAGATGAGCCCTATGTTCTTCCAAGCCAGTGCGAGAAAGTGTTTTATTTTGGTGTTCCACAAAAACCAAGTTGGTCATTTGTTGTTAGACATGACCCAAGAGGAAGGACGATAAAGTATAATGTGATCGAAGAAGAAGAAATTGAAGAAGCAAAAGAGGAAGTAAATGATTATCAGGAACAACAGTTACCCAGTGGTGAAGATGAAGAAGATGGTGATGATTTTGGTCATGCTAATGATAATGGTGATAATGATAATGATGATGTTGATGATGATCATGATCATGGCGATGATGGTGATGATGATGATGGTGATGAAGATGATGATGATGGAAATGAAGATGGTGATGATGATGATGATGATGATGATGACATGGATGAAGATCATGATGATCAATGAAATGTCCAGCTAGGATCAATGTCAACTATGATGGGGTTTTGTATGACCAAACTTTTCTTTGTAAACCATATGTGCACATATAAACATTAAGTAGAACATGTCAATTTTTTTTTAGATATACACATTAGTTACACTAAATTTTTGACTTAAGACAAATGATTTACATATACAATCTACTTTATTATTAATATTTTTTTTTGGTAAGTCTATTACTTTAATTTCACTGTTGATTTCTAAGAGTTACTAATTTTTTTCACAGGGCGATATGGATGCACCATCTCAGACACCTTTAGTAGATGTAAACATTAAATATTGTAAATTTAAATGTTAATATAGAAACAAATGTCATATTATTATTTTCTTTTCTTTATGGCTTTGGAGTTGTTTTGATGAAATTTTACTGATATTTAATGTCACAAATGATAGGAAAAAGCTAGAATGACTGCTGATCAAATGTGATCTGAAATACAAGCTTCATATCTACATAACATTGCCCTTAGTACTGACCCTGTGGTCGTCACCCAAAAAATCAAGCAAAGATACATTGATGAACTTGCTAACATTATCATTGAGGGTGACAAAAGTGAGGAGAAAGAGGCACTGAGAATGGAATTGGGCCGTAGAATCCAATCTTTGCAGGTAAGCAGTAATTCAACTAAAGCAATAATAGAAGTTCAATAGATATGAATATTTTATACTATCTTATGGATCTTGATGTCTAATTTTATGTGTACTTGTATAGACATTTGTGCCATTTGTGACATCACATGGTGAACATGGTGATGGTCATTGCGCACAACCTTCGTGTAAGTAGCACTTTGTTTTCATCAACATTATAACACTTACTTTTTTTTTGTGGACATTTCTAGCTAGTATCTGATTTGATCTTTATCCATTGCAAATGTCTTTGCTAACAATATTGTATTCCTCAGCTCATTATGATGTGCGGACTCCTCCTTCGGTTGTCGGTCCACTATTGCCTAGTGCATTGTCGGCAACAAGGGCCATACAAACATCTTCATCTATGCCCACTAGAACTAGTAAAACCTTGTTTTGCTATATTTTGTAATGTATTTGTACAAGTTGATGAACAACGAAGTAGCATATCAGTGCTTAAATGTTGTCTACAGAAGCTTGCATACACACAAACACATGCATACACACACGACGCATACATACATACATACATATATTGTACTACATAGGCAAGATTTTGTGCTACTTTTTGAATTAATGTTTCAGATTCACATGGAAAAAATAGTCTAACCTTTGAATCCAAAAGTAAACTGAAACATCATTTTAAAAATATATTTTAATTTTGTATTTTATGTTTCTCTACAATGTATGTGCATAGATACTTTTATATTCTTGAACTGTCACTGTGATAACAGACCATGGACCATTGAAAGCTATCCTAAACATAGATGATTAAAAATCACACATTATCTTATCATAAACATAAACAATAATATATCATGAATTCTAAAAATATGGTATCTTTAATACACTATTTGATTATCCTGAATTAAATCCTTAATGGAATGCGAGGAAAAAACATTTTTGCTAGTCAATTTCTTCAATTTGATTATATCCATAAGTATGCTTTAATTCATTTGGTGTCTACTTTAATTGTCATGATGTTTCAGTTGATAGACTAGTAATTGTCATGATGTTTCAGTTGATAGACTAGCAGAGAGCAGTACTGGTGAAGTTGATCCATTTCCTGGAGTAGTTCATGTCATTAGTACTGGTTCATATGAAGGGACATTATTGCTGAATAAGAAAACTATTTTTCCGTTAAGAGAATGAAAGCTCCCAGGTGCTTTAAAATTGTTTTTATTTGAAGTGTAAAAAAAATCTATTTTTATATTACTCGTTTTAGACTGATAAATCCTTTATGTTTTTGTAGGTAATAATATTTTCTTTGAAAATCTTTTTCATATGACATTGAGACTATTTGGACCCACCATACGTAAAAGGTACATAGTTTCATATCATTTATACATAATTTTTCTTTTCTTTCATTTACTGTAATATATTAAAGCTATTGATCTAACAATCTATTTGTTTTTAAAAAGGTGGAATTTACAAACCATGGAATTAAAAAATCAGCTCATTGCATCTTTTGACGAGAAATTTGGAAAAGACATGTTTGACAATGGCCTACTTCTCAAAAGAGCAACAAAGCATATAAAGACTGTAAGGGATCAATATAGAAGGGCTCTTAAGGATAACCCAAAGTACGACCGTCCAGCTATGATTCCACCAATGGAGTGGAATGAAATAGTAGAAGATGCAAAGGAGAAAAGGCTATCTGAAGATAGAGGTAATGAAGTAGCATAGGGCAAAAAGAGGTATGTCATGATAGTATTAAGTACATTGTAATCATGCACTAATTATTCATATTTGTAAATATATAATCTATGATGTTTGAAATTGTTCATAGATTGCAGGACACATCCGTGGCTACAAAAGCGAGAGTAGAAAAGTTTGGCCAACACAAACTTGGCTCTGGTGGCTATATGAATCTCCAGTCTTGAGTTGTAAGTAGGAGCAACGATATGAAATAAATTTTTTTAATATAATGTTGCAAACAATTTTGTTTAGTGAAACCATACATACAAAACTGATGATATTAAGCAAAAAATACAAGGCATAGAATTCAATGTGGAGGTCACAGATGAAGATAGAAAACTTGCCTTGAAGGAAGGCTATAAATTCGTGGCTACATGCCTACTCAAAGAATCTATAAGCCTTGCTCAAGAATCTAGTTCACCAAATGATATCTCATAGGTAAATTGGTTAGATGAAAAGTAAATGAAATTGAATAGTTGATCCTTTTCTTTTTTGGTATTAGTTTTGAATGTAAATTGACTACATAACAATGTGCATAACATTTTATTGCAGCCTTCATATCCTACCATAGAACCTGCTCGTGACGAAGGCCATAATGTGCATTATAGTGATGGAGGTATTAATTTTCTATTGGAAATTAGTTATGCAATCAAAAATATGAAATGTTCTCCTTCCATTTATTGTCCAAGCATGCTCTTATCGAAACATATATTCTATGCTCATTGTGCAAATATTTTAGAAAATGTATTGTTTAAAGACTACAACCTCTTCAAACTTTTCTCCAAGTGAGGGTTCCATGGTAATAAAAATATAATAAAAGACCACTTATTAGCATCCTCAAGAATATGCATCTCAAATGACATGAGAGACTTGACTTCCTAGTCTTTAAGATGTGTGTATCTTTATACTTTATAGTTGTCGAGAGTCTTTTTGAATATACACCATCTAAGTTCAAATATTGGTCATAGTTGAAAGAGGATTATAGACTATAATCACTATGAAGCAAGAGTTATGGTCCTATACATTATATGACAAAACCCTGCCAGGAGAAGGCCAAAAATATTTTGATTGATTGTGGTTGTAGATTAAATTACTGCATATCAAACACAAAGTACTGATATTAGTTTGTGAGCCATTACCACCAGGTCTTCAGATCATTGAGGCTATTTTACTGTATGATTTGAAAATCCATAACTATAGTTTTCATCATTGGAAGGTGTGTCTGTGTTGCTACTCAATTCCATTGCAGTGTACATGAGATTTTGTTTGTTTGAGCTGAGACTTTTCTCTTGGCTATTTGTTGTTTATTAAATCATAGTAGTTTGCATTTCTTGTATTATGTATTTAGGGTATTCTTGAGCAATGAGAACCAGGTTTATAGATTGGCAAGGAAATTTATTATATGATCTGGATCATTCACATAGTTTTGTTCTTATTTCTCTAACACTACTTTAAAGATTATCTCTGGTTGCTAAAACATATTCATTATTTTAAAATAGGGATCTTTAAGCTTTTGATCAGTAGTTGATAATGATTTCCAACTCTGTACTTTGATAAATCATTTGTTCTGACAAATCTCATAGAGTAAATATTGTGATATTGCTATCATGATTTAACTGTGTAGTATTTGAGTCAAATTTATTGACTCATATTTCATGTGCAGTGCTCAAAATGAATCCATCACTCATGATAATATTTTTTTGAATATTTCAGAGCATGTTGAACATCATGTCGAAGGAGTGGAACATGTTCCAAGTGTTCAACATGTTGACGTGGTGGCGGATCAAAATGTTAATGTACATGATGTGGCATTGTCAGGTAAGAAAAATGCATGTTATGTTGTACTAGTACTTAATTATAGACTGGTAACAGTTAAAAAAAGAAAAAGAGTATGCCAATTTATCCCATTCACTTGTTCTTGCAATAGAGCCCCCTTTAGTGCAGCAGCCTCCTGCTCCTGCAAAGAGAAGGAACCATCGTAATTTGACATTACACGTGCTAGAAGAGGAGGAGAATGATGCAGATATGGATGCTCCTATGACCACTTTTCTTAAGAGATCTCATAAAAACAAAAAGAAGAAATGATGTTTTAAAAATCTTCTTTCAAGAACCTTGTTGGATAATGAAAGAACTTTGTTTTAAGTAATTATGTATGAATGATGCGTATTAATACTGATTTTTATCTTATGTTAATGAATATTGTTATGTCTTAATAAAGTCTTGATTAGTATTGTGTATTAATGAATTTTATATCATATTAATGAATGTTATGTGATTGTATTGATTGAATGTTATGGTTCATTAATGAATTTATTTATCTTATATGTGGCTTGATTTAACCGAAAGTCTTAGAAGGTATTTTTTAGATCTGTAGAATTGAAACCAACTGAATTTTATACCTGTCTAAGAGAGGAGAGATAACTAGTGGATTTATTGCTCAATAATGAATTAATATCTCTTGTTTGATTGTGTTGTCTCAACAAAATAAACAAATCTTGATCGATGTAGTTGTCCATGCTGTGAATGAAGATTATGTAGAAATGGAAAATGATTTTACAAGGCTCGGATTTCTGGCTCTTGGTACAGATGTAGCTCCTATTGTTCCAGCATTAGAAGCGATATGGAAAAATTCTGTTGGGAAAGGACTCGCTGACTTTAATTTTAGGAGTGTTACTGGTAAACTTATCAACACTTATTCCAACCCTTGCAATTTACTGCAATTTGTCTCATTTGGCTTCTGAGTAATTTTCATTATTGTAGATCATCAATTTTCCTAGTTTGTTTTCTTTCTTTTAATACTTCTGATGCTCAAGCCTCAAACTAAGCTTAAGAATATTAGTCAGTATTCACTATAAATTAGAGACAATTCTATGCAATTTTTGGTAATAATTTGACTTGCCCTTGACTCTTGGTAACCTATGAATTAGCATGCTATGGTAAATACTATCAGTGTTCATGGTTCAAGTTTAATGCCCACTCTTGCCAACTTTTTTCTAGTTGCTCTTCCAAAACCTACATCTTGTTGGATTTCATCTTAAGTAATTTTTTTTCTTCTACTAGAGAGTAGAAACCATAGTACCGAACAATTCTGAAATAAGCATACCAAGTGAAATGTAATATTATTATATTCAGGATTAACTTGTTCAATTATACAATTTGAATATCTTCATATTTAATAACAGATATCTCTACTAGCTGTTTTATTAGAGACCTTAACTCATTTATATCTTTTGATGTTGTCATAACTAGCCTTTTTAAGCTCAAATAACTCTTTTAATGAAAAGATTGTTTTCTGTGCTGGTGACCCAAATAATTTGTACGGTTGATGCCAAATTATTTTTGAAGTCTTTGATATATCAATGGGCTATAATTCTAAATCTGCTATATGAGATGTAATGAAAATTTTTACTTAATCGTACCTTTATTTCTAATGTTTATTCTATCATTTATGATTTTTCTGACTCTATAGGTGCTTTATTGATCCTTCGACTTTGCAAGAATTTATACATCAATTATATTATTCTTTTCAGCTTTCTGTCTACAAAACTTAATGACTGCTAAATTTTTTCATTAAAGTGGTTTACATTGTGAGAACCAAGATATCTGGTAGCCTATATTTCCAATGCCCATATCAATTTTCTGGCCTTGTGGGTGCTTTCATTGTTCCATTGATTATTCCCTAAACAATTAAGCATCAACTAGATTTTTTCATTTTAGCTTCCCCTTGTGCAAGTCTTATGTATGCTCAAATTCTTTCATAGAAATGGTTGCCATTCAAAAGATATCTGGCACAATATCCAGATTGATTCGTGAATAAAAATAGCTTTTGTCCATGGCTCAACTAAAATTTGATTGTCTAATACATGATAAAAACTGATTCTATCTATAGATCAAAACACTGAAAAACTTCTTAGTTCTAGAAATGTGTAAATAATACAAGGGTATATAAGATTGTGTTTATGATATATAATATAAAATTCTACTTCGTTAATATGATTTAGTGAATTCAGTCCTTTCTAATGATCATTCTATTGATTCATATTATTGTTAGCAAGAACAAAATTGTGAAAACAAGGAGCAGCTTCAAAAGGTTACAAGAAAAGTTGGGTATGATAACTGCCTCTGAATAGAAAAGTTGGGTATGAGCAAGCCCAATCCCCCAATAGCATATAGATCCATCAAACCCAATGATACATCTCTAGCTCAGCACTATCGTGTCATCCCTAAAGTCCATTCAACAAGTACTTGGAAAGATGAGTATTTCTCTTAAATTTGCATCATCTGCAAGCATCTACTGTGTTCATTGCAAATCCTCATCTTTAAATAGGGAGTGCTCAGTATATTCTACTGCGCCTTGAAAGAAATCATCTCAATGTTGATTGTACTAGACATTCGATGTGTAGAATGTTCCTAGAACATTGTATCAATAGATTAAGCACATCATGTGACATTTCCTTGAAGCAACCATATTCAAGCATCATGTGATCCAAAATTTGATTAATCTGCAATGCCAGAACAAACATCAAACATCGACAGTGCCCACATTTGGTGTTGACTTGAGCACTAACATTAATCAACCATTGGCATTCTAACATTCCCAAGTTGTGGTTCCCATGAGCATTAACATCAAACACTCTCCAATATCTCTTCTTGGCATTTTCCATCTTATCTCCCTCTGATGTTCAGCAACATTGAAGTGCAAACAAGAATGTTGAACATGTTTTGCATCTATCACAACATTGATAATTGATTGCCTAACTCGCCTGAGTTTTGTAGTGTTCAACAACCTAAACATGGATTGGGAGCTACAAGTGGTCCCAAAATGTGCCACAGATGCTAAGACATCCATGCGAAGAGTGAAGAAGCATTGTATATACATTCATGAGTGACATAGACTTTTGATTCATCATTGAAGCTTTCCATCCTATACTATGACCTACACAAGTACACGTCCAAACATTGATCTCACAACACTATGCAGGAGATCTGAAACTTGGGACATGTGCTCTCACTTCCTTGTCTCACCACCTGTGCTCCAAATATTCATAAGTTCAAGTTTATCAGCAATCCATTCTTTATTCAACTTTAGTCCTTTGAAAGACCCCTAAGATCGAGTGGCTCTAATATTGCAATTTTAAGAAGGTGTTGAAATACTTCCTCTAATGTTAACGCCCTTCTTCCATTATCACTTCATGAAGTTATTTTCATATAGGACAACTAGAATCCTTTTCACCTACCAATTGACTATCCTACTGTAACTTTTATGTCTCCTAGATTTTGCTCTGATACCAGCTAAAATGAGATAGTTGATTAAGATGATAAGTATTGTTCTGCAAATATGATGATCTTCGAACTGTAGGAAGTATGTCACATTTATTGATTTCAATGTGTATCTTCCCATCAAGAAAGCATATATATATATTATATTCAATAGCAATTTTAGGATTGGTCATGGCTCTTAATTGTGAAAGGTCACGATTAGTTGGTGTTCAGTAACTCACTGAATCCAATATAATTGATCCATATACAAGATATTGAATATATATATTATGCACATGATTCAACTTACTTAGATATGAAGCTGGTATAGTTTTAGACTTTTTATGAAGATAATCTGACCGAAGCTATCATATATCAACAGATATGAATATCACAACTAGCATAGATGTCACTTTCAACTTAATGTTCATAATTCTTCCTACATAAATGTCATTGCAGTTTTTGTACTCACCCATTATGTTTCTTTATGAAATCAATTTATTTGCATGCTTCTCAAGTCACCAATGCTGCTCATCAATAATTTATCGTGTAAGGCCAAATCCTATGAAATTTTACCCTTCGCCAAACTATATGATTGAAGATCAATGCTGGAGACAACAACTTTTTAATAATTCCATAGTATCAAAAAATTTCTACGCATCTACATGTTTGTCAATTACGCACTCCACTTCTTTATCAATGGTATAGTTAGTTGATTAGTTGCTTCATCATTGATTTCTCTAAAGTCTATATACATGGTGTAGGGAAAGGGCTCTGACGATATAGGATAAGTCAATGTTTTTGTTTAGTATTGATGCTTTTCCAGTTTGAAAATCTCCTACTTTGAATGGCATGGCTAATGATCATTGAATCACCTTTCGCATTTACATTGCATACACCAAGTTTTTAATATGCATTAAGACTGAGAAGGGGACATGTCCCTTTTTTGAGCTAAAAATATTATTATATTAGCAATTTAGTTAAGTTGACCAAAAGGTAACTATAATTGGAAAAACTATATTAAACTAGGTTGGCTTTCCTACTTATTGGACTTACAAAGTAATGAAATGTGAAGTTATGTCATATTTCTTGGCTTAAGTCTGACTGGGTTATATGTTCATTATACAATTTAATCTTTCATATTATTATTTTGTGTGCTTTATTGATTATTACAATAGCATTTGGGTGCTTTTCCAATATTTTTGTTAGAAAAGTAGAGCACATAACAATTTGCTCGATGCATTGATATCGTCTTTTCTTATTTTAGGAAGTTCAACCATCAACATTAGGAATTGGGCCATTTTTCAGTAGTGCCCTTAACTCTGCAAGTACAAAAAAAAATTTAGGCTATACACTTCCTTCAGTCAATGTAAAAGAAGAATCATTTGCAGAGCCTCTAATAGGTCAAGTCAATAGTCCAAGCACAAGCTTTAGTTGGTATAAAAGTAACAAAGCTAGAACAATCAACTTGGTGACATGACTCGGTGGGCTTGGCAAGCCGACCTAGCGTGTGTACTTGAACAGTAGACTTGGTGAGCTAACTTAAAGAGTCAACTCGTTGAGGTGACTCGGTGGGGGTGACTTGGTGGGCTGACCTGGAGAGTTGACCTAGGGCAGACTTGGTGAGAAAACTTAAAGAGTTGACTTGGTGAGTGTACTTGAATTGTCAACTTGGCGAGCTGACTATGCGAGTCGGCTTGGCAAGTTGATATGGCGAGTCAACTTAAAGTGGCAACTTGGTGGTGTAAGTTGGTGAGATGACTTATCGAGGCCACTTGGTGAGGTGACTTCATGAAGCAACTTGGTGAGCTGACCTACTAAGTGTACTTAAAGACTAACCTTGATGAGGTGCTTTCGTGGGGTGACTTGATGACAAAAATTGGCGTGCTGACCAAGTGAGTTTACATGGTGAGCGAGCTTAGAGAAGAAACTGTATGGGGCAACTTTGTAAGCAGACTAAGTGAGCCCACTTCGTGGGGCAAGGTGGTAAAACCATTGGGTGAGTCGACTTCGTGAGCTGACTTAATGAGTCAACTCGTTGAGGTGACTGGGTGGGGGTGACTTGATGAGCTGACCTGGAGAGTTGGCCTAGGGGGCGGACTTGGTGAGAGAACTTAGAGAGTAGACTTGGTGAGCATACTTCAATTTTCAGCTTGGTGAGCTGACTTGGCTGGGAGCCGGCCTGGCGATCTAACATGGTGAGTGGGCTTAAAGTGGCAACTTGGTGGGGCAAGTTGGTGAGCCAACTTAGCGAGGCCACTTAGAGATGTGACATGGTGAGCTGAGTTGGTGAGTAAGCTTGATGAGTAGACCTAAAGATTGACCTTGTTGAGGCACTTTGGTGGGGTGACTTGATGACCAAACTCAAAGAGTCAACTTGGCGAGCATACTAGTGCATTTGGGTTCATTTTTAGACCTTCATTGATCAAATTTTTGACCAAATTTGACCAACCCATTGGTCAAAATTTATCTGGTTGAAATTTTGACCAACTCACTGGTAAATTTTTTTTCAGGCATTTTATAAAACAGTCACATGTCTTGCGTATGATATGACATTTTGCATGTATTTTGCACTCTCTCTCATCCGGCTAATGATGGATTATGTAGAGTGATCTGAAACCATGATGCTAAACAACACACAATCAAATCCAAAATGAACATGCACTACAAATGGATTGTGGAAATCTGATATTGGTAAAATTGCATGCATGTCTACTAGGAAAATCACAACTTAAACATATATTTGTCCTAGTAGACATGCATGAAAAATTAACAATATCAGATTTCCACAATCCATTTGTAATGCAAGTTCATTTTGGATTTGATTGTGTGTGTTTTTTAGCATCATGGTTTCAGATCACTCTTCGTAATCCATCATCAGCCGGATGAGAGAGTGCAAGATGCATGCAAAATGTCATATCATACGCAAGACATGTGACTGTTTTATAGAATGCCTGAAAAAAAATTTACACCTTTCTGTTGATAGAAATTTCTACCTTCGTTGGTCGAAATTTTTGACCTTTATTGGTCAAAATTTCTACCTTTTTTGGTTAAACTTTTTTGACCTTCATTGGTCAAAATTTCTACCTTCATTGGTCAAAATTTTTGACCTTCACTGGTCAAAATTTCTACCTTAATCCACGAAATTTTTAACCCTCGTTGGTCAAAATTTCTACCTTGCTTGGTCAAAAAATTTGACCTTCATTGGTGGAAATTTCTACCTTTATTGGTCAAAATTTTGACCAATTCCTGTTAGAACTTGCAAATGGCAATTGAGGTTTTTCGACCAACGTATTGGTCAAAATTTTGACCAACATAAGGTTGGTCAAAATTTTGACCAGAAAGATTTCGACTAATGGGTTGGTTGAAGTTGGTCGAAGTTTGGTCAAAAATTGGGTCAAAATTTTGACCATTAATGATTGAAAAATGGTCTCAAATGTACTAGTGATAGGTAATGTATTTCAATTAAATTCCACTAAAATAACATGCTTGGTAGCTAAGATTGACAATAGTTGGTAATGACACAAAATATTTTGTCACATTAACTTTAATAACATTGTAAAAGCTAGTAATACACTTGCTTTGAGAGATTTACCTAAGATCACTAAGCCCACTAACACTATTTGTAAGGAATGTATCTTGGCTAAGTAGAAGAGAGTCTCATTTCCTAGCAAACAGTTTTGTACTACACAAAAGCTAGAATTGGTTCATACATGTCTGAGTGGTCCTACAAGAACAAGAGTATACTATGGAGAAAGGTACTTTATGATTTTTGTTGACGATTTTACTAGAATGATGTGGGTAGCTTTTCTTCAAGAAAAATCAAAGGCATTTGAGAAATTCAAGATATTCAAGAAAAAAGTAGGAATTAATCTAGAGTTAAAATCAAGATCCTAAGATCTAATAGAGGAGGAGAATTCTAGAGAATTCAATATCTATTGTGAAGAGAATGGTATCAAGAGATAACTATCTTCACCCCATACATCTGAGTAGAATGGGATTACTGAAAGAAGAAACAAATCAATTGCTGAAGTAGCAAGAGCTATGTTATTCAAAAATGATGTACCAAAAACTTTTTGGAGAGAAGTAGTCAATATAACAGTATACACATTGAACAAAGTGCAGATTAGGAAATGTATGGACAAAACACCCTATGACCTATGGTTTTGTCACTCACCATTAGTCAAATACTTCAGAATATTTGGAAGCAAATGTTACGTCAAAAGAGATGATGATATCGGTAAGTTTGATGCAAGGAGTGATGAAGGTATGCTTCCTGGCTATTCATTAAAAAGTAAATCTGACAAATGTTTCAACTATAGAACAAAAACTATAGTAGAGTGTGCAAATGTTAATGTTGATGAAAAGTTTAGCACTAAGGAAAAGATGATGGATTATAACTCTGATGGAGACAATTATTCTAGGATGACCAATAGACATAATGAATTGTTTCTCAAAACTAAAAATGACTTGCAGAATAATGTGCAAATTGAAGTAGCAAGAGAAGAACAAAGCACAATACCTAAAATAATTTTTGAAACAAAAAATCCTACCCCAAATAGGCATTTGATAAGAAATAATCCTACTAATCAAATAATAGGAAGTAAAGAAAAGGGAGTAATAACAAGGAGCAGAATTAATGAACTATGTCTAATGTCTCAAGTAGAACCAAAAAGTGTAGATGAAACAATCAAAGATGATCATTGGATAAGAGCAATGGAGGAAGAACTTTAGTAGATAATTAAAAATGACACATGGGAATTAGTTCCTAGACCCAAGGAAAAAAATGTGATTGGCACAAAATGGGTATTCAAAAATAAAATGAATGAATAGGGAGAAGTAATAAGAAACAAAGCAAGACTTGTATGCAAAGGTTACTCTCAGCAAGAAGGAATTGACTATGAGGAGACATATGCACCTACAGCTAGAATGGAAGTAGTTAGAATGTTCCTGGCATATGCAACAAATAAGAATATTAAGGTATATAAAATGGATGTTAAGTCATCATTCTTGAATGGAGAACTTGAAGAAGAAGTTTACATTCAGAAACCAGAGGGTTTTCCTTTAATAGTAGAGAAGGATATGGTTTTTAGACTAAATAAAGCCTTGTACGGATTAAAGTAAGCACCAAGAACCTAGTATGCAAGGTTGGATAAATACTTAGCAAAGCTTGGATTCGATAAAGGAAAAACATACAGTAACTTGTACTTGAAAGAAATAGAAGATTATTTGTTGATAATTATTGTAGTTGTTGATGACATCATTTTTGGAGGAAATGATGAAGCCAGTAAAAAATTCTTAGAAGATATGAAGAATGAGTTTGAGATGAATATGATAGGAGAAATAATTTTTTTCTTAGGATTGCAAATTTTTCAGAACAAAGAATGTATCTTAATTCTTCAGACCAAGTATTTGAAAGATTTGGTGAAAAGATTCAATCTAGAAGATTGTAACCTATTAGAACTCCTATGGTAACTAGTCACAAGTTATCAAGAAAGGATGAGACACCTATTGTTAAATAGCAAAAATATAGATCTATGATTGGAGAACTGTAGTATCTAACTCATAGAAGACCAGATATAACTAATGCAGTTGGAATTGTGGCAAGATTTCAAGCTAATCCTAAAGAATATCAACAGTAAAGAGGATATTTGGATTTCTAAATGGTACATTAGATTATGGAATTTGGTATGATAGAAGTAATGAATTTACTCTTTGCACTTATATAGATGCTAATTGGGCTGGAGATAGGGATGACAAAAAGAGCACTAGTGGAAGAGTATTCTTCCTTGGAGGAAGACTAGTTTCTTGGCTCAACAAAAAGCAAGATTGTACTTCACAAAGAACTGTAGAGGCAAAGTATGTTGCAACAAAAAACAACTATAATCAAGTCATATGGATGAAGTAGATGATGGAGGATATTGGAATTACATTCACAGAACCTATTATCATTTTCTATGATAACACAAGTATTGTTAACATGTCTAAGAATTATGTTTTGCATTCTAAAACTAAGCACATAGCCATAAAGTATCATGTGTTGAAAGAGAAAGTTGTAGAGAAAGAAATTAGATTAGACTACATCAACACTAAGGAATAGATTGTAGACATTTTCACAAAGGCCTTACAAAATGATATTTTTGAGTACCTGAGAGGCATGCTTGGGGTTATGCCCCTACCTAGCTTAGAGTAGAAGTTTCAAAAGTACATCAGTCTAGGGTACATAGCACCATTGTTAGACTGGACTGAATGTTGATGCTTCCTCTATGGGGGAGTATCTGTAATGAACAAAGTTAGCAAAGACTCTTGGTAATTGATAATTGGTATACAATAATGTCTTTAGACACTTGTGTTGTTTATAGAGTTATATCCAAAAGTTGTAAAGCAACAGACTGGATTATGGTTGTGCTAATAGATTATTGTATGTTCAATAAATTGAACCATTTATATACTACCTTTGACATTGATTTTGTTGGTGATCAAAATTGCATTTCCATTTTGAGTACCTAGTCCAAGTTTTGAGCCCCTACGAATGCTTTTCGTGCATATGTTCCTGCCTATTGTTTTATGTTTCTAACACTCTTCATTCAGCCTATCCATGTATTTTTTAATGATAATATGACATCTTAAACCATTCTGTGAAGTCCCATTTTGAGTTGTCTTCAGTTTTTCTTTTTTCTGCCCAATTGTCAAATAGCGATAGGAGGGAATGCTTGCCTTTGAATATCTTTTACTTGGTTAAGATTCATGACCTACCACTTTGAGGATGTTTAGTGTGCATAACAAAGACTCTATGTTCTAGGTTTCAAGTACTTTTGAATCTGTTTGACTAGGTTTAAAACCCCTCAAATTTGGTCAATTACCTCTATTGTAAATCTGCATTTTGTTCATAATTTCGAGTAGCCCTGTTTGAAAGACTAGAACTTTTGACCAATTGACTAAAATAATAAAATTCCTTTTGTATCATATTTTAGGGGTTAGAGACTTTTTATACTCTAGATTTGAGCTTATGATGAATCCGTTTGATCAATTTTCAAATGCGATTACATTTGCAAGTTTTAAGGTTTCACTGGTAATAAGAAGTGCAGATCGATTGGGAGCTTTGTTCGAGATGTCATATCTTTGAGATCATGATTGGTGGGACTAAATGGTTTGTTACTTTACATTCTACTCTAAAAATCTACAAGTGTGTCAATTTTCAAGTCTTGACAAATCTGTCTGCACACTTTTCTAGTGCCTTTCCATTTGGAAAAAAATTATTTTAATTATGTTCACTATCCTGCAATCCCAAGTAGCCAACTTCAGACCTTTTCCAAATGCGCCTCATGATTTTTCATGAGCCCGAATCATAGAACTAGACTCTATTCATGACAATGTACCAATGCCCCAGTTTCCAGATCCTCAAGTGCCTATTTACCTAGTTTTCAAAGGTCAAAACCAAACATTTTCCAGTTTTCTAACATGTTTGTCTACATGCAATTTTAAGGAGGCATGTTCGGAGGTTGATATCTTTTGACCCTGATGTCATCATGCGTTGATATTTGGCAAGATTGCTGAATGTTTCAAATAAAATAGGGATCTTGAGTTTTAGAGCTTGGCCATGTGTTTCTATCAGTTTTTGAAGCCAGGCAACAGGCCTCCTAACACAATTTTCACAGTGGTGCGAAAATGTTTTAAAATGAGTTTTAATGATGATTCATAGCCCAAATTTAATTTTCAGACCGAGGAATTTCAAGTTTTAAATTCATTACTGAATTAGTGAAGAAGAATTGATCAAAGTTGGGGATATCCCGAGTGTAGCCAATTGAGGCTTAAATATACTTGAAGCCCAATTTCCTTTTTAAATTGTTTTTCACAATTGATTGTGCATATTTAAGAGAAAGGCATTTCCGTAAGGAATTCAATGCTGATAAGAAGAATGATAAACGGTAAGCATCAAATGACTTTGACAATGGTAAGCTGCTGAAAATGAAAATTTGGGAACATGTGTCTTGCAAGAGAGAAAAAGAGCAAATTTGTTGAGTTTTTAAAAAGTTCTATACAAGAACCAATTTGAACAGTCATAGATAGAGCATCAGTTGCATAGGGAGATTAAAATTCAGGGTCATCTCTAACATCCAATATACTTTGGTTGTTTGGATACTTTTTTGATCAGTGTGAAGTCTATCTTATTCTTGAATATTCTGCAAAGAATGAGAGCTCCAACATTGTAAATGTTTTAGTAAAAACTAATGGAAAAAAGCTCACCAGCGGATTGTGGCTTGTGAATCCTTCCCATGACAGGAAGCCTATGGTTTGCAGGCGAGCTCCACAATATTAAAATGAATAGATCTCCATGGTAGTAAGCAGAGGAAAGGAACCATTTAAGGTAGCAGGACAACACATGTAATGAAGAAGAGATAAGTATTGCAAAACAGGGCACATCACTTTTAAAAGTAAGCAAAATCTTTGAACCTTCACGCAAAGTAGGTAGAAGACTCATGGTTTGAGGGAAGACCAAAACTTTTCCATGTATAGGGGGCAATTGAAATCATAGGCAAGGAAGATAGGGGTAGCTCATGCCTTTGATGCCAATGTCTCAGTGCTACGCATGTGGTCCCCACATTTTGTAAGTGGCAGGTCTATGTCCACGTAATGTGTAAGAAGTCATAGTCACAGGGGAACAATTAGTAAGCTATAGGCTCCATGGCTTCAAAAATAGAAGTATCCACATTTTTGCAGTAGTATTGAGAGACCACGTGCACAATAGGTTGAGGGGAGTCTAGCATATATTGGTGCAGTCCATGCAATGAAAGGGGGAGGCCATAGTCCTTGTTTGGTAGAGGCCCATGAATGGTGAGAGATCATAAGATGAAAGGGTATTTGAAAACAATAAATTACTTGTTCTTTTACATTGAGGATGTCTACTCCTCATTAAAACCCATCCCTCTTTCCAAGCTCAATCATTGATTTTATATGGTGAGTAGAAAGGGACGTATTTGCTATGGATGCCTTCATTTTTGTGGGGTTGGTCTCTATTTTTTATCCCACATTGGGGGCACGAAAGAGTTTTTACTATTCATATACTCAAGCACTCGAAAGGTAACATGTCTTCTAAGATGCCAGGTTTGTGCATGTGGAGGGACCTGCCTACCCGACTAGTATGCTAAGTCAAACAATTTTGACTTCCCAAGTATGAAGAAAGTTATCGTGAGATCTTGGAACCTAATGAGGAGGGTCGTGATCCTACGATTCGTTGAGTGATCGGAGCACAGGAATGAAAGGCCTACAATCTTACAACTATCGTAAGGTCATGGGAGTCAAAAATATCTTTCATGATTATATGACGAGGCCCTTGCCATAGGGTCGTAAAACAAAAATTGTAGCCCTCTGATGCTACGAATTAATTAATTTAATTAATTCAAATGCTTATCATTGCTCATCATGGGATTGAGATGCTTCAGATAGTATATATATTAATGCTACCAATCGTGTGATTGGAGGAAGAAGATTCTATGGCCATGATAATATGATTTGCCATAATCGTAATATTATGGGGTAAAAGTTGAAAGATTTCAAATTTCAAAGATTTTCAAATGTTGCCTGGGTATAAAAAAGAATTGAAGAATGGACACTTAACATTGGTCAATTGTGGAAAGATAAATGATTTAAAAAATCAAAATTGCAAAATGATGTGAATGCAATTTTAAAGATATTTGAATCATTTTTAAAAGTTATATATAGTTCAACTATATGAACTTAAAAAAATTTCAAGTTTTACTTGCTCTGTTCAGTCCAGGAGGCAAATTTTTGAAATGATCTCAAGGGGGCATTTTTTATCCAAAATAGGTAGTGTAATATATCGTCAGAATTGGAAAAGAGAGAATTTTCCATTTTTGAAGTTAGATTTTGAGCAGGTATTAGCCAAAAGCAGCTACAAGAGGTTTTCTAATTTTGGGGGCTTCTTAGTGAAATGTGCAATTTTAATGTTGTAGATGAAATTGCAATCAGATATAGAGATATTTTCATATGATTTGACTTCTCCAACAATTGTAAGGATGAATTAAATGTTTTTGATGCAGTTGGGAGCAATTATGTTTCTAGCAACAACACAAGTTGATTTTCATGGCAAAGCAATTGTGACATGTTGAAATTAGATTTTTGGAACCTCCGTACAGATTGTTATGATTTCTTGATATTTCTTCATGAGATATTTGAATATTTTTAAGTGGGGATATATCAGATATTTGGCATCATTTATGGTTTACAATTGCAGGTAGATGAGGAAGTTCAGTTTTAGCAACTTCAGATTGAAGACTCTTTCAGTGGGACAGATGTCAATTTTAGATTACATTTCCTGGAAGATCTTCTCTCCTATATATCTTCTTTTTCTACTTATTGTAAGGGTTCCAATTCTTTGGAGATTTTAGGAGGATTGTGAGACCAGTCTAGTTCCAATTTCTTGAGATTTTCTCACAGTTGTGATACCAATTTTCTTAGTGTTATCCTATTGCAAACAACATATTGTATTCCTTTTGAGGCATTGGTTATATTACACAGTCATTCTTTGTGTATTTTTTGAGTTTTGATATGTAGATGATGTATTGTTTTCAATGAAATTAATACAAGAACTTCAGCTTTCTTAGTTTCATTTTGATTCTCATCTCCTTCTTCTGTTATCTGTAATGTTTTGTGTTTGAGAATGAAGAGCTTGGACTCAGTTGCAATCCTTTTAGATTGTATGTCAAGATAAACTTGCTAATAGAACAAAAGTCCATGTAAATGCTTGCTTATATTGACAGGATTGTGGGTTACACTAGAAGGATTTCATCATAAGTATGAGAGTTGTTATGAAGATTGATGTCTATTTGCAAGTCAAATAGATAGATCATATGCCTGAATATATGAGTATACTTCAGGTATCCATTTGCTTGTTAAGGTTCAGTTAATGCCCAATGGATAAGGAACTGGTTAGCTTGAAGGATACATGTTCTCTATTGTTGCATACCCGAGTTATGCTGTGAGATCAAAACTTAAAATGAACATCAATTTCCCTTTTTATGTACTGAAGAACTAGAATTATGGGTCATGGCTTGTTTTCTATTTCTTTCTTCAGTTGTAATCAGCTATGGCAATTAGGAAGTTTATCAACAAATCATAGAAGATATTGACCATTTCTGCTATAGAGGGTAATGTTGCATAGAAGAGTATCAATTTAATAAGATAAATCCCTTAGGTTTTCCTACCTTGGCTTAGTAGAGCCTAAAGTGAAGTGAGTCCTGATGACTCTGTTAATTGGTCCAAAACTAAGACTTAGCATTGCTAAACATAGGATTTAGCTCATCCTTAGGCTTGTCCCTAGTCTTTGTTTCATGGTATTAGGTTTAAATCCACCTGATATGTTCTATACCAGAAAGAACTCCAAAAAAATGATGACTCTGTTGGGGAGTATTGCAATCTAAAAGTGATTCAATACAATTATAAGAAAGGCATGTGCAAAGTTTGTTATCAGCAGCAAGTTCATGCTGAAGTTTCATGCCTCCCAATGATGTTTTATCCAGGACAACAATAGCTTTGAATATTGAAGAAAGGTTTTATTTTTACTAATGTTTCCATCATCAGTAAATTTAGCTAAAGTGTTTTCAAAGTGCTATAGTCTTAGAGTCAAGAGTGAATGACATGGTTTGTTCTCAATTTTTCAAGATTGTAAATCTATAAGAGTGGTTTGACGATCTATATTTTTCCTACCATTGAAAGTCTAGTTCAAATTCTATCAAGTGACAAATCTTTATTTATTTCTCATTTATGAGTGGCGATTCTATCTTTGTACCAGTGTATCCAAGTTGATTTTATGTTTAAATAGTTGAAGGAATTTCAGTTGTAGGGTAGCTTTGAAGCTCTTATTAGTTTCTTGAAAAAGAATTGTGCTTGACTAAGGTTCAATGTTGTTTTAGGTTATGGTAAAAATAGGTTTTGAAGGGACCTTGAAATGCTTTCACATCCTCAAAAAGGAAAAAGCAAGATAGCCATCAGGAAAAGAGTCCTTAAACCTACTAGAAGCAGCACCAAAATCAAGTTTTATAGGGACCTAAAACCATTTACATAGTCCAAATAAAGTACCCAAGTTTTACAAGGACTCAGAACCTCCAATATAGTTTTAAACTAAAAACCAAAAAATAGGACCAAACACAAGAACTAGATGTAACAACCAGCAAAAAGGACCTAAATAGGAACCCAACTAGAAAAGAAGACCCAAAGAAACTATTGCAGTTCAGCAATCATCTTAACTGCCTCCTTACCAATCATAGCCATATCCTGGATGGAGTTAGTGCCCAAAGAAGTAGCAACAATCAAGGCTTTCTTCCTTGATCTCTATCTTGTCCTCTTTCTAGGACCCTCCAAATTTATGGTTCCTTCATTTTCTCTTTTGCCCAAGGTTAGCCATAGTAGCACAGATGCTTGAAGTAACCTAATACATTTTTGTTCCACTTTCCTTGATAAGCATTCTAAGATTCTGCTCATAATCCTTAAGTTTTTGTGGGATGTCTCCCATTTGTACCTCCAAGTGTTTGATAATTTCTCAGTCAGCCTCCTTGTTATGTTGCAAAGTTTCCACTTTCTTCTTCAACCCCATTATTTCATTATAAATCCAAGAATCAACTTGGAGGAAAGAATCAACTTTAAGTTTGGCATAATGCAAGAATGAAAGCTTGGTTTCCCTCTCCGCGGAGTCACCCATGTCTTCAGCAATGGCATGTGGTCGGGACACAACTTTATCAATTTGTTCCTCCCCAACCAACGAATTCTCCTCTCCAGTCTCCACAGGGTCATGTTGACTAGGGACCTCCTTATATTGTCCCTCAGTCTCCTTTGTAGGGGTGGAAGCCTTCCCCATGTTATCCTCCTCACTCATAATGGTTGGCTAATCAATTAAATTATCCTTATCTTTATCACCTCCCCCCAACACAGTTTGAGTACCCTCATTATTAGACTTGTTCTGTTTCGAGTTATCCTTAGTTGTTTCTTCCTTTTTCCCTTTTTCATTTTTGCCTTTTGTTCTTGAATAAATTTCCAGGTTAGAGCTAAACTCCCCAACATCTGTCCCTTCCTCTTCCTCTGGGACATCCTTATCTAATCCTTTAGTACTCTCTACCTCAAAATCCTCTTCAACAATTTGTCTTCGAGAGCTAGAGGGTTTCAATTTTGCCTTATCTTTCTCTTTAACATTCTCATCAATTTTACATTTTATGGACTGAGAATACTTATGTTTGCCAGGGGGGGGAGACGAAGCAATGGATTTATTTTTACAAAAACCCTCTATGAGCAATATTAGACCTTCATGTAAGATGGGTTGTGACTCTTTCTTTCTATGGGCATACAAGCTTTGAAGCAAAGAGAAATGCAAATAGAAAGGAAAGGAAATTTTTTCCTTATACCTAAAATGGTTAAGAAGGACAAAGTGGAATTTTTGCACTCTTTTATTCCTACCATCAAGGATAAAGTACTCATGGATACAACCAAGCACATCATGCCAAATATCTTTAATCTGTTGCACATCAAAGAAGTCTCCATTCTTCTCCAATTGCTTCTCCTTAGCATCCATCTTCGAGAATTTTTTGTAGGCCGCACTGGAAATGCTGGTCTATTTTGAGAATTTAATACCTTCCATCGAGAGCCTAGTAACCTTGGTAATGAATTCCTCAGTAAGCTTCATAGTGACTCTGTGGAGAGTAACTTTGTCATCTACCCAATTTTTGAAGAAGTTGGTGGTGACATGGGATTTGAATCCATGCAAACACTATAGAAAACTAACCACCTTCCCTCTCTAGAGAATCTTCCAAATGTCCTACCTAGCCTTCTATTCATCACATTTTTTGGGCTCCTACTTCCTCAGTTCACCCCCCATTTTATAGAGCGAACAAAAAAATAGAGACACCCAGATACCTATAGTAGAGAGGTTGAAATGAGACCAATTTTTTGTAACTCAAAATCGAGGTCACCTTTTTGATGATACGTGTAGAGAGCACATAACCTTCACATGAATGTACCTCCTTGGGGAAGGTAATCTAACATTCATAAGGCCACTCCCCCAAATCATTAAATTTCTAATCCAAGCAAATCTTTCCCACTTTGGAATGAATAGAATCATAATTAATAATTTCTTTAAGATCCACGAGCTTGTTTAATTCATCAAGCCACCTGACCTTATGCCCCATTTGAACCGCATGATTGGCTATCCAGTCAGCGGCCCCATTGGCTTCTCTATATGTATGGGAAATGACCACTTTTTCAAATTTTTGAAATAAGGTTTTGATTTCCATAATCGTAGCCTCTATAGACCATGAGATAGAAATGATCTCTAAGAACACCTCCACATCCTTCTCTTCTTGAGTTTCCCTTAGTAGCTCCATCAAAGTTCCCTTTGGTCCATCCATTAGGGGGAACAAAACATTTTATGATCGATGTAGGATTATCAATTTTAAACTTAGATCCTTGAGATCGTAAAGGGTTATCAAGTTGGAAGGTTTGACCAAAATTCCTCTAGGATTTAAAATTCTCCTTGAAGGCTCTGATGATATTCTGACCAAGCACCCATCCTGGAAGATCTTTATTTTTGAATATTTCATTATTTCTTTTTTTTCAGATGCCCCACCAAAGGTGAGGGAGGGTTAATTTCCAAAGAAATTGAGCATCAGGATCCTTTGAGGGGTAGCTCCAACTTTTGAAAGAAAGATCCACATTGTTTTGATGGACCCATGTCATGCCCCAAAAATTCAAAATCTCTGTCCAGACTTCCTAGGTATAAGAGCAACTCAAAAACATATGATCTCTATCTTCAAGTCCATTTCTTCATAAAGTACACCTATTAGCCACATTTATACCTCTTTTTTGAAAGTTGTCAAGGGTCAAAGTTTTTTTTTGGAGAAGAATCCAAAAAAATATGTTAATTTTGGGTATGAGACCCTTAATCCAAGCATGTGACTAGAAAGGTTGATTACCCTTATGCTTTGAAGCAAAGATAAAAGAGACTTATTTGAAAGTAGATCACTATTGTGATTTATTTTTCCTTTTAAAGAAGATGGTGGTTGTACAAGGTTTTCATCAGTGTGAAAGAGTATTAGCTCACACTAGTGCTAGAATCAATAGAGGAAAGTTTGCATCAACACTTAAGGTATTTTAATTTTCATGAGTTTCATTTTCATGAAAGTTTAATGTTAAAATCAGTACCTCTATTCAGTGAGTTTTAGCACTAGAGAAAGAGGTGAATTTTTTATTCAAAGATGGATTCAGACATCAGGTCTGAGGTTAGTTTGCAATTTTTTGATAGTTTGACAACTGTAGTAAGTAATATTGATATGTTGAATAAGCAACTTCACAATATGATTGTAAGTATAGTGAGAGGGAAAATGGGAAATCTTCAGGGTCTAAATGTTCAACAAGTTTATATAATGTTTAAATCAGTGATCAGTATGATGCCTTTGCATTCTAGACCAGAAGAATCTTCCCTAGCAAGTGTTTTCCTAGATGTTATAATACTTGATTCAGTTAATTGGCTGGAACCTATAAGGTTACAAGAGCTTTTACAAGCTGAGAATTTTATTAGGGAGATGGAAAGTGATAATGATAGTGTTTATATTATATCTCCTAATGGTGATAATACATGTGCTAAAAGTCAAGGTAATCATGAATGTAATGAATCCATAAATAATGATAATCTATTTTCTGAATGTGAAGAGATGGATTCAGCTTTTACTGAATCAAAAAAGTGCAACTAGCATAAAGAAGATCGATATGAAATTAAAAATGAGTCTTTTGAAAGTGAATATGAGTTTGAAGAGGTTTGCAATAGTAGTAGAAGTGTTGATTTCCATGATGAGAATGAATGTTATAATTCTAATATTTCAAATTTTTGTACTAATGTTACTGTTTCTATGAGTTCTTCATGTCATCTAGATAATAATCACAGCTAGGAGAATATTTTTGAGGAAGTCTTCTTGAGCCCTGATGAGATTTCAGACTTATTGGCTTGTGAGTTTTAGAAATATGTAAGTACTTCTAAGGATGTTTGTATTCTCCCTCATAATTTTTCTTCATTTGGTCAAGTCACTTCCCCAATGTTTGATGTAGAAAAAGATACAAAATCTAAAAGATCTTTATCAAATTTTGGAGGTGCATATAGTAATACCTCAGATTTATGTGCACATGATGATTTGATAGATGCAGGGGATGTGTTTCAAGGGAAGTTTTATACTGTGTCAATGTTTTCTCATGCTGGTGATTGCAATGAAATATGTTTTTATACTTCAGATGAAGAGGAAAACATTAAAAATAATATTGTTGATTCTAATTTCCCTTTTATTACTGATTGTTCATGTAATAATGCATCTAATGATTTCAAGGTTCCCTCTAACAGTTTGTTAGATGAAGATAAAATTTGTGATCAACATATTTTGGATCAACATTTTCAAAACAATTTTTCAAATTTGGTAACTGACCATTTGTTTCAGTGTGAAGAGTTTTCAGCGATTGATAAATTTGATGTAATGAGTAATATTACTGTGAAGAGGTAGGAATCAGATTTTACATACCCTTCATACTGAGATACACAAGGTGAGCTGCATTTTATTGACATATGCAACTTGGTGAACGAAGTGGAATATGAATACTTCGTGTTTCCTCTTGATAGCATACATCCATCATGTGTTTATGATGGTTCTCAATTTAATTTTTATAATCAAGAGCATGTTGATTCATAATTTCATAGTGAGCAAGATGAAGAAATTAATTCATATTTTAATATGCACTATGAAAGTGATGGTGATAATTTTGTTTTGCCTAACAAAGTGAATGGAAATACTGATGTGTTGGGTAAAACAAAAGTGGGTCAAAGTTTCAGTTTACTTCAGGGAGATATAAATGAAAATCAAGTATTTGACAGAGGTAGGAACTTTGAAGAAGTTGGGGTGGCCCGAGCTCACCAGCTTATACAGTTAGAATAGTTTTCCTTGTTTTCAAATTTTTTCTCAAAGAAAGTTTTTGAGTGGTCTGCTTCATCTAGAGATCTAATTTCTTTCCATGCTTGCAAGGGGCATACATCCCCAGATAAAGCCACTATTGGTGCTCAAAATTGCATTTCCATTTTGAGTACCTAGTCCAAATTTTGAGCCCCTATGAACGCTTTTTGTGCATATGTACTCGGCTATTGTTTTAATGCCTAAGTGGTGTTTTATGTTTCTAACACCCTTCATTCAGCCTATCCATGGTTTTGGTAATGATAATCTGACATCTCGAACCATTTTGCAAAGTCCCATTTTGAGTTGTCTTCAGTTTTTCTTTTTTATGCCTTAGTGTCAAATAGCGACAGGAGGGCATGTTTGCCTTTGAATATTTTTTACCTGGTTAATATTCATGAGCTTCCACTTTGAGGATGTATAGTATACATAATAGAGAACCTATGTTCCAAGTTTCAAGTTGTTTTGAATCTGTTTGACTAGGTTTCAAACCCCTCAAAGTCGGTCAGTTACCTCATTATAAATCTGCATTTTGTTCATAATTTCAGGTAGCCTTGTTTGACAGACTATAACTTTGGCCCAGTTGACCCAAATAATAAAATTCCTTTTGAATCATATTTTAGGGGTCAGAGACTTTGTATGCTCTAGATTTCAGCTTATGATGAATCCGTTTGATTAGATTTCAAATGTGATTCCATTTGCAAGTTTTAAGGTTTCACTAGTAATCAAAAGTGCAAATTGATTGGGAGCCATGTTTGGGATGTCATATCTTTGAGTCTGTGATTGAAGGGACTAAATGGTTTGTTCCTTTACATTCTACTCTAAAAATACTACAAGTGTGTCAGTTTTCAAGTCTTGACGAATCCGTCTGCACACTTTTCCAGGGCCTTTACATTTGAAAAAAATATTATTTTACTGATCTTCACTATCCTACAATTCCAGGTAGCCAACTTTAGACCTTTTCCAAATGCGCCTCGTGATCCATCATGAGCCCAAATCATAGAACTATATTCTATTCATGACAATGTACCAATACCCCAGTTTCCAGATCCTCAAGTGCCCATTTACCTAGTTTTCAAGGTCAAAACCAAACACATTTTCTAGTTTTCTAACATGTTTATCTACATGCAATTTTAAGGAGGCATGTTCGTAGGTTGATATCTTTTGACCCTGATGTCTTCATGCAACAATATTTTGAAGGTTTGCTGAATGTGTCAGGGAAAATAGGGATCTTGAGTTTCGGAGCCTAGCCAAGTGTTTATGTCAGTTTTTGAAGCTAGGCAACAGGCCTCTTGATTCAATTTTCACAGTGGTGCAAAAATGTTTTAAAAATGAGTTTTAATGATGATTCACCACCCAAAATTTATTTTCAGACCGGGACATTTTAGGTTTTAAATTCATTATTGAATTAGTGAAGAAGAATTGATCAAAGTTGGGGATATCCTGGGTGTAGCCAATTGAGGCTTAAATATACTTGAAGCCCAATTTCTTTTTTAAATTGTTTTTCACAATTGATTGTGCATATTTAAGAGAAAGACATTGCCATAAGGAAGTCAATGCTAATAAGAAGAATGATAAATGGTAAGCATCAAATGATTTTGACACTGGTAAGCTGCTAAAAAGGAAAATTTGGGAACATGTGTCCTGCAAGAGAGAAAAAGAGCAAATTTGTTCAGTTTTTAAAAAGTTCTATACAAGAACCAATTTGAACAATCATATATAGAGTATCAATTGCATAGGGAGATTAAAATTCAGGGTCATCTCTGACACCCAATATACTTTGGTTGTTTGGATACTTTTGTGATCAGTGTGAAGTCTATCTTATTCTTGAATATGCGTTGGATACTTTTAGCCCACCCGCCCGGCTAGTATGCTAAGTCAAACAATTTTGACTTCCCAAGTATGAAGAAAGTTATTGTGAGATCGTGGAACCTAATGAGGAGGGCCATAATCCTACGATTCACCGAGTAATCAGAGCACAGGAATGAAAGGCCTATGATCTTACGACTGTCGTAAGGTCTTGGGAGTCAAAAATCTCTTTCCCAATTATACGACGGGGCCCTTGTCGTAGGGTCATAAAACAAAATTTCTAGCCCTTTGATGCTATGAATTTATTAATTTAATTAATTCAAATGCTTATCATTGCTCATCATGAGATTAGGATGCTTCAGATAGTATATATATTAATGGTGCCAATCGTGTGATCGAAGGAAGAAGATTCTATGGCCACGATAATACGATTTCTTTGATCATAATATCATGGGCTCAAAGTTGAAAGATTTCAAATTTCAAAGATTTTCAAATGTTTCCTGGGTATAATAAAAAATTGAAGAATGGACACTTAACATTGGTCAATTGTGGAAAGATAAATGATTTAAAAAGTCAAAATTGCAAAATGATGTGAATGCATGAGTTTTAAATTTTAAATATATTCAATTTTTTTTTTTTAATTTATAAATGGTTCAACTATATGAACTTAAAAATTTTACAAGCTTTACTTGCACTGTTTAGTCTGGGAGGAAAATTTTTGAAATGGTCTCAGGGGGGCATTTTTTATGCAAAATAAGTAGTGTAATATACCGTCAAAACCAGAAAAGAGAAAATTTTCTATTTTTGAATTCAAATTTTAAGCAGGCATCGACCAGAAGCAGCTATAGGAGGTTTTCTGATTTCGAGGGCTTCTCAGTGAAATGTGCAATTTTAATGTTGCAAATGAAATTGCAATTAGATATAGAGATATTTTCATCTGATTTGACTTCTCCAGCAATTGTAAGGATGAATTGAATGTTTTTGATGTAGTTGGGAGCAGTTATGTTTTTAGCAACAACACAAGTTGATTTTCAGGCCAGAGCAATTGTGACATGTTGAAATCAGATTTTTGGAACCTAAGTATAGATTGTGATGCTTTCTTGATATTTCTTCATGAGATATTTGCATATTTTTAAGTGGGGATATATTAGATATTTTGGCATCATTTATGGTTTTCAATTGCAGGTAGACGAGGAAGTTTAGTTTCAACAACTTCAGATTGAAGACTCTTTTAGTGGGACAGATGTCAATTTCATATTACATTTCCTGGAAGATCTTCTCTCCTATATATCTTATTTTTTTGCTTATTGTAAGGGTTCCAATTCTTTTGAGATTTCAGGAGGATTATGAGACTAGTCTAGTTCCAATTTCTTGAGATTTTCTCACAGTTGTGATACCAATTTTCTCGGTGTTATCCTGTTGTGAACAACATATTGTATTCCTTTTGAGGCATTTGTTATATTACACAGTCATTCCTTGTGTATTTTCTAAGTTTTGATATGCAGATGGTGTATTGTTTTCAATGACATTAATACAAGAACTTCACCTTTCTTAGTTTCATTCTAATTCTCATCTCCTTCTTCTGTTATCTATATTTTTTTGTGTTTGAGAATGAAGAGCTTGGACTCGGTTGCAATCTTTTTAGGTTGTATGTCAGGATAAACTTTCTAATGGAACAAAGGTCCACGTAAATGCTTGCTTATATTGACAGGATTATGGGTTACACTAGAAGGATTTCATCATAAGTATGAGAGTTGTTATGAAGATTGATGTCTATTTGCAAGTCAAATAGATACATCATATGCCTGAATATATGAGTATACTTCAGGTATCCATTTGCTTGTTAAGGTTTAGTTAATGCCTAATGGATAAGGGACTAGTCAGCTTGAAGGATACATGTTCTTTGTTGTTGCATACCTGGGTTATGCTGAGAGATCAAAACTTAAAATGAAATCAAAACTTAAAAAAAACATCAATTTCCCTTTTTATGTACTGAAGAACTAGAATTATGGGTCATGACTTGTTTTCTATTTCTTTCTTCATTTGTAATTAGCTACCATAATTAGGAAGTTTATCAGCCAATCATAGAAGATATTGACCATTTCTACTAGAGAGGGTAATCTTGCATAGAAGAGTATCAAGTTAATAAGTTAAATCCCTTAGGTTTGCCTACCTTGGCTTAGCAAAGCCTAAAGTGAAGTGAGTCCTGATGACTCTGTTAATTGGTCTAGAACTAAGATTTAGCTTTGTTGAACATAGGATTTAGCTCATCCTTAGGCTTGTCCCTAGTCTTTGTTTTGTGGTATCAGGTTCAAATCCACCTAATATGTTCATTATCAGAAAGAACTCCAATAGATGTCAATGGGGAAGAGAGTGACATGAAAAACATTAGAGAGAGCTTGTACTATGGGGGAGAAGTGTTGCAATTGAGGATTTAGAAAGATCTGATTGATAAATAGACTCGTTGGTATTCTTGAACTAGATGTTTTTCATCTATGTTGCCATCAATGCCAAAGGGAAGATAGTTAGCATGTATGTTGATGCTATGAGGGAGTATTGTAGAACATTATTATGATGTATTTATAACTATGTTTTTCATTGATGATAACATAGTAATAAGTTTATAAAAGACTAACAGAGCAACAAACTGTGATTTTTGTATTAAGGACAATACATTATGTATCTACTTATGCACAATTACCAACACATACTGATGCAAGAGCATCCAAAGGGATAAGGGAAATCCTATGTCACCCAAAAAAATGTACTTAGACTTAGTTTTTGCTTCATGTGTTTTCATTTCTGGATACCCATTTGGGTCTAATAAAGGTTCCAACTCTCATAGTTCCACTATTAGTGTTCTAGGTTAGAGTTTTTAATCACCTTGGGATACATGTAAATGTCAAAAAAATAAGAGTATGTAATTGAGCCATCATTTTGGTGAACTAGAAGGTATAAACTATTTGACACCTCTTGCTCTCTCTTCCTGATGATGGATCACGTAGTGTGATTCGAAACATTGATGAAAAATCTCCACACAATCTATTCTAGAAAATTAGCATTATAAATCATGGATTGTAGAAATCTGATTGCATTAATAAGGTATAAATTGGCCAGATGGTTTTCATTTTAATTTAGAGCATTCCAAAAAAAGAATCAAGTCAAAAGGCCCCACGGTTTGAAAGTTATCATAGTTTTTTCAGTTTCTGGAGACATCCTAAGAATGCTTCAAAGTCAAGTTAGGGGAATTAAATGACCTTGAATAGGGAAAAAAATGGGGGATGAGCAAAGCTCATCCATAGGGCTATAGAGCACTTTGAGAGCTTTCCAGAAATGTAAATAGTTCATCAATTGGAGCTACGATTCAAAAGTTATTCCTCTCAAAAGTTTGGTTACCATTTCTGGATTTTTCTAGTTTTGCACCAACTTCTAACGCAGCTTCTAGAGCCTTCTACTTGGTTGATGGATGCCAACTAGTACTTCCTAGAATGTATTCCTAATCCTTAACACTTTGGGGTCTATTTAAGGAAATTTCTAGCATTGTAAAAGGCAGTTCAAAGTGGAGTTTGAGAGGAGGTACTAACAAGGGAATTATCTCCAGATTTATACTATTGTAAGCCCTTAGGGCATGTTTTGAAGTCTATTTTCTCTGTACTGAATGTATTAGCATATTTACATAGTTAATAAATAAAAATTCCCCTTTCTGTTGTGTCAATTCTATTATTTGGCTTGACCCTATCAAGTGGTATCAGAGTGGGTTTTCCTGAGTGTGTAGACAGAGCACCGACTATGAGGTAGTTTGCAGCAGGACTGTGTGGTTGTGGGTTTGAATTAAGAAGATGCCTCCATGAAGAGAGCATGGTGGAAGGGATAGAGCTATTAATCTTGAGGAGGTTAGAGCCCTCCAAAGGTAGGTAGAAGAATTGCAAAGGAGCTCTGTAGAGGAACAAATGTTACTGCAGGTGACGAAAGTGAGGACAACAATGAAGAAGAAGAAATTGGACCAGAAGGGGAAGTTGATAGGGAAGTTCTAAATCAGGTAGAGGAGAGCCTTTTTAGGGCCATTAGTAAGTTTGGGAAAAGACCTATAATTCATGTGGGTGTATTTTCAAGAAATCGGACACTAGATGAGTTGATTGACTGGATCAATGAACTAGAAGAGTACTTTGAGTATGAGGATATCAGGGATCCAAATTGTGTTAAGTTTGCAAAGGCCAAACTAAAAGGACATTGCAAAGCCTAGTGGCAAGAGGTTCAATTGAAAAGAAATAGAAGAGGAAAGGAGAAGATCACAAGGTGGGATCGCATGGTGGACAAACTAAAGAAGCAGTTCATTCCTATTGACTACAAGTTTGATTTATTTAAAAAGATGCATGGGTTAAAGCAAGCAGGAAAATTAGTCTAGGAATATACAAAGGAGTTTTATCAACTTTTGATTAGAGCAAGGAATTTAGAACCAAATAAGGAGAAGGTTTCTCATTATATTAGTGGGTTGCGACCTAGCATCCAAGAGGAATTAAGTCTGGTAAGAATGACTAGCATTGAGGAGGCATATCAGTTTGCCCTACAAGTTAAAGAGAAGCTAAATAAAAAGTTTGAAGGAAGACAAAGAGGGCATGGTCAAGGAGGAAGGGGTAGTGGTAGCTCATCTGGAGGTCAAAATGAAACCCAAAAGAAAAATGAAGATGTGGGTACTAGTAGGAACTAGAGGAATGAGGGTTTCAACCGCTCCCATGATCAAGACTTTTGAAATCAAAGAGGAAGAGGTATAGGACATGGACAAGGAAGAGGAGGCTTCCATGGTACCTATTTTCATTGCAATGAAGAAGGTCATCGTGCCTTTGAATGCCCTCAATGACAAGGAAGGACAGATAAGAGAGCTGAGCATCAAGCTAGGGTTGCTCATGTGGATGAGGATGTACAATCATCACATTCAGAGGAGAGACTTTAGTAAATGAAAGGGTTCTAATAAGTGGTGAGATTGAACTAGGACAAAGGAGGAGCTTATTTCATACCAGGTGTAAGTGTGAGGATAAATTTTGTGATGTGATCATTGATGGTGGTAGCACTAATAACTTGGTATCAGAGGAGATGGTCTCTAAGCTAAAGCTTAAGAGGGAGAAACACCCCCAGCCCTATCGGATTTCTTGGGTGAAAGATTATCATAAGGTATGGTACAAGATTCACAAGCTAAGGTACAAGATTTACAAGCTGTACAAGAGGTATTTACAAGCTTTAGTAGATATTGAATATTTGGCTGGAACACCAAGGGAACAAGCAGGTGTTTTATGGGATGGTGGGTGAATGGATGAGGGATAGGATAGTGATAGATAATGGATTAGTCTTAGTACACAAGGTGCCTAAATTACAAGGTTTTCACCAAGGTACCTATCCAAGGTGCTTGAATTGCCAAGTTTTCACCATTGGATGCTTATTTCTCTTTACTATTTTTATTTTTTAAATTTTATTTTATTTTTCAGAAGCTGGGTATACCAAGGATCTTCAAGCATAGAACTTCTTGAGATGAATGATGTTAGTAGGATCATTCAAGAGTTCTCCTTTTGGTGTAGATAGCTAATAGGCTCCAGAGCCAAAGGATGCAGTGACAACATAAGGACCAAGCCATGTAGGTTCAAACTTGCCTTTCTTTTCTCGATCAACTTGGACTTTCATATTTTCTTTGAGGACCATGTCGCCTGGATATAAGTGTCATGGAAGTACTTTCTTATTGAAATTCCTTTTGAGATGAGTTTGGTAGACTATGAGATGATCATAGGCTTGTTGTCACTTCTCATCTAAGAGATCTAGCTGGGTGAGTCTAGCTACTCGGTATTCTTCATCTGATATTTTCCCTTGCAAAGATATGTGCAAGGAGGGAAGTTCAACCTCTATGGGTAGTAATACTTTGACACCATAGACTAGGGAGTATGGAGTTGTTTCTGTAGATTTATGAAAGGAGGTTCAATAGGCCCATAGGGCTGGATTTATTTGTAGGTGCCAATCACAGCCGAAATCATGAATAACTTTCTTTAGGATTTTGAGGAGGGTTTTGTTAGTTGCCTCTACTTGGTCATTACCTTAATGGGAAATATGGGCTAGAAAAGTGGTGATGGATGCAGAGGGAAGTGCATAGCTCTTCCATGTTGAGATTTTTAAATTTACCTCCATGGTCGGTGAAGATGGTGGATGGGATACCGAAGCGACAAACAATGTGGTACAAGATGAACTTGGAGACCTGAACTCCTATAGCTGAGACTAGGGGGACTACTTTCACCCACTTAGTAAAATAGTTTGTAGCTATTATTATCCATTTATGTCCATCAGATGAGAGAGGTGTGATAGTTCCAACTAGATCAAGGCCCCAACATGCAAAGGGCCAAGGTGGTACAATAGGTTGTAGATCTTGTGCTAGAGTGTGCACAAGATTTGCATGCTGCTGATATGGGAGACACTTTCTGACAAAGTCACAAGAGTCTTCTTCAATAGTAGGCTAATAGTAGCCTGCTCTAAGGACTTATCATGCTAAGACAATACCACTCATGTGGGCACCACAAAGTCTAGAGTGTACTTCTTTTAATGCCATCGTGGCCTCATTTTCATCTAAACATTAAGAGAGAGTATCATGATAACCCTGATGATATAGGGTATTGGCTATGATAACATAGCAGGATGATTTTTGGATGAGTTTTTGGCATTGGGTACGTGTGAGGTGAGGGGAGATGATACCATCTTTAAGGTAAGCATGAATCTCATGGTACCAAGGAGATTGGGGACCAACCAAGATACAAACATGGTTTAAGTCATCATTTGCATAGGCAGGTGTGAGGAGACGCTTGACTAAAAACTCATACTGCGTAGCCGCTTGGGGAATTTCCAAGAGCTAGCTAATAGTGGCCATAGTGTCTGCTGCTTTATTCTGCATTCGAGGCACTTGTGTAAACTGAAGCTTTATAAAATGCTAGGTTAGCTGATCAACTAGCTCTTTGTAGGGTAATAGCTTTTCATCTTTGGTTTGATATTCATTTAGGGCTTGCTTGATGATGAGCTGAGAATCACCAAAGATTTGTAACTCAGTGATGTTTCATTTTGCAACTATCTTTAATCTTACTATGAGAGCCTCATATTCAGCTATATAGTTGGTGCTAGGGAATTATAGCTTGAAGGCTTTTGGAATGTAATCTCCCTGAGGTGTGACCAACAATATTCCTACCCCTGATCCATGAGATGTGTATGAGCCATCAAAATAAAGTATCCATGGGGGTTGTTCTTTAATTAGACAGATATGCTCATTTGAAAATTCTATGATCAAAGGATATGTATCTACTAAAGACGCATCAGCTAGGTGATATGCTATAGCCTGCCCTTTGATTGCCTTTCTTTCCACATATTGGATGTCAAATTCGCTAAGGAGCATAACCCATTTGGCCAAAAGGCATGTAAGTGTTGTTCTAGAGAGCATATACTTGAGATGATCAATTTTGGATTATAGTTGGACAATATGACTTAGCATGTAGTGGCGAAGCTTTTGAGTTGATAAAACAATTGCAAAACAAGCTTTTTCCATAGGAGTGTAATTGAGTTCATAACCAACTAGGGTTCTACTGAGATAGTAGATGGCTGTTTCTCTACCATAGTCATCGTGCTGTGCTAGAAGTGCCCCTAGAGCAGTAGGCATTGCTGAGATGTACGAGATCAAGGGATGACCAAGAACTGGTGGAACCAAGATAGGGGGATTGGCATGTTATTACTTGAGATGATCGAAGCTTTGTTGATATAAAGGATCTCGCTTGAAGTTTTCATCCTTCTTCAGTAAATGTGCAAATGGCGTACCCTTATCTGCCAGCTGGGAGATGAAGCGTCGAATAGATTGAAGCTTTCCCTAAAGAGTGGAAAGCTATAATAGTGTCTAGGGAGGAGGCATGTCTAAGATAGCCTTGACCTTCTTGAGGTCAATCTCTATGCCTCGTTTGAAACTATAAAGCCTAGAAGCTTGCCAGATGTGACCCCAAAGACACACTTCTTGGGATTTAGCATGAGATTTTATGTGGCTAACCTATCAAAGACTTTCTCTAAGTCAACAAGATAATCCATGAAGGTATGATATTTGACCAAGATATCATCCACATAATCCTCCAAAATGTTATGGATAAGATCATGGAAAATGGTTTTCATAGCTCTTTGATAGGTAGTCCCTGCATTCTTTAGGCCAAAAGGCATCATGTTGTAGCAAAAGGTTCCCCAAGGGGTAGTGAATGTCGTCTTATGCTGATCTTCTAATACAATATTGATTTGATTATACCCAAAAAATCCATCCATGAGGGACAAAATTTCATGTCCAACTATAAGATCTACAATCATATCTATGTTGGGCAAGGGAAAATCATCTTTTGGACAAGCTTTGTTAAGATCTCTGAAATTTGTGCAGATTCTGATGTCACCAGAAGGCTTGGTGATGGGGACCATGTTGGAGATCCACTCTAAGTAGTTGATAGGTCAGATAACCTTAGGAGCTAACATTCTTTCTAACTTAGCTTTCACCAATAATGCCACCTTGGGGTGCATTTTTCTAAGCTTTTGTCTAACGGGCTTGATCTTTGGATTGACTGCAAAATGATGAACTACAAGCTTTGGATCAAGTCTTGGCATGTCTTGATATGACCATGCAAATTATCCAATGTTCTCTCTTAAGACCTCAAAGAGGAGGTCAGCTTGGTCTTGTGATAGGGATGCAGTAATGTGAACAAGTTTGGGGATCTCTAAAGAACCGATGTTGACTTCTCTAGTATCCTTAATTAGAATAGAAGACACCTCTGGTCGATTATGTTGAGGAGGAAATGCTAAATCCTCATTTTCTACTTGTGACTCTAGATTTTCTTGCTGAGGGGCTCTCTTCACTACCTTAGCTAGTCTCAGATTCACCTTAGTTCCAGTTTTGGGTGTATCAGAACTAGGTTGGGGATTTTCTCCAAAATACCCCTTGGGATCTAGCTTATAGATATAGGTAAAATCTGGCTTTGTTTTCTTGTGAGTAGTTTTTGCTCCCATGAATCTCAAAAGTGCTTCCTTTGATGTGAACTCATCAATGTGTATGATGCTTGGTTGGTCCCAATCTATGAGTTTTGGATGGGTGAGTGGTAGGTCAATGAAATGGATGGATAGTTCTTGGAGAATAGAGTCTCCCAGGGATATTTGGTTTGGGATATCATCCTAGGCTCTCTTTTCAACTTCCTCAGGAATGTATTCAATTTCGACAAGGTTGTGGTCAATGTTTGAAAAAGTGTGACTATCTGTATTGGTGCCCCCAGTTGTGGGTATGCCAAAGCCAAGACCTGACTTTGTTTCCCACTTGTGTGCTTCGATGGGGCACTACATGCACTACATGCTTTGATGGAGCTTATGTTCATAGGGATACTTCTAGATGAAGTGATCAAGGCATGCTTTATTTCTTGGAGGTGCATCCTTATGTAACCAATTGTTGATATCTGGAGTGAGCTCCTCATGAAGAGGGATTTTCGAGGATACAAAGGTTGTTGGGCCAAACTGTTTGTATCGAGGAGGTGGAATATCCTTAGCTTTGCGATATGTTGGTCATCCATGGGCATGTGAATAAAGTGGGAGTTCCCCGACAAGAAATGCATCTGATAAACTAGACTCTCCACAGCCTTTGTTATTGATCTTCATGATAGATAGGGTAGAGGCAAGGATGGTTTCTGGGTCATTACAAGTGTGGGATGAGCTAGTGATGGCTATGCCGATATCAATTCTAGGGAAATGGTTTGCATATAAAGCTTCAACCACATTGCAGTAAGCAAAGGGTTATGTATTGGCATGGATGGTTACCTCAATGCCCTGATGCAAAAATTTGACGCACTAATGGTAAGTGGATGGAATGGCTTTCATGGCATGAATCCATGGACGACCGAGGAGGATGTTGAATGGTAGGTTTAGATCAATAACATGGCAAAGTGTTTCTTGGATGACTGGCCCAACTTTGATTGGCAGCAAAATAGTTCCTTCTGTGGTTCTTTCCCAGTTTTCATAAGCTTTGATGGTGATAACCTCACTGATGATATCCACCTCAGTATACCCATCTTGTTTTATGAATTTTAGGGTACAAATATTCAAGGCTGATTCATTATCTATTATTACTATTTTTATGACAAAATTGGATACCATGATGGCTATGCGAAGCAGAAGGGTGTGATCTGGCTTGACCATGGGTATGTCAGTGGGTTTGAATGATAGGGCACATGAGGAAGATAGGTGTCGAACGAGATTACGAAAATTAGTAGCCTTGATATCTGAAGGGACAAAAGATTCTATGAGAGCACTATCAAGAATTTTTTTATACATAGGACTAGTATGGAGAAGGTCTAAAATGGAGATTTAGGCTAGCATGTTCCCAAGGTGTTCCAAGATATTGTATTGGCTTTTGGACAGACCTGATGATACTGCTAGGGTTGATAGTGCTGATGGGACTGATGGGGCTATGATATTCAATCTTGCTCTTCTAGTGGTGACTACACACTCATTGTTTGGGCCTTGGATATTGATAACATTGAAAAAAGGCTCTTTTTCAAATATACAACTGATAAGGCTACCATAGTCTATGTAGGATGAAGTGTGGTCATTGCTCTTCCCATGCTATTGGTTTGGCTAGCGGTTGTTGGTGTTGTTGTGGTTGGTTTGGATAGGTGCTTTTCTAGGATTTTGGTTGTTGTAAGGAGGAAAAGAATTTTGATAGATCTATAAGCCTACATTAGGAGAGGTTTGGGCACCAACGGTGATTTCTTTCTGATCAATGAGGTCTTGCACATAATCTTTCAGTTTCATGCATCTGAGGGTGGTGTGACCTTTTACCATATGAAATTTGTAGTACTCATTGTCTTTGTACCATGCAGCTTTGAATTGGCTTGGGTCAATTTGCTGGGTAGGAGGAAATTTGATGAGGTTTTCCTTAGTCAATTTCTCAAAAATGACATCCAATGGCTCACCAAGGGGTGTATAGTTTCTAGGTGCAAGTTGGAACTTAGGCTTTGGTCCTATAGCTATATTGATGGCATTAGCTTGATTGCTAGACCCTTGAAAGTTGGGTCTTGGATTGTGGCTTTGATAGCTTTGGTGATTTTTCTATTGGTAGTTGATAGCTTGTTGATTGTTTGGTTGATACGCTGGGTTGGACTAATTTTGGGAAGGACCAACAATATTCATATGTCTCGTATTGATAACCCCATCTATTGCAGCATGCTTGTTTTTGTTCCAATACCTAGACTTGTCATTGGAATGTGATTGATTTTGGTTGGCCTCTTTGTAAATCTTGACCACATCATCTTTAATGAGTCCTTGTTCAAGGATCATTCCTTTTTCTTTGATATCTTTGTAGGTCTACAAACAGTTCATGGTCATGTGCTGAGCCAAGCTAGGATGGGCATTATCAATAAACATTTTCACCAAATGGCATTCTGGTAAGGTGCAAGATATGCGGGTGGTAAGGGTTTGCCATCTTTGCATATATTCGGGAAGGCTTTCCCCACCTTTTTTCTTAGTGTGGACAAGGTCAACTGCTGATAGCTCTATTTCAACAAGATGGGCATATTGGGCTACAAATGCCTCAGACAATTCTAAAAAGTTTTTAATTGTGCCATATGGGATTCTATTAAACCATTCAAGAGCTAGTCTGGCCAAGCTTTTGGGAAAGAGATGCAAGAGTAAGATGTCACCGTATGCCACTTCTTGGTAGCGCATGTAAAATTCTTTGATATGTGTGATAGGGTCTCCTTTTCCTTTGAATTTTCCAAACTTGGGTATCTCAAAGTGTTTGGAAAATGGTGTCATGGTAATGGCTCTGTCAAATGGGTAAGGACACACATTCTTAAACTTGAAGGTTTTTGGATCATTTCCCTCCTGGATGTTCTTCAAAGCTATCTTCATGGCTTCCCATTCTGAGTTAATGGATGATGGCTGGGGTGCCCCTAATGTAGGAGTGCCCTGAGGTAGGTATGTGTTAGATGGGGCAATAGAATATGGATTTCTTTGAGGTATGGGCTAGTAGGGATTGTACATTGCTTTGGCAACTGAATGGTTGATGATGGGTTGCTGAGGTGGAGGTGGCACATATTGTTGCATGTGTTGCGAGGCTTGCTACTAATATTAGATTTGAGGTTGGGATTGAGGAACATAAGTTGGCTATGAGATAAATGGATTGCTTTGTGGAGGTAAGGTATAAGATGGTTGTGAAGCTTGGTGGAAGGATTTGGGAGCTTGTGGAACTTGACTTTGGTTTTGAGGAGTTTGACCAATATATGTGGGTTGTGCCCCCATTTGGGAAGGTATCTGCATGGCAAAAGAGGCCAAGTATTTGGAGGTTGGTGGTGGTGGGTTTCCTCCTAGAAGTGGCATAGAAAAATAGTTGGTAATAGGAGGTAATGGATTAGTTGGTGGTGGAGATGGTGGGAATTGAAAGCTTAGGAATGGAACTAATGGGGTTTGATAGCTTGGTGGTTGGATTTGAAAGCTTGGTAGAGTGATGGTAGGAGCTTGGGTCACTTGAGAGCTTGGCAGAACATTGGTAGTAGCTTGTAGGGTTTGATAGCTTTGTGGAGTGAGGGTAGTAGCTTGTGGATTTGTGGTTGATGGCACTAAGCTCCAAGGACCTAGTGGAAATGATGGAATTTTTTTCTGAGCTAAGGTAAACAAGTTGGGGGTGATGAAAGGTTGATTACTTGGCCCCATGGGTGGCATCCCTATTGTATATTGTTGAGGTTGGCCAAAGATACTAGCACTGATTTGGAAGATGGGTGGATTTGGAAGGTTGGGTTGGAGAGAAACAGTAGCAATAGTGAAGGGAGTTAATGGTGAGGTGTTTTGGGAAAAGATAGTTTAGAGTGGAGTGGTATGGACCAATGGTGGAGTGGTGGTGGCTGGATTGGCATGCGGAATGGAGATTTCAACTTGGGTGGAGGATGGTATTTTTTGGGTATGTTGGATCCAAAGGATTGGCTTGAGGGTCTTCTTTTGGCACATATTGAGGATAATTTGAATCATAAGATCCTATTGGGAGTGCTAGCCACCCAAACAATGGGTGAGATGGATCTGATAAGGGATGAGGTCTTCCAAAGTCAAAGGCTCCTATGTTGTCCCTTTGAAAGTTAGCCATGATTGTTTCTTTGTTCTTGTCTACAATGGTTCTCACCAATATTGCATTTTTTGGTTGGTTCATGAAAGCTTCAATGTTAGTAGGTGATGCTATAGTGTTCTCTAGGCTGAAGGATGGTTGAGTGCTCAAGGGGAGCGATGCTGTTTGATCCAAATGATAGGGCTCCATCGTTTCCTTCTTCTTCTTGGCTAAGCGAGTGATGGGTGGCATGAAAATGTTCCTAGGGATGAGATACAACAATGCCGATGGATGCAAAGGGGGAAGGTTTTTTCTATGCAAATGATTTCCTCAGTTGAGGCAAAGCTATATGAAAAACCTAAGAAGGATTGGGTTAGGGATTCTAACTTCAACGATATGTTGCCAAATCATGAAAGGTTTTCTTTCCTATATGCAAGCTTGGTGGTGATTGTGTTAACTTAAGGATAGACTGACAATCCTTTAGGAAAAACACAAGATTGACCACTTGTGGATCCCAATCTTTAGCTCAAGGTGGTGAGGGATAACAAGTGACAAAAGCTAGATTACCCTAGAAAAAGCTTTGTCAAAGGGATAAACTTGGTGAGATTGGTGGATTTGGAAGATGTTAGGAATGGCAAACTCTTGACAAGGTAACAACAATACTGAAGGCTTGGATGTGAATTTTTTGATTGCTGGCTAGATGGTTTGGTTCTAAATGAGATGGATGAGCTAAAATGCTTTAAAGGGATAACCTAGAATGGTTGGCTTTCCTACAAAAATGACTCTAAAGTAAAACTTATGCAAGAAGATGTGGAAAAACAAGGGGGCCTAATCATAGAAATCATGCCTAGTTGGTAAGACATAAGCAGGGTTAACTCTTAGATGCTTGCTAAATCTGATAGTGCGATGTAACCAGGCATCTTGATAGGTTTCATCAACTACTTTGTCCTATGCTTTGTGGAGTTTGGCAGTTCGAGGGCTTGGTGTTACTTCCTTTCTCTTGGCTGAAATTTCTTGGTATGCTTGAGAGGACTTGAGTTTGGCTTTGTGAAACTTCTGTTTGAGTTTGGATTGTTCTAACATAAATTCCTGAATCTGTTTGGATTTGAGAGATCATGGTTGTTTTGCTTCAACTTGTTCAACTTCAAAAAAAGCCAGTGACTATGCTAAGTGTGCCCTAAGCTAGGATTGACCAAGTTTGGCAAACATTCATTCAACAAGTAAAAGATCAAACAATAGATAGGAACAACCAGATAGAAGTTTTTGATTTTTAGAATGTGATATGTGCACCAAGGAGTGTGTATATTCTACAAATGTTTCGATCAGTCACTTCAAACACATTAACATCTTAGATAGTTGTCTACAAGGCTGATAGTTGGTTTAGCTAGGGAGTCCTCGATATACCCAAGGTACATGAGGCCCAAATCCATAGATGAAATAAAAACAATGTCACAGCTGAGAGGAGGGGTAACCCACTTCTCCTCTTTCACTTCTCAAGGGTATAAAGTTCCTTGAGGCTTAGCCTGAGTGACCGAATTTTGATCCCAAGAGAGGTGTCTCTGGATTCACCTCCCGATCTTTATACTCTGTCAAAACACTAGAGTTGAGGTCGTCCCAAGGGGTGATGAAATCTCCAAGTAGGCCTCCTAAAAGCTAAGACAAGATTTTGGATCCTAATCTTATGCACTCAAGATGGCCTTGAAAGACGACAAGGGGAGAGAAGGCTTGGATGATCTTGGGCTAAAAGACAGAGTTCTTTTCCAACTGATGCTTTAAGTTTTCTGATCTAGACCTTTTGAAAACACACGTGATTTAAGATGCAAATGTTTAATTCCAATTTGAAATGCACTAACAAAAGAGAAGTGATCGAAGAATGAATATACTAAGAAGATTTAGGGTCAAAAAAAAGTAAACTCACGCACTCGGAGGCCCTCCACGTCAAGTATCGATTGATTTTCTTTAAGACATTCAAGATTGAGTGTGAGTTTGTTTTAAGACCAAAACAAAGATGTGTGTAAAGCTCGATTTCAAGTGCTTGGAGGCCCTCCACATCAAGATTTATTCAATTTTTATGCCCAAATAAAGTGTTAGCGAGACTAATTTGCATTCAAAAAAATTTCTATCTTAGAAAAATCAATAAAAACTCAAGTGAGTGGAATTTGATTTTTGTGTAGCACTTAACACCTTCTTAGGTAGATCCATCCCCATATATGGTGCTAATATTGCAACCAATGGTTAGAATGAGGGGTGATTAAAGAGGGTGAGTCCAACAACAAATTCACTCAAAGTGTCTTTATTTGTTTTTATAACTTAGGAAGTTTCTAAAATGTGGATTCTTTTTATGCCCCAAAAGATGAAGTGTGAGATATTGTAATGATTAATTGACCTTTTGCATTCAAGATTGTGTTTGTTGTTTTAAGCATGCAATACAAGAAAAACTTAATTTTAATCCATGGCATTCAAGATTGATTTAAGCGACATACATTCAAAGACAAGTGTCTAAACATTCAAGTTCATTTTAGCAACATGCATTCAAAGACAAGTGTTTAAACATTCAAGTTCATTTTTCAAGAGCATTAAACCATGTAAGGAGAACCTACAAGAAACATGGTTAGTGGTTTCATAAATGCTCCAATCTGCAAAGCTATAAAAGCCAATTTGGTTAGTCACCCAAAAATCTCAAAAATTGAAGCTTAACTATGGAAAAAATAAAATCAACTTTTTTTATTCTTTTTCATAGGCGTAAAAATGCTTAGAAAAACCTCTACTCTATGGAACCACCAAAAGTTAAAATTTGATTTATACTCTTTTTTTTTTAATAAATAAAAAGTGTAGGAATAGAGATGCTAAAACAGAAATGATGATGGTGCAAATAGGCAACAATAACCAGGCAGAGATGATAGTTAACTAGGCGGAGACGCCAAACTATGGAGATGCTAAACTATAGAGATGCTAAAATGCAGAGATGATAGTTAACTGGCAGAGATGACAGTCAAGTTTGTGGAGATGATAGATAACTAAGTGAAGATGCTGAACTATAGAGATGATAGTGAATCAGGCAGAGACAATATTTGATCAGGTAGAGACACTAGCTAACTAGGTAGAGATGCCAAATTGTGGAGATGACAGTTAGTCAGGCAGAGACAACAGTTGATCTGGCGGAGATGCTAGTTTATCAGGCAAAGATGCCAAACTGTGGAGACAACATTGCGCATAAGCAGAACTAATGCATGCGGGTTTTTTTCTAGAAATTCTATTTTTTTTGTATTTTTTGGATTTTTGAGGATATTTTTTATTCCCAAATGTGTCATTCAACCTAAAAAAATAAGAAAAACACCCTACAACCCACTCAAACAATAATAAACATTAGATTGTTAGTTTGTAAGAATAAAACATGGATTGAAATGGATGAATGAATGACCCATAGTAGGGTCCCACCGAGCGTTCCAAAATGTATACACTAATTTAATATGCTAAAAACACTAATTTAATGAAAACAAAAGCATTTACACATTAAACTACCATAACATATAACAGAGACTAAGACAAGCCCTCAATTGAGAATATGAACCATTAAGAGGTTCTCTTAATGAAGCCTTTCTTGTTTTAGGGATGAGTCTATTTGATAGATTTAGGATGTATGCTCACTTGCTTGCTCAATTGCTTAAATGGAGATGGATAATGGAAAATTGGTAGCCTTGTGAGCTCTCAATTTGGAATTATGAGGGTATGGTTGATGGCTTTGTTTCTCAAACTAGCATGATAACTTTACTAAATGGATTGTATTGAAATGGCTTGGGAGGGGATTCAATTTATAGGCTAAGGGCTTGAGGGTTTAAGGGCTAAGATGGAAGGATGGGGAAAAGCTCATGGAGGGCTCAAATTGCATGAGAGGACAGCACATGGATTGTGCTTCGTTATAGCCAATCAGGGAGTGACACATGTGATAGGGTCATTGGTTAGAGCAAGAGAGGTTGAGGGGTCAAGAAAAGAGGCTCAAAGCTCATAAAGACCCTCATGATGGCTTGTAAGAGCAATAAATGAGCTTGTAAGAGTCATTTATGGCTTTGTAAAAGCATTTATGGCTTGGTAGTTGAGATATTTTGAGGAAAGACTTTGGCTTGACTTAGGAAAGTCTTAAGCTTATTTAGGATTGTGCAAATGATTAAGGGTTGGATTAGGGATGGATTTAGGATTAGATTAGGGATGGTAGAGATGTGCAAGTGGATGGAATTTAATGAGGGTGGGTGAGTTAGTAGCTCAGCTTGGTTAGTATGGGTGGATGGGGTGGATTAGGCTAAATGGAGGATTAGAGATAGGCTTAGGATGAGGATGAAGAAATTAATAGAGAGGAAGGAGATGGTATTAAACATCAAGTGAGACATGTCATCAGAATGACAAAGAGTTGGATCAAGAAACCCTTTCCACTTGATCCAATTTCAGATATAGTGATATTCCATGCACATGCTCGCCCAAAAAGGGTAAAGGGGAAGAAAGTCATAGTTCCTATCTTCACGCTCCAGTCTCCTATAAGGCCAGAAAAAGTCTACCAACTTGATCCTCCAGTGGGATACTACCATCCTTCAGAGAAGAAGAAGGAAAAGAGGAAGAGAGCCTCTCCTCAGAGGATTCAGGCAGAGCATTTTGAAGAAAAAGCCCCTTCGCAGTGACAAGAATCTACTCCCTAGGAGCCCAAAGACTCTGGAATTCCTCATATCTAGGTTGATTTTCCATTGCCTCCTATTTTGTCAAGTCAACAAGAAGAGGGAGAAATTCTCGAGATATCCATTTATCCAATGAATCCAAAGCCCATTTCTCCTATGGTTCCATAGAAGAAAAAGAGGATCAAGGTTAGAATGAACAAGAGGCAAAGAGTTCGTAAAAGATTAGTGTCTAATCTGTCTGTTCCTAAAACCATTCTCGAGTAAGAATTAGATGAAGGGGAAACAGAGTCAGATGAAGAGGAGGAGCAAGTGCCTCTACAAAGGAGAACTTGACTAGCCAAAGCCACAGAATTGGAAAGAAGGAAGAGTGTCACAAATACCCCACCACCCATCCAAGCTGAAATGGTAGAACTCTCTTCTTTGGAAGATGAAGTACAATGATGGGTGAATGAGAAAAGGGAGCTAGGTGATGATGTTCTGTCCATCCCAGATTTTGATTTCATGTAAGTAGATACAAAATTGGTTGGAGATAAGATTAGAGATACTCTTATAGGTGAACTTCAATAGCAAGATTGGATGCAAATGCCACCCGAGACACAAGGTCCTCATCCAACTCCCCATCTTCACCTCAAGTTATGATAGTAGATAAGGTTTTAGTGACACCTCCAGCTCCAAGTTCAGAAGAACATGTTTAGAAGGAATCATCATTATAGGGGGAACCAAAACCAAGGGTTATTGGTGAGCCATCAAAAGAGGCACAGGTAGTAGAATGTATACAACAACCTTCTCAGGAAGTTGAGGATCAAACTATGAGATTTATAGAAAGTGAGACTACAGAAGAAGAACCCTCACAATAGGAGACTCCAAGCAAGAGTGATAGAGGTAAGGAGGTAGTTGAACAAATCCCTTCATCATCCAGAGCCAAGGTTATAGAAAGACATATCCCAAGATGGTTTCAGAAAGAGAAAATGAGGAGTGCCAAGCATCAATTCCTTACTTCAGAGGATGATATTTGTGACATTACAGAGATTTTGAATAAGCCCGACTCTCCATTACATGATGCAATGCCATTTGCATTCATTACTACTACTTGGAACCAATGTTGAGATAATGGGTGTTGCACACATTGCATAATATTGTTATATTTTTTTTTTTTATTATGTAATGTTGTACCTAGATGGACGTGCAACATGTAAAGATTCCCATGGAATATTCTTGATAAGTTGTATTGTAACATTGTGAAAATATTTCATGTAATTATTTAATATTGGGGAAAACAATTAAATGCCCAATATTAAATGTGGGGTCAGTGGGTTAGGTAGCACATGTTTTTAGCACATAGTTTATGTAATACCACTTAGTGGTTTTGTGAGACTTGCTACTATATAAGTAGTCACAAGGGTTGTTGTTGTAGAGAGACTGATAAGGAGAAGACAAAAGGCAAGAGTCGAGCGGGACAAGGCTTGACAGGTTAGCCAAGGGAGCATTTGTGAAGGTTGGAAGCATGGCATGGGATGTGTGGATTCATGCTTGTTCACATAGTTTGCTTGGTTGTGGCTATGGCCATGAAGGCTTCCATGGTTGTATGGAAATGGTATTTTTTGCTGAATAATACATGATGATGGATGCTTTTGGAGACTGGGTTTTTTCCCTCAATGAGGGTTTCCCAGTGTATATCTTGTGTCACAATTTTGTGGGTATGTTTTCTATCCTCTTGCATGTGGATTTTAATTCCATGTTTATTTTAGATCTATTATGGGTTATGTGGAAACGGTTATATTCTTTATTGCCAATTTTCCTTACAAGTGTTATCAGAGCTATGGTTTTATTATTGTAACCCTAGATTGAATCCATGGGAATGCATGAGAGGATAAAAGAAAGGACAAGATATATGAATGATTTATTGCAGATCTAAGGGTTTTGGGTTTGCTGTTATGATGGGATGTTAAAAGATTTGGGCATGTGAAATTGTTGGACAAAAAGATTTTTTCGGATGTTTCATTTAAATGAGGGTTTTGGGGGGTAGCTTGCAGAAATGACCTCCTGGGTAAAAATAGACCTCACCATTGGATCCGGGTCAACATTTCCATAAATTTTGATATATAATATGCCCTAGTTTGGCCATGTTTAGAGGAAATGAAAGAGTTTTTTGGTTTCAGCCAATGATAGCCGTCAAATTTAATCCCGTCGAAATTTTCGTCACTGAAAAAATTAAAAATTAAAAATCGTACCGAAAATGGTAAAAAGACTATCTTAGTAAAATGGCCATAACTTTCTCTCAGAATATCAGATTTTAAAGTTCTTATAGGCGTTGGAAAGCTAATTTAGAGCACTACAACATGGTGTAGGTTTGGTTCTATGATTTTGAAATTTTGTCAGGTTTTAAGAGCTCTAAAGTCAGATGTTGTTTATTTTGAGCACGAATTGGGGCATAACTTGGGCATATGGAGTCGGATTTTGGACTTCGAGTAGTCAACGGAAAGCTCTTGGAGAGCTCTACACATTGGTTTAGATTTAGTGTAGGTTTGGCATGATTTATTTGTTGATATATTGATCTGAATAGTTTATAAGTATATTTTGACTATGGTAACATTGTGAGTTTATGGCATTGGAGATTTAAGATTTAATGTCATTGTATACTCAGTTCATATTTCATTTTGGTCTCATGATGATATAGTTATCAGTGTTTAGTTTGGATATGCATGATGACTTGTTGGGTCTACAAGTTGTCCAGTGTTGTAAGCGGTCTATACTTACAAGTTGCATTTATAGCTTGGTTATGGGTTATCTTTACCCATTGATCTTTCATTATTGATGCATATTCAGATTGGTGGCTTGGATTTGGTTTGTCTATGCCCTAAGTCACATGATTTTATCTTCATGTAGAAGGGATGAGATGTTGTTACCAGGTACAGTCATGGTGGAGGATTGTGGTTGACTATTTTATGCTGACAGGTTGGACATATTGAGAGCCAGATGCTCGGTTCATGGATGTGATCATGGTGCCATGGATTTTGGCATGACATGATTGGTTATACAGGTACATCCTTGATGTTCATTAGCTTGGATTTCTGATTCAGTTATGGTGGTATATCTTCTTGGTTGAGGATCATGGTTATTTGGTTTCTTTTGAGGAGCTCATGATGTGCACTTTGAGTTCTTTGATGGTTTGATGCCTTCATTGATTCTCATGGTTAGAGGATGGGTTTTCATCATTATGTCATGGATAGCTTGGATACACGGTTTAGTGGGAGCTTGTGACAGTGATGGGGTGACAGTGCAGGTTTAGCTCCTAGTTTGGTTTATATCTTTTTGGTTTGGAGAGGATGGATTTTATGATGCCATAGGTGACTTGGTACCACGGTTGAGTGGGAGTTGTTGGCATTGATATATTTATTGAGTGTTTGCAGATGTTGGAGGTTTGTCTTAGACCCTGTTGCTATAGAAGTGTCTTTGACATTTGCATGGTGCACTTGTTATCTTCATGGTGTATGAAGATGGTTAGATCTTGAGGACTCATGGAGTTCTTGGTTATCTTCATGGTGTATGGAGATGGTTCTTCCTGGTATGTGGAGATGGCTTTCTTCATGGTGTGTGGAGATGGTTGCATCTTGAGGACTCACAGGGTTCTTGGAAAAGGTGTGGTTTATGCTTTTATTTGGCATGTTATCCTTGGTATGAGGATGGTTTCTTTATTATGTCATGGTATACTTTTGATACATGTTTAGAGTTGTGACATGTTATAGTATGTTCATATGGAGCATGTTATCTCTTTAGTTGAGATGGTAAGATCATGTTGTCATGTTTATGTCCCTGAGGCCATGGTTGGAACTTTGACATTGATCTTGGTTTAGTTTCTTGGTATTGAGTACACTGATCATAAGATGGATACTTCATGATATTGCTATGTTGCATTTGGAGTTGGCATAGATTGATTGGTTATAGATGCTCATGGATACTTAGAGACGGTGGTGACGCTAATTTCTCTTGGATTAGAGAAGTATTTGTTGGGACGGTTGATGGTTTCAACAGGAAGTCCGAGGGGCAGTCACCTGATATGGACTTGAGAGGAGATTGTTCTTAGATGAGTCTTGGTTGGAGACTTGGGTATCTTGATGAGCATTCTCATTCCCCACTCTTGGTCTACTCGGCAGTTTGCTACTTGAGAGTTATAGCTCATTTTTTCTCTCAGTTGCATTATATTTATGCTTGTCTTTCATGGATATGGATCTTGAGCTATGGTACATGATTTAGTTCTGGAGGGTTCATTTGAGAGATGGTTTAGCATTGGTTATCTCCATGTGCATATGTTGTTATGTTGGTTGAGTTTGGGAGATGGCTTTATTGGGCATATTCCTTGGATTAGGAATGGTTATTCCTTGGTTTAAGAATGGTTTTATTGTGTTTGATTTGCTTGTGAGAGGCTTACTTCCATGATGAGTTATATGGTATGGTTTGGGTGTTGTTGAGGCTTCTTGTTGGGGTTTTATGGAGGAGATCATACTTGCACAGTTTACATCTATAGGTATGTGTAGAAGGACATGATACAGGTTATGATTTGCATGGTTTCTCCGGTCTTGGTTATCTTCCTGGATGTTTAGTTTTTCCTACATTGGATTTGAGATTGGTTGGAGATTGTGATCACTGGTTTGTGCTCATGTATGTCATGTGAGAGATGACATGGTTATTCCTTTATCTCTTTCCTCTATTGGTTGTGGTGAACTTGGGAGAGCATTGGAGACTTGTTATGAGAGTTGTTCTTGCAAGATATCAGTTTATGTATTGTGGATGTCCTTGATGCTACATGGATTCACTTCTTTGAGATGTTGTGAGTGGATTGGTTATATATTTGACATTATCTTTTGCAGTGGGAGCTTCTTGGTATATATGTGGCAGGTATTGCTCTTGAGGCTTGTGATTGCAGGTTGCAGATTGGATATGTCGATGATATGAGATTCACTTGTTATACCTTTGAGGTATGGATAGTTGGATGGGTTTGGCACTTTGTTGTGGGTGCTATTTTAGCTATGGATATTTTGACAACTACGAATACATGCGATTACCTTTGGATTAGGTTATTTGTGCTTGGAATTTTAGTTGGTACATGATTTTATGATCTTCTAATGCGACAGGTTGGGTGGCTTTCTCTTTGGATGGCTTCTATGTATGTCCAGTGGGAGTGGCATAATAGGAGGTGAGATCATTCATGTTCGAGATGCTGGATACTTTGATTTTGTTGTGGGTACCAAGATGGAGCACTTGGTGTATTTTGATCCATGATGGTGGATGTGTTGGGAGGGATTGTTCCCTTGTTCATTTATGTGGCTACGGATTGACCCTATGCAATGTATACAACAAGTGGGTGATTGTTGAGATAATGGGTGTTGCACACATTGCATAATATTGTTATATTTTATTTTTTTATTATGTAATGTTGTACCTAGATGGACGTGCAACATGTAAAGATTCCCATGGAATATTCTTGATAAGTTGTATTATAACATTGTGAAAATATTTCATGTAATTATTTAATATTGGGGAAAACAATTAAATGCCCAATATTAAATGTGGGGTCAATGGGTTAGGTAGCACATATTTTTAGCACATAGTTTATGTAATACTACTTAGTGGTTTTGTGAGACTTTCTACTATATAAGCAGCCACAAGGGTAGTTGTTGTAGAGAGAGTGATAAAGAGAAGACAAAAGGCAAGAGTCGACCGGGACAAGGCTTGACAAGTTAGCCAAGGGAGCATTTGTGAAGGTTGGAAGCATGGCATGGGATGTGTGGATTCATGCTTGTTCACATAGTTTTCTCGGTTGTGGCTATGGCCATGAAGGCTTCCATGGTTGTATGGCAATGGTTTTTTTTGCTGAATAATACATGATGATGGATGCTTTTGGAGGCTGGGTTTTTTCCCTCAATGAGGGTTTCCCAGGGTATATCTTGTGTCACAATTTTGTGGGTATGTTTTCTATTCTCTTGCATGTGGATTTTAATTTCGTGTTTATTTTAGATCTATTATGGGTTATGTGGAAACGGTTATATTCTTTATTGCCAAGTTTTCTTACAACCAAGACTTATTTGCACAAGTGGCTGACCCACTAAAAGGTACCAATGAAGAAGTTGTTAGCCTTCAAGACTATGAAGTGAAGGATATCATGTTAGGAAAGCCTCCATGGGATACTTCCCGAAAAATGATGACTATGGGAGTCAAGGAGGTTCTTAGCCATGTGGAACAGGATGAGATTGAAATCAGAACACTTTGAAGGAAAGTTGAGATCTTAAAAGGATATTTAGCTAAAGTTATTAGTCCTCTTGATTCTGAATGCCATGAGGAGACTTTGAATACCATTCTTAGAGAAGGGGAAGGTGTATGACTTAGTCCATTTTTGAGAGCTTGTCAGGATTGGTGAGACAACCTTGAGGATAGGGGTGTTACTATAATCACATGAAGTCTAAAGTTATTACATGCTACACAAGAGAATGTTGATAAGATCATGGCAATTTTGAGGTAGGACTTTAGTATTATGGATGAGGTACATGTATGGAGCAAGGATTTACAAACTCTATGAGTCATAAAGGGGAAAAGGTACCACATTCTGATTGATGTATATATTGGAGAAGAGTTAGACATGATAGATGATTGGATAGAAAATATTTCAAATAGAAATAAAGTGATGGAAACATTGCATGATGAGATACATAGGCTCAAGGACCAAGCTCGAGAGCGAATTTTTGGAAGCAAAAAAGTTGTATAGTGATGCATGCTTGGATATTTTTGAAGATGAAGAATGATAGAAACTTTTACCAATTAAGGTAGTTGTGGAAAATTTTAAAAAGACTTTAGAGGAAGCATCTAGTGATGAAGACATCAGACAAGCCTTCAGGATAGAGGAAGCACTGTTAGAGTTGGACACCAAACTTGGAGATTTTGTAGAAACTTGAATTGAGGTGGACAACTATAGATAGAAGTTCAAAGAAAAGTATGAAGCTTTGGATCTTCTCGATGCTACTAAGATTACTGATATTATAGAGAAATTCAAGGGCAAACATCCAAACATATCTTTCGAATAAAGATGAGCAAAACCCAGATGCTAGAATTTCAATTTTGACACTTAGTAAAATTTTTAGATTTTGATCCAGTCGAGGTCCACAGGTCCACAGCTTCACAATTCAAAGGTGCACTGATAGTTGACTACCAGTTTCAAAAATAGCACTTTCCATGCATTAGGAGCATATTTTGATGACAAGTTAAGATGACACACATCAAGTGAAGGGCCAACTTCTAGTTTTGGTGTCTTCATGCACTTCTACTTCAACTGATGGCTTCCTCCTACTTTCTCTCTCATGCTTTCATTATTTTTGACATGTAAAGGGCTAATACATCTAATTAATGAATAAAATATGGATGGAGTCCCTCTAAGCACCAGTTAGATTATCAATTTGTATATATTTAGTTTGTTTAAATGTTTTAAAAGCATTTTATTGCATCAAGATATCTCTCACTCTCAACACAAATTGAGGATATGATTTCTTATAAATACCCCATTGTAAAATGTAACAAAGGTCGTAGTTATTATGCAATAAAATTATGCTTTTGGTGCTGGCATTCAGAGTGTAGTTATTCTTGCTGGAATGTGTCATTTTTTTGTGAATTTTATTCATGATATTGTGATTGAGCCAAAGGTTTATTGTGTTGTTTCTGGTTCTGTGATCTTTTAGTTCTAGTGTTTGCTATAGATATATGAATTTCATTGATGTAACAAGCTTGAGAAGAGATCACTCGATTTGTGTCTACATAGCTTTTTGTCTCGCATGAGCACACTTTCTGTGGCCTTGCAATTTGATGAGGAGTGAAATATCATTCAATTTGTTAAAGATTCTCATCGACAATTGCATCAGTGGATTCTAGGAAGCGCTGCTCCTGTTTAAGTGTTGCTCCTATTTTTATTAGTTTCCTACTGATTTCTTCAAAGGTTTAACTTGCAGCATGTTGTGTTCTATAGCTTATGTCCATTTAGGAATTTCAATTTCAAGTCATTTGATTTCATGTTATTTTTTTTCAGTTTCATTATTTGCTTTGCTAACCCCCTATTAGAATAGGACCTCATAGTAGCTACATTGCTAGAGTTGCATTCATAGAAAAAAATAGAAAATACAAAAATATTATTCTTTTGGTGTGATATTTTGAGACAGCAAACAGATTTTACTTCAATTCCAAGGTAAAATAATTTTTAGAACTAGCAAAGGCCTCCTCGTGAACACTCACATTTATCTTCTATTGAGAAGATTTTGGTATGTCACAAGACAAACATTGAACCTTGGAGTGGATCCTTAAAAAAATTTCTTTTCAAGAGAGGAATTACACTATAGATTCCTATCGTTGACCTCATGCAAAATGAATGCCCAACAAACACTAATAGAGAACAAAACTAGAGAGATCAAAAATCTCCCCCTTTGACATTAGTGGTAAAAACAATTTTTCATGATTACATCATTACAATATAATTCAAAAAATTATAGTACTCCCCCAATGCTTATGACTCGGTCCATACAGGATGAAAAAAACTTTTACATCATACTCATATATACAATACATATATTACATGACTCAAATAGTCTGAGGTAGCTTTGTCATACCTTTGATCTAGCTTCTACTATCCATGAATTCTCTAAATGTTATCATTTGAATTTTTTCTAATTTTCTTCTATCCCCCTTTATTTTGTCACTCATGTCTACTATGGGAGTTGGAAAGATGGAATCAAACCATATTTATGAATGAATGTCTTATGAGTTTGGATGATCATGGATAGAACATGATCCCATGTGATTTTTACTGATTCCAAAATTTGAATCTTGATCGCCAAATTTGTAACTAAGTCAATCAAGCTATCAATAGTAGACAAATTATGATATGATTTTACTAGATCCTTTGCTAAAACTAACTCACATTGCATTACCTCCAAATGAAGTATTAACATGGATTATATGGAGAAAATTTGGCCCTCATTCAACTATCTACTATGTTTAGCTCAAGAAACCTCCCTTGTGCAAGCAACAATATGTTGTAATACATTGAAATTAATCTAATTGATTGAAAGATAGAATTCCAAAAAGTTTTCAAATCAGCCTCAATCTTCTGAATACTAGCTTGAAATTTATTGGTGAATTTGGGTACATCACAAAGAATATTGTACAGATCTTGTATTTTCTTCACAAGTTCTTCTAGATTTTGTACAAGTGATGAGAGTTTAAATTTTATCAATGAATTTATAGTAGAAACATTTTCAAGAACCTTTTTCTGAAACTTCATCTCCGACCATGCCATCAATTTCTCATTTGTTTCTATATCCTCAATGTTGACCTTTTCAACAATTTGGACTAACTAATAGATAATAAGGGCCTATTCATTAATGTAATGAATGCCAAATGCGTCAAAAAATAGGTATTTAATATCATGTAACCATTTTCTTTTTTGTTTCTCTCTTCACATTTCCTCTTGTCTCTTCTTTCTTGCCAAGATGTCTTGAAAGGTTACTGTTTTCTCAAATGTAAGATTCTTCAAACCCCAATATGGAAACTCAATGACTTTTTTGAAGGTAATAGATTTACTTGGAGAGCTTATCTTCTTCTTCTTCCCTTTCCCCTTTTTAGGAGTGTTGTTGCTCGACACAAGGCTAGAGTGGGTGAAGGGGTTTCACCACTCAATCTAACTTTTGCATCAGTGCAAGAGGTAGAAATAGAAGAACTTGACATGATTTTTACTATAGGAGCTCACACCTATTGTTTAGATGTTGAATCTAAAGTAGTTGAGGCTGGAGTGTGAGCTGTCACACTCGACTCTTTCTATGAAATATCTATTTTATCTTCTTCCTTCTCTTTTTCTTTTTCCTCTTTCTCCTTATTTCCCTCTACGAGAGGTCCTAAGACTTGTGGTCATTGCTGACCTGTAGTAGACTAATTCCTTAATTGCTTCTTTGTCCTTTGTTGGCTCCTCAACACTTGTATGAATATGAGGAGTAGGGTTTATAACTGGAACTTGCATTTCTCCTATTTTAGGATAATCCATTTTTTTTTTTATTAAATGAGTTTTAGGTGTGGTTGATTGAATAGGGGATACATTACCATGTTCCTATGACCTTGACACACATGTGTCTTCTCCATCTGTACAAACATCTTCAATTGTTATAGTATCTTTTTCACTCTCCTTGACCTTTTTCTCGACCACTTCTTCCAATGTGTTAAGGTCATTGTATGCATCTTGTACATTATCCAATTCTACATCTCCAACACCCTTACCCTTATCATTATCACCCTCATTAGTTTCTTTACTAGTGGTCAGTCCAAAAATACTTTACGGTCACAATTTACTTTGTTTTACAATGTATTCAATTTTATGTTGCAAGACCATAAAAGCTCTATATTTAGGAACAAATCTATTCCTATACTTCAATTTTTTTGTAATTTTCTTATTTATTATCTTAGGCATAATATTTGCCAATGCTCCTTCTCTAATCTACCTCTCAATATTTATACCATGTTGTCATTTGGGATCAATTCTACTATACAAATCATTTGGAATATTATTACCTATCTCTATAGGGGTGGTCTTGAACTTTGTCATCATGTCTAACATGACTTCTTCTACATTAGACTTATCAACTGCACTTAAAGTTACATACTTTATTAATTTAAAACATGATAATCCTACAAAGTTTCTAATGTTATCACATACCTCGTGAATTGATTTTGGCTTAGTATGTATAGCTACTTGGCAGTGACTTGGTTCATCAAATTATGTTTTCTCTAAACCTTCCTCATCATCATCTTTCTCTGTGATCAATCTTATTCTCCTTGGTTGACCTTTTTTCGTAGGAAATTTTATTTTTTCTGCATTTGCACCATTGGAACATTCACTTGGTTTGATAATTATTTCAACACCCTTTCTTAATGGTGGCTTGACACTAGTTGTTGTCACTACCCTAATTCTTGGTTTGAGTGGTGCAGGAGGAGAGAGGGGCTTATATATTACTTTCTTTAGAACCTTCTTCACCTTAGGATCTATGATTTTTACTATCTTGGCCTTCTTTTCCTTTGGTGGGACAAGTTCTAGGGCTATACAATTCTTCTATGTACTTTTAAACTCATCCTTCAATACTCCTTCATCACCCAACTTCTAATATGCCAATACAATTTCATAGTCTCCCACTTCACTAATCTTACACATGTAACAACTTTGTATAGTGTGTATCATGATAACCCTATGTGGTATTGATGATAAAACACCCATTGAGTCTCCTTTCATAGAAGTTTTAGGAATAACAAAGTATTTAGGTGGAGGATAAGTGTCACTCTTCACCAATTGAACATTACTAACCACTTCGCCTTGATTCCTTGTTGCTGATGATGATCCAAATGCATTCATAATATGTTACATTCTTTAAGGATCCCTTAACATTGAATCACATCTAAAATAACTATTAATGAATCCATCTAAGACTACATCCACATGAAATAATAATGAAAAGTCCAATGTTCATACATTACATTTTTTATTGCTCGATCATCCACTTTACATGTCACAGGGTATGAAAGGCTTAAAAGAATATACATATGTATAAATAAAGTACATCATCATTAATGATATAAACATCCATCAAAAAGGATAACCATTTAACACAAACATAACTAACTAAGTGCACAATTCCTCCCAACTGTAAATAGCATCATTAGACCATCGTGGGTCCTAGCCATCCCTCTGTGTGTAACATTCCAAATCATCGAAGAGATCATCGATATTATCAAATAGGAATGTCAATACTAGAAACATACTACTTCATATGCATAAAGTAATCTAACATGCAAAATAAAGCATAAGATAACATCATCTAACATATGCAAATCATCAATGTAAGGATACATGTCCACCATCATAATCCATGAACAAAATGAAGATAGATGCCACAAAGAATGCATCAGCCACAGTGTTTCAAATGAGTCTCAAATGATAAGAGTGGAAAAGCACTACCACCCGATCGCATGGTACCTAAATGGTCCACTCCCACCGCACTGAGGAGATGATCTCAAGTCCCAAACATGCTATCAATCACATAGCACAAATACTTTCTAATTCCAAGAATCCTAAAAGTATACTAACTCAAAGGTTCCAAACACAAAACCAACATCTAATCCCAGAGGCACACAAAGACATGTAGGAAACCTACTATGCAAGCAGGAAAGTGTCATCGCACGGATCATGCTAGAGTTACCCTGGTAGTCTCTCAATAGACCATGGCCCCCTAATGATCCCTATGCGGCCACTAGTAGCCTCTCATAGAGATGAGGCATACTACGGAATACAAGATTGCAAACAAGTGTTCTCTCTACTCCCATCCTAGTCTGTACTAGCACTCGAGGCATGGGCAAGAACAAAAAAAATTATCTTTTTAGGTTCATTAAGTCAGTATTTGGTGTGAGTGTTTTCACTTATTAAGACAACTTACAATGAGTTACCCTGGCAGGCTCTTAGGGCCCCGACCGCCATTGCAATCCACTTCCTATCACTACAAGTAGATAACCTACTCTATCCTCAAGGAATCAAAAATCACAAATACCAAAAGATAATCCACAATATAATCATCAAATCTCCATGAGCAAAAGAAAAGCATCCATAGATAATCATGACCATAATAGTTCTCTATTGGCAACTGAAGGTATCCCTGATAATCACAATAATCATTGGTTCTTAACAAGCAACCAAAAAATATCTCAAGTAATACTAATCGAATGACTCCAAAATGGTTGAGTCAAAACATGTCACAACATGAAAACATCAAGAAATAAATCAACACTTCAGTCCCATCATGGCGACTGGTAAGTAATCCAAGGGTAATTGATTGATGACTCCAAAATGGTTAATTGTCTCAGATACATACACTTCAGCTTCATACAAGAAGACTGATGAGCAATAACAATCATAAATACAAACATCTCATAGAGCATATCATTACATTACCATGGTTGGGTTTATAAAGAATCGAGATCAAAAGACATCATCATGACATCACAATCATAATCCCCGAGCCTCTGGTAGACATACTATAACTGGTCAACACTAGTCGACCCAAAACCCAAAACAAGAAGCATGGAGAAAACACAATGCAAGCACATGTTTTGGTTTACTAAAATTACATAGTTGAATAAAGTGTGAAGGTTTCAGTTTTTGTTTGCAAGTATACTTCAAATTTATAGGTTCTTCATTTAATCTACAAGTCAACCCATTTATCTTTTCGAATAAAACATAGTATTATGCCTTCATTATTTTAAAACAATTTCTTAGAATAATTCGAAGATAATTACTTGTCTATAACATTTGCATTCTTCCTCAAAATCAATGTCATCAATCAATTTCCCTAAAAGCATCTTCCAATATTTAAATTTTAAGATTAAGACTCATCACCTTCAATTAAGTAACCCACAAATTCCCTAAATTCGTTACTATCGACTAAAAAATTAAAACTCTATTAACAATTAAATTTAATTAATTCTATGATTAAATTAACTAGTAACTATGTTAATAACTACAAGATTATTAGCTGATGATAATTGTTGTATATTAAGAGTCAACTATGTTCCTTTCCATTAATGTTCAAATTAATACTTTAATATTAACCAGTTATAATAAATCCCCAATACCAAATATTAATATGTCAAATAAATTCCTCCTATGTACGTTGATTGATAAATTAATTAATTATTCCCCTCCAATTATTAACCAATTCAGATTGATTAATATCTTTTACAAAACTTCAATCATTAATTAATCTCCACTAAATTAACTTTAATCGGATTAATTGATAACTATTTAGACCATTTATACTATTATTTATTAATAATTTGTTAGACCCAATGAACATTAATATATAATAAACTCATCAAAACTATTATTAATCGATCTAGAGAAACCTTACATAAACTTCATTAGTTAATATTTAACTAACTCTTAGCACAATTAAAGTATATCAATAATTTATTTAATAATACATAACGTATTAATAATAACATAATAATTCAAATCATAGCAATGTTATAATATAACAATGACTCCTTATCATTTTAATAATACTTAATTAAATCTTAATCCAATATCATTAAAATTTAAGTCTCTTAATTTAAATCATTATAATAATTATTGACTAAATCATCTTTTAAACAACTATTATTAACATAATATAAATTACCATCTCTTAATTATTTAATATATATTAAATAGTATTTAATATACATTAAATAAAATTAATATTAAATAATATAAATTCTAAACAAACTAATTTACATATAAATTAAACTTTGTTAAAATAATATTAAACATATATTAAAAGTCGATTTCATATTATACAATAAACATATAATAAAAAAATTTAAAACCACACATTACATATATATATGTACCACTGGCAGTACGCAGAACCCTGCAGTCACAGGGCCTGTTGTGATAGCGGTATAGAGTACCACCTGTCATCACAGTACCTGCGACACAGGTACTCTGCACTCAAAGGGTACGGGGCGCACGTCCATCCCCCCCAAAATTTGATTAATTTTTTTTTATAACATTTTTTAAAAATGTTTTCCCAAATACAAAATTTGGTTTTTCCAATAATTATTATTATTTTTAAATACGTTTTCAAATAACGTTTTTCAATTGCGACAATTTTAAAACAAAATAAATGTTTTCTTTTCAATAAACATTTATATATATGTATATTTATATGTATATATGTATATATACATGCAGATTATTACCACGTATTATAGCATCTACACACACACACACACACACACACACACACACACACACACACACACACACACACACACATGTATGCAGATTTGTATAATTTTAAAAGAGAACAAATACATAGTTTTTAAAACAAAAAGGGCTTTCTAAATCTTAAGAATTTCCTTTTAAAATAATTGTTCTCTAAATTTTACCCATTAATCCTTCTAATAGGTTTGACTATAAATTTTTAACCCTAGTCCATAGAATTCTTAGACCTATGCATGTGGGGTGTTCTCACATAAAGAATTAAATATCCATGACAAGATTAAAACAACTGGAACATTCACACATAGAATCCTCAGAAAGCATTCAGGAGACACAAAGAAGACAGGAAGTGCAAGAAGCAGAAATAGCATAGACGGAAATCACAAGTGTCTACCTGGACACTGATGCTAATTCTCTCCTCTCTAGAATCCACAGAGCAAGCTCCTTCCTTCTCCAACATTCCTAGGTCCTCAAAACACGCTTCCTAAGCTTCTAGGAGTGCCTAAATATAAAGAACTCTCAAGAAGCACATAGAATGTCTCTAGAAACAACTAGAAGGTGTTGACAACTAAGCATGAGTCTTTTCCAACCTTCTAGATGAGTCATAAGGTTGTAGAAACCATGTGCTTAACTTGTGCGCTAACTCCTATGTTGTTGACATATGTGCAATCAAGAGGTGCATTTACTCCTAAGCAAGCTTATAAATTTTATTTTAATTCTTTTATTACTTTATTATTATCAATTTTAATCTCTAATTTCTTTTATTTACTTTTTTTCTCAATTAATTCTCATTTAATTAATTATAATCAAAATATCAAAAGATCATGATATTATATTAATTTTTTCAAAATAATTAAATCTTTTAATTTAATGACTTAATTAATAGAAAATTCACCAAAAATATCCAAGATAAAATATGAAAACCCATCATAAAACAATCCATACAAAATTAGTCTAAAGGGTTAAAATCATGAATTATGTCCTCTGACACATTTAGAAGGTAAAATATATTAGATACTTGTCCTACCTTTTTAAGAGAAATGGTTTAAGGGTTTAGGATTTGGACTTGAGAATTTATCTCCCTTCTCTTACCATTGAGACAGTGCGATAGGGTACGCTAATCCTGGCAATTCAAGAAAGTTGATACTCAGTACCTGCAACTTGCATAAAAACCATACATGTACATTATATATATATATATATATATATATATATATATGCTAAGCTAAACAGACAATGGTAGGAAGTGGTGCATCGTGTAAATCCCGACTAGCAGGTGACTATGACTCCCTTCCTTAACCACATCAAAAATGCCATACATAAGAACAAACACACACACCATACACATGCAAGTATGGGGTAAGTATCCATAATAAAACACGTGTGATAATAAACCATCTAACTAATCATAATAACTGAAGGCAGTGTAATAGTCATCATGCATCCATGAAATGTAGAGTCTAAGTAATCTCATCACATATAAACTGAATCCATAGCACATTATCTGATAGTCTCAAAACAATGCTACTAATCATCAACACAAAACTAGTCTAACAGAGTTTGTCCATGATAGCAACAATGCGACCTAGGGGCAGGCACTACATCCACCCCCCTAGAATTAGGCTTACTCCTAGAAGCCTAAAAGAAATGTAAAGCTAAGAACTCATTGTGCAGGTCCCATTGGACCCTTTCCCTTTATAGGAGGATGTGACTCCACTGAGTATACTCTCTGGGCTCTACCCATGTCACTAACTATAGGTTTTGAAGCTGCAGGTCCCTGGCTGGAGAAGTGAGGTTTCCCTTGAGGGCAGTAAGATGACTTGTGTTCGTGTTGCCCACATGAGAAACATTCTCCATTGAAGCTCCTCTAAAATCTAGGTGCACTAGACTACTGGAAGCTACCCCCACTAGGATAAGACTAAAAACTTTGAGATGGCTGATCATACTGGTTATGCTTGTTGCGCTGAGCATTGTGATAGTTCCTAGTATTAGAACCATCGCCACCACTTTGAGCTGGAGGGTAAGTTCCTCCCTACCACTGACTACCCCTAGAAGGAGGTTTCCTATTGCCACTTTCTCCTTGACCACCCTTCAACCCTGATGTTGAAGGTGCTCCCACAAGACCTCCATGTCCTAGGTTCACACTTTTCTCTACAAGGACAACTCGATGTACCACATCCTTGAGGGTTTTAGGTTCAAACACCTTAACACCCCCAATTAAATGGTTGTTCAAACCTCTAATGAAGTGCTGAGTCAATTGAGATGAGTTGTTATTGAATCCTAAAAATGACATGAGCTCATAGAATTTACGCTCATACTCCGTTATAGTCATAGAATACTACTTGAGGTTATGGAACTCATCTGCCCTTTGTTGCTTCCATTCTTCTGGTAGGAATCAATCATAGAAACTCTCTAAGAATAGCTCCCAAGTGACACTGTTCATATCTATACCCAGCTTCTTTTCCTCAATTTTGCACCAAGTGGCCCCAAAATTCTCCAAGTTGATAATGGTGAATCTTGCCTTAACATTACTGTCAAAGTCTTGCATAGAAAAAATCCTATCAAGGGCAATAAGCCATTGTTCAGCCACATATCTAAAACCCTACCCATTAAAGGGCTTGACCTTGGATCTTGAAGGGTCCTTCATCTAAGTAGATACAATGGATCTCTGTCGATCCTTCTGAGGGCTCCTAGACCTAGGTCTATGCTCTTGTTCTGACTAATGTGCTTTATGCTAATCATCAATAGGAGGTAAGTGATCAAGAATAGTCTGTATCATCTATCTTAGGTTAACCTCCTCAGACTCAGCTTGGTCACCCTTATGGCTCTCTTCCTGCTGCTTACTAGCGTGCTCTCCTCTACTCTCTTCATGAGCAGATTCATCGTAGATAGACTCATGGGCACTGATAGCTCTGCCATGACCACAGCCTCTTCCATGGCCTCTACCACGGCCTCTAACATAATACCTAGTCCTAGATACCATCCTACAAAAATATCTAGAATATGAAATACTATTTCAACCAAAAGACACATGTTCTATAAAAGACCAAGTTCAATTTCAGTTTTACCTATGTTTAGGTTTAAGTATGATTTTCAGTTTTGAGAACTAAGTGCTGCATATGCAAGTAACAATTTAAGTTATGTTTTAGTTCACCTAGTTTCAAGTTTGAAGAGATACACATCATAGTTTAAGGTCCTAGTTTTTTCCAAATACCCAGAGCTCCCAATTTAGAAACTCGAGCTCTGATACCAAATGTAACGCTCCACCAAGGGATCCAAAGAATTAACCTAAATTTTCACTAAGTTTGGCAACATATATATATATATTAATGAAAGTAAAAACCATTTACAACATACATATAATAACAGAAGCAATAACAACAATTCAAATGAAAGTAAACATAGCATTCATAATAGGTTACATTCTTTAAGGATCCCTTAATGTTGAATCACATCTAAAATAACTATTAATGAGTCTATCTAAGACTACATCCACATGAAATAATAATGAAAAGTCTAATGTTCATACATTACATTTTTGATTGCTCGATCATCCACTATACATGTCATAGGGTATGAAAGGCTTAAAAGAATATACATAACATATTAATAATAAGATAATAATTCAAATCTTAGCAATGTTATAACAATGTTATAATATAACAATGACTCCTTATCATTTTAATAATACTTAATTAAATCTTAATCCAATATCATTAAAATTTAAGTCTCTTAATTTAAATCATTATAATAATTATTGATTAAATCATCTTTTAAACAACTATTATTAACTTAATATAAATTACCATCTCTTAATTATTTAATATATATTAAATAGTATTTAATATACATTAAATAAAATTAATATTAAATAATATAAATTCTAAACAAACTAATTTACATATAAATTAAACTTTGTTAAAATAATATTAAACATATATTAAAAGTCGATTTCATATTATACAATAAACATATAATAAAAAAATTTAAAACAACACACATTACATATATATATGTATCACTGGCAGTATGTAGAACCCTGCAGTCACAGAGCCTGTGGCGATAGCGGTATAGAGTACCGCTTGTCATCGTAGTACTTGCGACACAGGTACTCTGCACTCAAAGGGTACGCGGCATGGGTCCGTCCCCCCCAAAATTTGATTAATTTTTTTTAATAACATTTTTTAAAAATGTTTTCCCAAATACGAAATTCAATTTTTTCAATAATTATTACTATTTTTAAATATGTTTTTGAATAACATTTTTTGACTGCGACAGTTTTAAAACAAAAACATTGTTTTCTTTTCAATAAACATTTATATATATGTATATGTATATGTATATGTATATGTATATATGTATATATACATGCAGATTATTACCATGTATTATAACACACACACACACACACACACACACACACACGTGTATGCAGATTTGTATAATTTTAAAAGAGAACAAATACATAGTTTTTAAAACAAAAAGGGCTTCTAAATTTTAAGAATTTCCTTTTAAAATAATTGTTCTCTAAATTTTACCCATTAATCCTTCTAATAGGTTTGACTATAAATTTTTAGCCCTAGTCCATAGAATTCTCAGACCTACACATGTGGGGTTTTCTGACATAAAGAATTAAATATCCATGACAAGATTAAAACAACTGGAAAATTCACACATAGAATCCTCAGAAAGCATTCAGGAGACAGGAAGTGCAAGAAGTGGAAATAACATAGGCAGAAATCACAAGTGTCTACTTGGACACTGATGCTAATTCTCTCCTCCTTAGAATCTGCAGAGCTATCTGCTTCCTTTTCTAACGTTCTTGGGTCCTCCAAATATGCTCCCTAAGCTTCTAAGAGTGCTTGAATATAAAACTCTCAGGAAGCACCTAGAATGTCTCTAGAAACAACCAGAAGGTGTTGACAACTAAGCATGAGTCTTTTCCAGCTTTTTAGATGAGTCATAAGGTTGTAGACACCATGTGTTTAACTTGTGCACTAACTCCTATGTTGTTGACATATGTGCAATCAAGAGGTGTGTTTACTCCTAGGCAAGCTTATAACTTTTATTTTAATTCTTTTATTACTTTATTATTATTTTTATTATTATGAATTTTAATCTCTAATTTCTTTTATTTAATTCTTTTCTCAGTTAATTCTCAATTAATTAATTATAATCAAAATATCAAAAGATCATGATATTATATTAATTTTTTCAAAATAATTAAATCATTAATTTAATCTTTTAATTTAATGACTTAATTAATAGAAAATTCACCATAGACATCCAAGATAAAATATGAAAACCCATTATAGAACAATCCATACAAAATCAGTCTAAAGGGTTAAAATCACGAATTATGTCATCTGACACATTTGGAAGGTAAAATATATTAGATACTTGTCCTACCTTTTTAGGACAAATGGTTTAAGGGTTTAGGATTTGGACTTCAGAATTTATCTCCCTCTCTTACCATTGAGATAGTGAAATAGGGTACGCTCACCCTGGCAATTCAGGGAAGTCGATACTCGATACTTGCAACCTGCATAAAAACCATGCATGTACATACTATATATATATATATATATATATATATATGCTAAGCTAAACAGGTAATGGCAGGAAGTGGTGCATCGTGTAGATCCCAACTAGCAGGTGACTACGACTCCCTTCCTTAACCACATCAAAAATGCCATACATAAGAACAAACACACACACCATACACATGCAAGTATGGGGTAAGTATCCATAATAAAAACACATGTGATAATAAACCATCTAGCTAATCATAATAACTGAAAGCAATGTAATAGTCATCATGCATCCATGAAATCCAGAGTCTAAGTAATCTCATCACATATAAATTGAATCCATAGCACATTATCTAATAGTCCCAAAACAATGTTACTAGTCATCAACACAAAACTAGTCTAACAGAGTTCATCCATGATAGCAACAATGCGACCTAGGGGCAGGCACTACATTAGGGCACTCATAGATATTGTGTACTTTGTTAGGTGGAATTCAACTATCTTGGTTGATATTTCATCTTTTAACCTGGGCTCCACTATACACTCAATCAATACCATTTAATTCAATCAGCACATCAACTTGGTCATTGTAAGTATTTGGTCCACATTGCAATGCTCAATTAATATAGATAGTATTATTGATGCTCAACACTCAGTAGTGTAATTGATTCCATCGCTTAATTATTTTTTCAAAATTTTGTTCTAATGCATCTTAACTTATGCAAAAATTAACTTTAGCACACTTTATTTGTTAGGAACTGATGCATATGTCATTTGAATGTGTAGTTTGTTAGATACCTTTCTAGATCAGTTTGAGGTAGTGTGATCACCTTCTCCATTAGATTAGGTGATCTCAACTTCACTTGTTCTACCACTTCCAACTTCTACCTTCTTCTTCTAGTTTTGATTCATCTCCTTTTTTTTTTCTTCTACATCCACTCTGACTTTTCCCTTGATTTGTTCATTGTTTGGTGTTGGTGCTTGAGTCCTATAGTTCTTGCTCACATGACTAGTCTTGTGACAACTTAAACAAACTATGCTTCCATTCAACCATTTCTTGTAATTACCTTTGAAATGTGTTCTTATGCATTTTTTTTGGAATTTGACCATATTCTCCACAATAATGACAACTATACCATTTATTTTAATCCCAATTGTAAGAGTTAAGTTTCTTAGGTTCATTTTCTTTCCTTTTGGTTGTCTAGTCATATTTTGCCTACAATTTGCACTCTTGTGCTCTATGTCCATACTTTTGACAACCATAGCAATATCCCTCAAATCTAGGTGCAGTAGGTATTACTAACCTTTGATCTACATTCATGTGCTTGATGACCTTGTTTCTTGCAATTAAAAATAGTTACCAATAAACTTAGGTTTAGGGTTTTACTTACTAATCTTGCTTCTGTAAATTTTTATTTTATGTCCCAACATTCCAAAATATTCATGACATGTAGGTTTTCTTTTTGGTTTTGCATTTCTTTTCTCTCCACTCTTGGATGATTCTCCTTCTTTAGTAGATGAGTAGTGCTTAATATGTCCTAATCTAGAGGTATTTATGGATGACCATGGTGGTCTCATCAATTCTTCAAAGTATCTTATAGCTTCACTAGTTTTCTCCATTTTCTCCAAGAGTTTCTTCTTAGATCTTAGCTCATTCCTTGATTGGCCACTTTGTTATCTTAGATTTGAAATCTCCATGTCTTTTCTATTCAGCTCCTAATTTGCAAGTAGTAGTTGATTCATCATGTCTAACTGAGTGTGTTGAATACAATTATTTTATTGTATTTTTTCTTTTATGTTACACAAATGTCAAGTCTTTACTGAGTAATCAATGTTAGTCAAGCTCACTTGGGCATTGAAGGAAGTTTCTTGTGTATGTTGAGCATTCCATGAAAGACAACACAAAACCAGTGTTAGAAAAGTTCAATCGATTACAAAAGGAAAGTTGGGATGGAACCAGTGTTAACTAAGCTCACTTGGTTACCAAAGAAAGTCTAAAGGAAATCCTTTTTTGAGTTAGTGTTGACCAAGTTGGCTCAGCTAATGAAAGATTTTATTGAATCAACATATTAGATTTGACAATTTTGTTGGTTAGTTCTAGCTGACTCAAGGGATGAATATTTTTTTTTTGAAAGTGTATTCAAGTTGACTTGACAAGGTAAATAATAGAAATATAAGCCCAAGTTGAGGATTAAATTTTAAGAAGAATGGGATTGAAAATGATAAATTAAGGAAGAGAATTGGAAATATATCAGAGTATCCAAGATGACCAAGCTGGAAAGAACATTCTGATCAAGGAGAATTAAGTATACAAGCTAGAACAAAGATCTAAAATTAGAAAAGCAAGTTGCATCAGCAATGAGGTCAAGTCATTGTTACTCTCTAATAATTGTAGCAGTGAATCAAATCTCTTAACAGAGTTAGCCTAACAACTATTTTCCAAATCCTATAACAAGGTGGCATTTCTAGATTGAAGTGTCCAAAGACCTCTAACAAGGCCACTCCAAATAGGATGAACTAAATCCTTTAATAGGGTCACACCTAACAGTGTATTTTGTAACCTTTAATAGGGTTGGCTCCTAATAAGGCTCACTTCAAAAGAGTAAAAAATAGTAATTAGTTGTAATTGGTGGTCTCCCCAAATTGAATTTCCACATTAAATCTTGGTGTCTCTTGTGTTCATGTTATTTTTTGTTTTGTTTCTAAAACTAAGTTAATTAAGGTTAAACACACTAAATATCTTAAGAAGTGATTATCTTAGTGTTCATCATGTGACAATAATTCTTAGTGTAAACCAAGTGTTTCTGTGTTAACCAAGTTACAACAACATTTCAATTTTAGTAGAGTTTTGTTTTTGTATTGTATTGACATCTTAATGGATCTTGTATTTATTTTTGTAAGAATTTGGTATAGCTTTGATACCATGTAAGAATTTTCCTAATGCAAAAATAAAATTCTCAGATCAAGAAGCTCAAGAGATAGCACAAGAGAGACAAGATACGATCAAATGAGAATGGATTAATCAGATAATTGGATGAATACATCATAAAAGTGCCTTGTATATAAAGGCAATAAAGATGACTAAGAGTCATGCAAAGAGATAAGAAACAAATAAGCACATGTCCACCAAGAGTGGATTATCCTCCATTGTGCATGAATGTACATGCAACAATGAGAGGATAAGAATGTAAAGGTGTATCTCATAAGGAGATGCAGTAGACAACATGTGCTCAATTGGAGCGCAAACTAAGATGTTGTCAATACGACAACTCATATGAATATGCAAACTTCTAGGTATCTATATGACAACTAATATGAATATGCATTAAAATAAGTAAACTTAAGTAAAGTGTAAATAGTAAACACTTATTTATACCAACACCCCCACTTAAGTGCAACTTAGGAAAATGTACTTAAGCTCACAAAACCTATATAATAATGCAAGATGGGTCTTGATTACTGGGCCATGTTAGGTACCCATGTACAAGATGCAAGTGCAAAAAAAGATGCAATGCAATCTCTCATAAAGTGGAGAAAGAGAGAAAACTACATGGGAACAAACCCCCTCCAAAATAAAGAGAAGAAAAATAAAGAAAGAGGCATGTATGGATGGAGTAATCAAGATCCCCTTATTATGATATACATCATGCATATACAATAGAGAATCCCTCTATAAGAAGGAAATAAGGAGAAATGAACCCCCCCCCACATAGTGAATGATCTCCTACAAGAATGATAAGTGCTTGAAGACAAAAGATAGTCCAATATCTAAAAATAACATTTCTCCCCTTAGGAAGAAGCTACACCAAATATAAATGCAAGAAGGCTTCCCATTGTGTATAGGAAGATGGAAGGGGAGTTCATATAAAGTATGTTGTCTTTGAAGTCTAAATATGTGTCACCATGTCCTTAAATATTGAAGATGTCATGAACCAATCAAGATCAAGCCCAATAGAAGAAGATGATAGGCAAGGAACCAATGGTAACTACTCCATATAGGAATGTGGATCAAACTCCAAAGATCAAGATGCCTCCTCTAAAAAATAAGTAGGAAGAGAAGCAAAAAATCCCCCTCTCAATGTAGAAGCTTCTCCATGAGTGTAGAACAAAATTCCTCCCCTTAGGAAGAAATAAAACCAAACTTGTATCAATGAAGCCGCTCCCATATATAGGAAGAAACCTCAAAATGTATGAAATCTCTAAAACCTTCTCATGTGTCTCCATGTCAATATTGAAAAGTGCCTCCACCAAATCATGTGTACTATGCCACTCTACTAAAAAAGACAAATCCAGATCAATGAAGAATGAATATAGAACATGTATCAAAGACTCAAATATCTCCTCAAAAAATAAAGTGACCTCCTCCAACTACTGTATCAAAGGATCTACCATCATGTTAACCTCGAAAGATTGATCAAGTAGAGAATGAAGATGAGGGTCATCATTCTCCCTCACAACAACTAAAGAAGGATCATCTTTACAAAAAAGAATATGAATGTCATCAATAATGTCTCTTAAATCTACAATGTAGGACTCTATAAGAAAACTAGAAATGTCTATCAAGTAGTCATCCCATGCAACTAAGTCTTGAAGACAATGAATATCCTATTGCACTAAATCACTTAAATCCATGTCTATGTGAATACAACTATCATAAGGAACTATAGTAGATGCAATATCAATAAGAGAATTAGTAGTTTCAATTGGAGTCTTTGGATAATCAAGACTCTCAATATCATAATTTTTTTCAATCTTCCACAAGGTATGCTCATCATAGGGAATGTTATCTACATCATCAAGTGGAAGGAGAAAATCTACAACTAGATCTTCTGGCAATGGAGGAACATGAGGATCTCCAAAGTGTTCCCAAATAATAATCCAACATGTGTGTAGGCACTTAATACCTTCTAGCTTACTAATAACTTCAAAGAAGAAAGATGGATCAAGGCTATAAGCAAACAATACCCTTATATGCATATTCCTATCACACCAAGCTAACTTTTTGAACTTTCACTTGGGTTTAGGAATAATTCCATAAATATTAGGCAATAATTTTATCCATCTATAATATGTAATGATTCCCTTTTCCCATGATGCATAATTATCCCCAGTAAAAATATAACTATAGGATGGATTGTCAATTCCATGACTTTACCCATGATGTACTTATCTCATGATAAACAAATTAATGCACTCTCCAAAATGTGAAGAAAGAACCCCCCAAAATGGATGATTTTGACACTTTATACTTAGTGTATATACAATTTTCACTTGTCAAAATGAACAAATGGGACTTCTAATTTTAATAGTTACACCAACAAATATGAAGCTATATATGACTCAACAAGATAAGATACAAGACCTATCAAGGATCTAATTAATTACAAGTGCCAAAATAGGCCCAAAAAAATCACATTTTAACAGTACTATGTCTACTCAAAATTACTCTAAACCGATACTAGATCTAGAAAGTAGACAAAAAAATGCACTTCCAAAAAAATAACACTTGAATATATGTCCAGATGAGCTCGAATGAAGCATTCAAAGTTGTAAAAATCAAGATTTTCTATTTGGAGAAAAATTCAGTAATAGAGATCACAAACAACCTTTACCAATGTGTAGATCATGAAATTCTACCCCAAAAATAAAAATAAAACTCGAAAAAAGGAGTCCCTATGAGGGAGATATCACTGTTTGAAAATCACCTGTGTAATTATTTTTCCTGAATCACTATTGTGGCACCTATAAAAATAAAATTTCTGTAGTTTTTACCTTAGATGTCTAATTTTGATGAAATAAACTTTGATTTGGGGGTGTTTTGACCTTTTGAATGTGATGCCAACATCTGATTTGCACCAATAAGCTCCAATCTTGACCTACGAAAAAAATCTCTCCAATGGCTATGCAATGAAACTCCTCTGGCTCTGATACCATGTAAGAATTTGGTATAGCTCTAATACCATGCAAGAATTTTCCTAAGGCAATAATGAAATGTCAAGATCGAGAAGCTCAAGAGCACAAAAGAGACAAGATGTGATCAAATGAGAATGGATTATTCAGATAATTGGATGATTACATCATAGAAGTTCCGTGTATATAAAGGCAATCAAGATGACTAAGAGTCATGAAAAGAGATAAGAAAAAACCAAGCACATGTCCGCCAAAAGTGGATTATCCTCCATTGTGCATGAATGTACATGCAACAATGAGAGGATAAGAATGTAAAGGTGTATCTCATAAAGAGATGTAGTAGACAATTGGAGTACAAACTAAGATGTTGTCAACATGACAACTCATATGAATATGCAAAATCCTAGGTGTCTACATGATAACTAATATTAATATGTATTATCCTAAGTAAACTTAACTAAAGTGTAAATAGTAAATACTTATTTATACCAATAGTTTTTTTTTTTTTTTTTGTAACTAAGTTAATTAAGGTTGAACAGACTAAACATCTTAAGAAGTGATTATTTAAGTGTTTATTGAGTGACAATAATTCTTAGTGTAAACTAAGTGTTCCTGTGTTAACCGAGTTACAACAACATTTCAGTTTTAACAGAGTTTTGGTTTTGTATCATATTGACATCTTAAGAGATCTTGGATTTATTTTTGTGCTAACTCATTCAGCCCTCCCCTCTCATTTAATCATTTTATATTTCCAATAATTGGTATTAGAGATTTTGGTGCTTGCAGAGAAGGTTTCAAGGACCTAAGATAAAGATCAAGATGTCTTATAGACGGGAGATTCATAAGCTAAATAGAGATAACTTCCAAGCATGGATGGAACTCATGAAACTCCATTTGGAAACTATTGGTGACACATGTTTAAAATATCTAGAGAACAAATATGTGGCACCTAATAAAACTTTGACTATGGATCAAATTGTGCAAAAGATGAATCATAACATAATTATGATTAAAATTGCTTCTACTCTAAATTATGCTAAATTTGATGAAGTCAAAGATTGTGCTAATGCTCATGAAATGTGGAACAAGCTAAAACATATCTATGGAGATGATGGCAATGTAAGGAGAGCTAAGGAAGAAAGTCTTAGAGGTTAGTTTAACCAACTGAAGATTAAAGAATATGAGAAAATTACACAATACAATAAAAGAAATAAAGCTAGTGTAACTGAGATTAGAGCCTCAGGTGGGAAAATTGATGATATAATAGTGGTCAACAAAGTACTTAGAACTCTTCTTCCTATTTATACAATTAGAGTTTTAGCTATTCAAGAAATGAGATGTGATCCTAAGAATGATATAATGTTGGATGCACTAGTAGGAAGGTTGACAACCTTTGAGTTAGATAAATTTGATAATTGTGTTCCTATCTCTGGTAACACTGAGTTTGCATTTCAAGATAAACTATCACTCAAAAATAAAGTTGAAAAATCTATGAGAAAAAGTATGATAGTGTGATGAAGATGGTTTTGATGATGATCTTGAATTCATTGAAGCATTTCTTGCAAGGATATTTCCCAAAGGAAAATAAAATTACAAAGTTAAAATACCTTTGATCTATTTTTCTTGTGAAGAAGTTGGTCACAATGTTGCTAAGTGTCCAAACAAAGAAGGCGAGGAATAAAATAAGAATCATGAGTACACAGGCAAGAAATATTTCAAAAGCTACAAAGACTACAATGATAAAGGTAAGAAATCTTGCTACATGGCTAAAGATTCTGATAGTAATGATGAAGATGAAATGGTTTACATTTCTATTAAGGATGAATCAAATAATTAGTACAATAAGATGCCCCTCATCTTCCATGTTATTAAGAATGATACATGGATAATAGATAGTGGTTGTTATCACCATATGACTGGTGATAAATCTAAATATAAGCACTTAGAATACTATAATGGTGGGAGTGTCAGAGTTGGAAATGATGAACCTTGTTATGTTAGAGGAAAAGGTTGTATTACACTAATCAATGAACTCAGATGTGACAATTCTTATTGGGTTGAAAGATTGAAACATAATCTACTTAGTGTGGCATAGTTGAATAATATTGGATTCAAGGTAGAATTCATCAATAGAAAAGCCAAGCTACTGTATGGAAAAGGAAATCTAGTTAGGATTAGAAATCAAACAAGAGGTAATCTATTCTACATGACTCATCTTTGTATGATTTGATATCTGATTGGTGGAAGAAAGGTAGACCAGCCTATGGTACTTCAATGTATATTTTTGCTAAGCTCCTTTAATATGTTAGGTTTGAGCTTAAATGATGGAATCGGTAACACTTTGGGAATCTATTCCATGAAAAGGCGTGGGCTTAGGCAGATTTGGATGATATCACTAGAAGGATAAGAGAGGAAGGGGTAACAGTTGAATTGCTTCAAGATGAGGCTCGGGCTATGAGATTGCTTGAAGAATGGGAAATGTGAGAGGAAATGTATTGGAAACAAAAAGCATGGATCGAGTGGCTTCAGGAAGGGGACGAAAATACGTCTTTCTTCTTCAACTCAGTGAAGGCCAAGAGGCATGGTAACTCTATCTCAGGGTTGGTGAATGAGAGGGAGAGCATCTTACTTCTTTTCTAGAAATTTTTAGGGAGGCAGTTCAGTACTTTGAATCTCTCTCTAGAGAAGACTCACAAGGGGGGCCTCCTAAGGAAGCACATGTTCTTTCCTATATTCCCACCCTTGTGGCTGAATATATGAATCAACAACTCATGAGGGATATCTCAATTGAGGAGCTTGAAGGGGTTGTTTTTAATATGAAAAAAGGAAAGGCGCTAGGACTTGATGGCTTCCCCATTGAGTTTTATCAAGAATTCTAGGATATCATCAAATTTGACCTCCTGGCTATGGTTTAGGAGTCTCAACACAATAATTAGATGTTAAGGGCTCTAAATGCTACTTTTCTTGCTCTTATCCCCAAGCAGGAGGGGGTTGATAGGTTGAGCCAATTCTGGCCCATCTCTTTATGCAATGTTATTTACAAAATTATTTCCAAGCTTATGGATGATAGGTTAAAGAAGGGGCTTGCCGATTTGATTTTTGAGGAGCAAAGTGGTTTTGTTGCGAGTAAGAAAATTTTGGATGGGATTGTTATTGCTACTGAGGTCATCCATTCTATGGCCAAATCAAAAGAAAAAGTGATGTTTATCAAATTAGATATGGCAAAGGCCTATGACAGAGTAAGGTGGTCTTTCTTGTGGAGGGTTCTTAGTGCCTTTGGCTTTGCAAAATATTGGACTCAATGGGTTTGGAGTTGTGTTACGTTAGTCTCTTTCTTGTTGCTTATTAATGGGAGTCATTTTGAGCTTTTTGGGCCCTTAAGTGGGCTTCTTCAGGGGAACCCTCTCTCCCCTTATTTGTTTATTCTTTTGGCAGAAGGTTTGGGGAGATGGATTAAATAGAATGTGGGGTCTGGATTTATACAAGGTTGGAGATGGGGTGGAACTTTACCTCTGTAGTCTCACCTACAATTTGTAGATGATATGGCTTTGATGGGGATGGCTACAATAAGGGAGGCATCTCATCTTCATAGAGTCTTGGATGTGTACTTGGCTACCTCAGGACAACAGATTAATGAGGGCAAGTCATCCATATACTTCAATACACTAGGCCCTATTCAATAAAGGATTGCCCACACTTTGAGGTTTTAGATTGGGAATCTTCCATTGAAGTATCTTGGCATTCCCATCTCCATGAGTAGGTTCCCCATGGAGTCTTGGTAGGATATTTTGGACAAATTTAGGGTGAAATTTAATCATTGGACTCACCATTGGTTATCCTTTGCTAGTCATGTCTAGTTGATTAAGTCAATTGTACAGGCTTTGCCCATTTATAGATGCATGCTCCAAGTTGCTCCTACAAGCTTCCTTAAGGATCTAGATTCTGTGATGCACCAATTTTTATGGGCGGGCTACTTGGAGACTTACAAATGGAGTTTGGTCAAATGGGAAGTTGTGTGTAGTCTAAAGCATTACGAGGGTCTTGGCTTGAGGTAGTCGGCATTGTCAGGTGAGGCTTTGGCTGCTAAACTCTATTGGCGGTGGTATAATGAGTAGGATAAGAATTAGTCGATGGTTCTTTCACAGAAGTATCTCCCAGGGATTTCTCATCTTGATATTTCTAGGTATCCTCTTGGGGGGAATGGATCTATGATTCAGGATACTTTAAAGAAAGGGGCTAAGCTTATTAAGGATGGATTATTTTGGATCTACAAGAGGGGGGTGGAGGCTCAATTCTGATCAGACTCTTGGGATGGATTTCCCCCAATAATTTTTTAGTTTCCTAACTTAGGGACTTTGTGTGAGCGGTTTTTGGAGGCTGGTTGGTCAAGGGTGAGTGATTTTAAATCTTTTTTTCCCTGTGGTCAGCTGGAAATAGCTAAATGAAAGTCTCCAGATGAATGGCTAGTTGTTGATTTACTGGAGGAGTGTGCTATGCTGCAAAATATCCTTTCCAGTAGAAGTTTTTGTTCTCTTCAGGAGGACGATGTGCTAGCCTAGTCTCCCAATCCTAAGGGGACCTATACGGCTACCTCTGGGTATAGTAGATTGGTGTCTCTTAAGATGGTTTTGCCTGAAGTGCAATGGTGGAGGAAGGTTTGGAATAAACTGTCTTGGCCAAAGTGGAATTGTTTTATTTGGATGTTGGCTTGGAATAAATGTTTGACTTGGGATAATATCAGGAAAAGAGGTTTCCATGGCCCTTCTATCTGTGTTATGTGCGGGGCTAATGAGGAGGAATCTTCCCATTTATTTTTTTGATGCTCTTTTTCCCTGCAGCTTTGGCATTTTTGGTGGGGAGTTTGGGCAGCACCTTGTGGTCATGCTTCCTCCTTGATTGAGTTTTGGCAGGGGATGGGGCAGCCTCCGTCTGTGGCTCCTTTCCTGCAGGAGGTATGGTTTGTGGGGCCTATCTTCTTATTATGGCAGATTTGGCTGGAGCACAATCAAAGGATTTTTCGTGGTGAGCAACGATTAGTGCAACAAATTTGGCCAAGGATATTGGGCATGATTCAAGAGATCGTGGAGGCTAAGTGTGAAGTGGAATTACCTTTGGGGAAATGTGATAGAGAGTTGGTGGAGAGATTGGGGGCTTTGGAGTCTTCTTTGGTGTTAATGAGGGCTAGGAGATGGCATTGTGAGAAGCAAAAAATTGACAGGGTTGGTAAATGGCAGCCTCCTCCCTATGGGATCTTGAAGATCAATACTGATGGATCTTCAAGGGGTAATTCGGGTCTGACTGGTATTGGTGGGATTGGGAGAGATGCTATGGGCTCAGTGGTTTTTATCTTCTCAATCTATGTTGGGATTCAAACCTTTAACCTAGTGGAAGGGTTGGCTATTCTTGCTACTCTTGAGAAAGCTCATGCGCAAGGCTGGAGAAGAATTGTTTGTGAGTCAGACTCCCAAGTTTTGATCAACTTGCTTATTGAGCAGAAAGTGTCTGATGTTAACTAGCAATTGCCTAGGATTGTGCAACAAATTTTGCAAATCAGTTCTTTGATGGAATTGGTGACTTTTGCTCATATTCCAAGAGATTGGAATAGGGTAGCTGACTATTGGGCAAAATGGGCTTCTGAGCATGCTGAGGGATGGAGGATTGAGGAATGGGAGTTGGTTCCTCAAGAGCTCCATTTTGACTTGAGGAGTATTTTGGATGGTGATAGGGTGGAGAATGATGATAGATTACAGTGTTGGTTGTTTTATCTCTATTTGGGATCATCCCTGTGCTTCTTGTTGGGACCTTTGGTTCTAGTTCGCTTTGTATTAATGCTTTCTGATTTTTAATAAAGTTTTTACCCGCTTTATTTCAAAAATGTCTCCAATTCTTTGAAAAATGACTTCAAACTTACCTTTGGCTCTTCTTAAAAGGTTTGAAGGGAATGCTCCTCTATTTCTTCAAATTGTTGTCTCGTCTTCTTTTTTTGAGGAATTTTTATGAGACACAATACTAGACTCATCCTTAAAAAAATTTCAAAGCTTTACATTTGACAAGACTTGATCCTTAGTTGGCTCATTAAGAACTATTCACACCATTCAACTTCACCACTAAGAACTTATTATTAGTATCATCTCTTTTCTCCCTACAAGCATGTAACTAATGACTAACTAGAAAACTAACATCAAATAAATTAACATTACAATATCAAATTATGATTTGTTATTGTATAGTATTTAATCATTATTTATTTTATATTATTAATAATTGATTTGTCTATTATTTTCCCTCTTTAGTTTCTGCAAAAAAATATATCCAAATGTAATATGCAAAATGATCCATTGCATTGTTATGAATCTAGAATTTATAAGAAATGAAAAAGGTAAATTAAATTGGTAGTAACCATTCAATTGCCTTAATTTTTTTCCTTAAGCTAAGAATTTAATATATAATATTTTCAAATTTTTCTTAGAGTTTATTGTCTTTATCATTGTTCCATAATATTTTGAATTTCTAAATTTTGAGAAATGAAAAAATATAGTAACTTTGGTGAGAATTGATAATTTAAATCATAATAATATGCCAACTACAAATTGATATCTAATGTAAATATGATTCAGCCTTTTCACAACTTAATGATCAACCAAAGAACAACATAATACGTTCATACCAATCTTAAAACAAATAAAAATTAAAAATAAATAAACTAGCAGTTGCATGCTTTTGTGCATGCAATGATGAGTCGATAGGAAAGAAAAACATTAATTTTTCTAATTGAGCATCTTTTAATCTCTCAAATGCTACAATTGAGTGTTCCAAATAGAGTTAGCACATAAAATCAAGAAATAAAAGGTCAACCCAATAATGGAAGTGTAACCATTGATCATGGAAATATGATTTTCTTTCCCTAATCTAATTTGTATTGGTTGTTCCTATTGATCATGTCCATTGGTGCATTTGGAAACCCTAGAAAATCATGCATATGAGTGAAAGCTTGTTGTTGGCACTCATACCTACACCAATAATCATTTATAAGACTAACACTTTTAGGTAGCTCAGCTTCCATGTAAGATAGGTGATTTCTCTTCTTGCATCTTTTTCTGAGTATGTACAACACAAAGAAAGTTTCAAGCATATAAGATAATATTAAGGAAAAGTTGTCAGCCCAATCATTTTTTCATTAAAATATATCAACAAATTCTATTAAGAAAATAATTAATAAACTGTAAGAAAGAAAATGATTTTCTTTAGATTTTATGTATATTAAAATATAATTTATTTAATTTATTTTTTCTCTAGATTATATATATATATATATATATATATATATATATATATATATATATATATATATATATATATATATATATATATATATATATATATATATATATATTAAAGCATACATATTAATGTTAATAAAGATTTTATTTTGATTTCATTTATTAAAATGCTTTTGTGGCAAGGAACACGATTAATAACAAATATATAAAAACTAATCTAAATAAAAATAAAAATTAGATAAACAACTTGAAATATTTTGTATTGTAATTTTAATTTTAAATATTTTGTAGTATAATTTGACCTATAAATTATATAATGATGAATTTGAATTGACATTTTCAAATAGATACACTTAAGTCATGCAAATATCTATATATAAATATATTTTTATTGGATAACTAAAACGGTATGTGAAGATCATTATGTTAATGTTTAAAATAGAAAGGGAGAAATATTATTTCAGTTGGATTATTTAGAATATTATATAAAATAATATTTTAAGATGAAATGATATTAAATTATGATTGACCATGAAAGAAATAATAATAAAAATTTCTTCTTTAGATTATATGTATTAAAGGAACATATTAATGTTAATAAACATTTGATTCTAATTTCATTGTTTAAAACAATTTTGTGGCAAGGAACAAGATTAATAACAAATATATAAAAACTAATCTCAAAAAATTTTGTACTCTCATTTTAAATTTTATCTGCAAACAAAGATTATATATTTTATTATAATTTATTTATATTTTTTATTGTAATTCTAATTTTAAATATTTTGTAGTATACTTTGATCTGCAAACAAACATTATATAATTATATAAATTATCTTATGATGAATTTCAATTGATATTTTTAAATAGATAGAGTTTAAGTCATGTAGATATCTATATATAAATTATTTTTTATGGATAATTAATATAGTATGTGAAGATCATTATGTTGATGTTTAAAATAGAAAGGGAAAAATATTATTTTAGTTAGATTATCTAGAATATTATATAAAATAATATTTTAATATGAAATTATATTAAATTATGATAGACCATGAAAGGAATAATCTAAACAAAATATTTTAAAATATATCCACAAATTTTATAAAGAAAATAATTAATAAATTGTAAGAAACAAAATGATTTTCTTTAGATTTTATGTATATTAGAAAATATTTTATTTTTAAATTTTTTAATCTTATCAATCATCAATAAATCCATTATAAAAAAAATTCATATTATTGGGCATAAAGCATATCTTATAGATTTTCCTAAAAGATATACCACACAATTATTTCTAATTCCTATAGTAAAATTAAAAGCAAATGCTATGTGAAAATGATAAAGAAGTGGCATAAATATAAGCCACAAAATCTACACAAAACAACCAGGATCTTACATTTAGATTTGGGAAAAACTACCATGAATAAGAAGCACTAGTTTGCTTATTTTTACAGCCGCTATAAAACAACAAGTACGTGCCAAACAAAATGGCATGGTTACCAAAGACAATCCAAGGAGAGGCACTTTCTATTTGAAAAAACTCTGAAACTAAGGAACAAATAGAATGGAGATATACATAAAGCTCCAAAAAAAAATACACATAAAAATTTTGCAAACACCATTCTTACCATTAAATGATTTAAAAGCAATGCCATGCAAAACCTAAAATGCTCTTGGCAGTGAAGATATTAGACAGATTTTATTTAAGCCAAAAAGAAACTTCACAAATAAAGAAGAAGATATGTATTTTAAAGAGAAAAGAATTACAAATCTATAGTAAAATTGTTTACATGGTATACATGCATGTAAGGCATAAATCTTCTCCGTGATAATACAAACATGATTTCCACGGTGTAGAGATGGCCACATTTGATTTAGGTGATCTGACTGACCATTCATACATTGCCAAACTGATGTATGAATGACTATCCAGCCACCAAATCTATAAATCAATTATAGATTAAATTATTAATGAAAATTTAACTACTTATCAATCATGCAATTATTATTGAACAAATGCGGCTCTACAAAGACAACTGTTGGTCTATCTCCCTATAAAAATCTAAGCGTCTCTACCTAAGAGATCATATCTATGTAAGGAAGAAACTCATTAGATTATAATCTAAACAAAGCTATTCACATTTCTGCATCATCTTCCCATCATTATTCATTTATATAATTAGAAATAAGAAGCAATAGCATGTCAGTAAACCAAGCCAAACTTTTACTGGGGAGGCAACTAAAAGAAGTAAATAGGAATCTAGTAAGTGGGTTCTCAGCGAGACTTGTGGACGATTCAAACATATTCAACTGGAATGTAACGATAATCAACTTCAGCTAAAGATGGTAAAAAATCCGACACAATGAAAAATGTGATCAAATGGAGTCTTGTAAAATGTTAAAACTATCATTGCAAATGAAAAAAGACGATTTCTAAAAGCTCTTACCATGTATTTCTCTTCAACATTAAGATTGAGTCACATTGAAAAACAAAGTCTAATGCCATGGATGAACATTTATAGAAATTGACAAAGGACATGAGATTAAGCAAGTTGAAATAAAGTTGGAAAACTTTAGAGAAAAATAGAAAGTTTATATAAAAACTTAACTGGAAAATAGAAAGTTAATCAAAACTATTGCTTATAGAGGAAATTATAATGTTAAAAAGGAAAGTATCCGAAAAGAATGTTTTACTTTTAAATATTTTTAAAAATAATTTTTTAACTGCACATCAGAAAATCAATTGAAAAATTTAAAAACCGATATAGTCTTACAAAATTTCCGGCGAAAAACTAAATTTTGGGAACAAAGCTCCCACAATAAGCCTATCGGCTTAAAAATACTTCTTCTCAACCACTTTAATCTCCTACTATGGTCTACCATTCTTGAGACATTTTTCATCTTTGATTGTATAAATTCTTAAAATTCCTATTTTTTTTTATAAAACCAATATAGATATCTTAAATAAATCTATCTAAAGAAATGCTGATAGATATCCACTACAAAATTTAATTAATTTCTTTTATCTCCATTTATTTAGTTTTTTACCAATTTAAGTTTTTATTTTAATTTCTTAAAAAATATATAATTTATATATCCAAATATTATAATTTAAATGGTTTATGTGGTATTTATTAAATTATTTTTAAAAGTATATTCTATTTATAATAAGATTTAACTTTTTGACATGTAGATGGTTGTCAAAATTAACCTAAAAGAATAAAAGTTACATTAACATGCTCACACCATCCCACTCCCCCATTTTGCCAGTGTAGTATGCCTATCAGCATTAATGAACAAAGTGGAATAGCATAGTTTGAATTTTAACTTATCTCAGTGCGAAATCAACTAATTAAAAACACCATTACATTATGTTATTAACACATCATTTCAGTATGTTATCATCATGGAGAAATTGAAAAGATTAGATGCAATTTAGAAAAAGAAAAGACAAATTGAAAGGATTAAATACAATTTTGAAAAGGCAAAGGTAGACAGAAAATTCCTTGATAAATAATAGATCAAGGTATTGATCAATCAATATATGCACAATTTCATCATGAATAATAGAGTCCCCACACATCTTTTAAAGAATGATTTTAGTCAAATTTTGTCTCTTATCATTGTTAGATTGTAGATGCCATAATGCCACTTCATATATACACATTTGATGATTTTTATGATCATTGAGGAACGGTAAGTTTTACATGTATACCTGAAGAGCAGCTTCTTAGATCAATTGACAAACTACTCATTTTCATGATTAATATTTGCAATTCATGATTGTTTGGAGAAGCTAATTGAGCGACCACAATCAAAATTTGCAATTCATTTTCAATATTACGCATTGGCAATGTTTTTGCCTAGGCAGTAGGAAATTCATTATAGTATATACTGTATAATCAAACAGTAATCTAAACAACAACTCAGGTTTACTATCAGATAAAACAATCTAATTTGCTCATTGCCATTCCAACAGAGACATTGTATAAGAAATTTTAACACACTTCATTTAACTGTGCTCTAACAATGATTTGAATACCATACAAAAAGACCCACTTTTCTATTCTTTAAGGAAAACTTTCATTTACGGCTCATCCAAAAACTTAAAAACTGTTAAAAACTATAAAAGGCGAGAGCTCACAATGATTTACAAAATAGAACAAGCTACGGATAAGTAGAATGTTCAGGGCAAGGACATAACACAGTGCAGCATGGTATCCATCTGCCTGGATAGTTTCCTAAAACGTCAGGAATTTCCATGCTATTGTTATAATTGTCAAAAGCCTAGGGATTGGCTTGATAATCCTCCATTGTTGTTGGAGGAAGGTTTCCAGGAAAATGCCCTTCCCTATCTAAACAAGGTTTTACATGATCTTGGATTTGATAAGGAATGGACATTGCTAGATTATTGGGCTCCATTAATGGCTGCCCAACAGCATATTCCATAATGGGAACTACATTGTTTTCAGCACCAACAATGTGAGAAACCCCATGCTCTCTTCTCGTAAGAAAATTTATTCTATGATACACAGTTTCTAGCTTAGCATCGATATCCCTAATCAAGTCCCTGAGCTTTTCATCACTGAGATCATTCATACAATTATCCCAGCAAGGATTCTTCATCATTCCCATCTCAAGCTGACGCTCCCTCCTCTTCTTGTTCAATTCAAGCTTGAGTTTATTTATCCTCTGTTGTAAGAAAGTGGAATTATCAAGCTTCTTCTTGTCTTGTTCTTGCTTGGAAAGCCTTCTGTACCCCTCAATGATCTCTTGAGCTTTGGGCATATCAGGCCACACATCAAGATGCCGTTGCTGTTGTTGTGATGTTTGCTGATCCACCTCAGGCCCAATGCACACCATGCAACTATCTACTCCACAAAGAATGCTCAACTCTTCAATCTTCTTTTTCAATCCTTTATTCCTCTTCAAAAAGGTCAAATTTCTTGAAGCATGTCTAGAAGTCCGTTTCAAAGGAGTCCTGGCAGGACCTAATGTTGTCTGAACAAACAAAACAAGGAGAACAAAATCTATTATATATAATTCTGATTGCATTCAAATAAAACTGAGAAGATCACTATAAAAAAATGAAGAACAAAAATCAATATGAAATAAAATCTAGGACTCACCCAAGAATCCATCAAATATACTGCAGATTATGGATTAAATCTGACTACAGACACTTATATTCCTATTGAATTACAATGCACCCTTATTTAGAATTCTGTAAATCAGAGACTTATATTCTTCTTGAATCAAAATGCACACTCATTTAGAGCTCTACAATTCAGATATATACATTGGCAAACTAATAAAATAGAAAGAAATTCAACTCATAAAATAGAAAGAAATTCAACTCAAGTTGTGAGCTTGATTTTTTGGGTTTATTAATTTTCAAAATAGAAAGGCAAAAAGTGACATAACAAAATGAAATTTTAAATATTTTAGAAAAAATTAGATAAATATTTACAATTTCACAGTTTAAAGAATTATATATTTTTTAAATTCAAATGCACTGCCATTTAAAACTCCAATGCAATGTAATTAATGAAAAGAAATTCTTAAGTTCTAAACTTGATTATTGGTGTTTGTTACTTTTCTTTAAAAAAGAAGATATAATGGTAATGAAATTTTTAATATTTTGAAAATAGATAAATATTTACAATTTCACCAACTTTAGAATTGATTCTAAAATATTTTAAAGTTCTGAAAAAAGGTTATATATTCACAACTTCGTAGTTGTAAAAGTCATATTGTTTCTAAATTAAAATGCACTCTTATTTAGAACTCTCCAATTTTAAGAAATTCAACTCAAGTTTTGAACTTGATTTTTTTATATTTACTACTTTTTATAAAGAAAAAAGCAACATAACTGTAATGAAATTCTATATATTTTGAAAAAAGGAAAAAAAAAAGAGATAGATATTCACAACTTCACCAATTTAAAAATTAACTATAAGATATCAATACATCAAATGTCAATTGATAAAATATTTTTTTTATTAGTTAATTGAAAACAATAACAAACACTAAATTTAAATTAAACATCAAATCAGATTGATTTTTTTAATTATATTATAGATGTAATTATAATGAGAATAAAGTTCAACATTGAGTTGCTAGAGTATATCAAAAATAAAAATTTATTCATAAATAAAAATATAAAGTGACTAATAGTATTTTTTAAACTATATATAATTGAATATATATTTTACTTTAAAATTATATTTATTTTTAATAAAATAAGAGAATATAGGCTTTAGTTTTGTAATATGTTGTTTGTAGGTAATTTCTAATTTAATTTTGAAAATATCACTTTATTATTTCACAATTCTTTTATTTTATTGAGATATTATACACTTATGTGTTATCTTTGAAATTTAAAATGATTATAATAAGATTCCTTCTATATTGTGGAAAGGATGTGGGAAAGATGTGAAATTCATGACTATGTTTTTAAATTTTAAATTTCATTAAGTTTAAAATAAATATTAGTTTTTCTTTTTTCACATTCCTTTATAGTCATTATTGTTAGAATGAGGTTGCCATTGCACCAAAAGATCGATACAACCACTCAACTTATAGTGCATAAGAGGCGGTTAAGCCCTTGTCACGAATCTTGAGGGGACCACTAAACGCATTTCTGACAACCTCCCCAGCATTACCTAAGTGTCTAAGGATTCAAACTTGTGACCAAGCTCTAATACCACTTGTTAAAATGGGGTTTTTGTTGCACCAAAAGACTAATCTATCAATGCTTGATACAACCACTCAACTTACAATACGCATGAGATGGTTAAGCCCTTGTCATGAATCCTAAGGGGAGTGCTGAACACATTTTTAACAATTATATCAAATGCTTCTCTTCTTTACTATGACTTAAGTTAGCAATCAATGTAATCACTCCTATAGTAGGTGTCATATTGCATAATATTTGAATATCATTATGTCATGTCTAGTTAGTTATTTATGTGTTTATCCCACACTTAGAATTATTTAGATAGAGGTTTTTAAAAAAATATCATATAGAAAAATAATTTTGTCTAAAGGTTAATCTCACTTGATCAAATAAATACAAGTACTTTAGTACCAATCATCCTATGACTAATTACTTTAACACTAGGAATAGTAATTTAGGAAAAGTACCTAAGACTAACAATTTTATTTAGCTTGAGAAAGATAAGAAAAAAAAAATGAACAAAGGAATGGCCAAATGTGTCAAATTTATAAACTAATATTCACTATTATTTTATAATTATTTATATTTCATTTTTCCACTATACTTCCCTTCTTAGACTTCTGTATATGAAAAACATTTGAAATCATGACTTTGTATTTCATAAGGGTAGGATTTGTCACCCACTACTAACATAGTGAATGATTGAGAGACTATGAGAAGTCGAAGGGCCAACAAGATTATGAATGACCTGAATAGGGAGGGTACATGTGAACAATATTAGACAAAATGGCAATAAAAAGGGAATTTTCAATTGAATGTGGGTTGTTGTTATTATTACATCTAGAACCCCTCAATTTACTACTAGTGTTAATCAAATAAAACTTGCAAGAACGGGCATTTCATTTCCCCCTCAAAACTAGATTATTCATAGTATGGCTTGTCGGCTCCCCTAGGTATCTCTATTTCTAAAAGTCTTTTTTTCACTTCAAGAGAATGGTCATATTTCTCAGAATAGGGAGAGGGATAGCTCATCCCTTGTAAATCATATTTGGGGGAAGTCTTTTCTTGAGAAAACCACATCTATTCCCAAGGGCCATGGAAAATATTAATATGGAAAACCCCTATATGCTTATGAATATGAAGAAAGGTAGAACAATTGGATTTCAAAACCCCCTCCACGCTTTTTCCAAAATAGGTCAGAAATGAAAACCTTGATTCTACAAATCATAATAGGGACTCTGTTGTGATTGATATTAGAAGTATTTATACTAAGAAAATGTAGGAACATTGCAAAAATATGGTCAATTTGCAAAGTGGGGTGGATTCTGATGGTCAATAGAAATCATTACAAATTGGTGGAATGGGCCATTTAAGGATCATGTAAGTATATCTATACTTCTAGAAATTTTCATAATTTTTAGAATATAAAATGTTTCCCTTAAATCAAATATATTGCATCTAGTATCATGCCTTTTAGAAAAGTTACTATTTTAAATTCATTGATTGGTAACTCAATTTTACACTAGTCAATATAAATTTAGAAAAGTATTGAGATGTGTTAGATTATCCAACTTATTTATCTAGAACTTGTTCATAGTCAAATATTCATGAGAATAGGTGATCACTTAGGTGGCTATGTTGGATTGGAGGGAAATTTGATTTTTTCCTTTGATGTAATTTTTTAGTAAATACATATCCTAATTGATAAAAAATTGATATGTTGGAACTAAACACTGAGAATGAAACATGTTCTATTAAACATGAGTTTTATCAAGGTCCCATTTATGACAATGTTGTTTCAACATAGTTGCACTTTCTCATTAGGATGCTAAGACCAAAATTACACAATCTCAAATAGGTAAAGGTGATTAGCATTCATTCTAATGAGGATATGGGTGGACTCATCATTTAAAACCATCCCATAAACTCAAACTATAATCTTTGACCAAGATAAAAAAAGATATGAAGAAAATATTACGTAATAACCAAAAACCCTAGATGAGTTGATGATAGTGGCAATTTCTTGGCAAGAAGTGGTTAAATATCAAATGGAGGTAAATAAAAGGCATCAAAATAAATGTTAGGTCCCTTAAGAAGGCTTTGGAGTTGGAGGAAAATTATGAAGGTTTATAGGAACGATAAATTATGAAGGATGACAAGGAAGTCCTTTGACCCCAAAATTGCAATATATATAAGCAATGGTGGGTATTCTTGTTGGAAACTACAATTGCAACAATTGTTGTATTGTCATTGATGTCAAATCTACTGATGAGACATGTTGCTATCTAATATAAATGTCATATCTATTTGATTAATGAAGAGGAATTGAGAATTTTATCATAAAAAAAGAACATAGAGGAAAGGTTGCCTTATGAAAAGGGAAGCTACAATGGAGATTTGATTAATTAGACATTGACAAGACAAAGTGATTTTTTAATTCATGCTGAGTGATGCTAGTCTCAACTGAGCCATAGAAAGTGTCGAGAAAATTTAGAGTTGATCAAGCATCAATATCGACCAAGAAAACATGTTTATGCCAAGCTAGAAGTTCTATAGAAATAAATAAGTTCAATGGTGACTGAGTGTCAGAACTAAGTGATGGTTGAGTGATAGTATTTTGAATGCGTATGAGAAATCATGATTTCCAACAAACTTAGTTGATTTCTTGGGATATAGAAAGTGTGTTGAAGATAAGGATTGATGAGTTTGATGAACGAGATGATTAGGAAAGATACCTAATAAACGAATTTGATGAGAAGTTTCTAGAAAAGAACGAAGATGAATAGCTATGTAATGAACTTGATGAATTGAATCACGATCCCTAAGATCTACAATGATTGTGAAAATGGAAAAGTACCAGAATTACCTTTTTAAGGAGGTATAAAGAAGACCTTTAGTATTATCATGAATGATATATCCAAAGAAGAGAATAGAACAAAGAATCTATGCATGTTTCCAGTAATATGGAACAAAGTTGTTGAGGTTGATAAGAAAATCTAAGTAGAAGTCTTAAGTTTGGTGTGAAGAGAAGTGTGAATGCTTGAAGGGTTTCCAAGAAAATCAAGGATAGAGGTGACAAGGAAGGCTTATCAAGGAATCAATACTTGAACTAAATAGAGATTTGAAACTAAAAAGTGAGTTGTAATCATACAGATCAAACCCTATTATTTTCTTTGTAATCATTGTAAACTATTTGTATTGAAATCCTTTTAATCAAAGGTTGGCCTAATAATCATTCAAGACATAACAAGTTTGTGTAAATCCTTTAACAAGGTGACATTCTAATGGAATGTTCAAAAGTTCTCTAACAAGGCCACTCCTAACAGGGTGATTAAATTCTCTAATGAGGTGGCACTTAGCTATCCTCTTTGATCAAAAAATTCCAAGTTCAAGAACATTCAATCACACCATGCCAAGTGTCCTATTTTATCATTGGTTGTAAAAAAACATTTTTAATTCTCTTGTTGGCCATGATTTGGTTCTCTCATGTAATTGGTTGTAAATGTTTGGTAACCCAAATAAGGGTTTTAGGAGTTAAATCTTGGATCAATCTCGACTCTCTATTTTAATTGAAATATATATATAATAGGTCAATGTCTTCTCATTTATAATTCATTAGCTTAGGAGATTGGACATAGTACAGAGTTAGGAGATTAGATTAGAATAGCTAAGGGAGAAATTTGATCAAATTATTGTTATAATGCTTTCAAAGTAATGAATAGTTCAATATTGATTCTTTATGGTGAATTACTTATTGTTTCTTTGAAGTATTGCATTGTTTCCTCAATCTTTAACTTGGATTAGTGATGAGGGTACAAGTTGAGCAAGAAAAAATGATCACAACATGAAAGGATATTTTTATTATCTAAAATGATAAGCTATTACATGCATTACAACAAAAATAGACCCAACTATATGCCCTATGGGCTACAATATTATGAGATTCTGGAGAAAAACCCTTCTCATGGTACCTTCTCCCAAACTCCACTAAAAATGTCTTTACATCTCAAGAATGGGCTTTAAGTATCCACATTTAGGTTTAGGGTTAGGAATAAATTTTACATCATGTCATTTGGCAGCCACCATCAAAATAGAAATCTCTAGAATCTAAATTAGAAGTTGGTGCAAAATTAGAAGATTCCAAAATAGGTAGTCCAACTCCTAAGAGGCATAAAGTTTGATCCTGGACTCTAATTGATGAACCATTTGCATTTTTGAAAATCTCTCTAAGAACTCTATAGAACTTTGAGAAGACTTAATCTTCCCTAACTTTTTGGGCCCATACGAGGTCATTGTTTGCCTCAAACTAAGCTTCGAACTGTTTTTAGGAGGTCTCCAGGAAGCTTAAAATTTTAATAACTTTCAAACCTTGAAATACATCATTCTTTTTTTAGAGTGCTTGAAATTTCAATTACAACATCCCCTCCAACTTGCACACTCTATCTCTTCATAATTATGGATCTATAACAAAATAACCCATTTTGTGCACTATCATGTATCTTGAGGTGCACAAACACACTAAGCCAGAAAATTAATAATGCAAATATGAGAGTTGGAATTTTTATTTGGCCCAAATGGGTATCTAAAAAAATAAATATGTTAAACAAAAACTATCACTAAGCATATTTTTGAGTAATACAAGATTATGCTAACACCACTAGATGCTTTTGCATCAATTATATTTTATCTCATGTTAAAATAGTTAGTTGAATGAAAGTTACTATGGATGTTCGCTCAATTAACTCAAAAAATCTAGCCACTAGCCTCTTGTTGATGGTAGGAGTGCCTTGTGTGGTAAAATAATTGAAAGGGCTAAATTTCTATTGACATTGAATCTTTGATGGAATGGGGGAGGAGATATTACTAATTAAGGTACATCTAGTAGATTCCAAGTCATCCATGATTCTTTGCATTCATAATTAGGAGTAGAGTTAGCTAAACTTAAGTTGCAATTGGAGTTAAAGTTAGAAGATCAAAACTATATAATTTTCTTTGAACATTGTGAAATCAAATCTTTAGAGGTACAAGAGTTGATATCCATTGAATGAATAATGTAAGTCCTCCATGTGATTACCAACAAATCACATTTATTTCACTAGGCAAGTATCATAGTTTTTTTAGTGGCTAATATTCGCCAATTGGCTAATTCTAGAAAATTTTGGCTAGTAATTTAGTTCTTAAAAATATTTAAAATCACCACATTTTTATAAAATCTGTTTCTAAAAATATTTAAATAATGTAAGATTTTCCAATTAGATAATAGAAATTATTTTATTTTTGAAAATAATGTAAGATTTGCTAATATTGTTATATTTTTTTTTCTGGAGGGGGGTTTCTTAAAGTTTACCCTAGTGAGTATCCACAATAGAAGGAACCTTGAAGTCATTTCATGTTCTTACTTTGCAAGCTTAGCATGCAAGATGACCTTATATCAAGAGATGATTGAATGTTTGATGTTTCACTCCAAAACATTGAGTAGTTGATTCTATATGTTCTAGTGAAATAAAACTCACATCAATAGTTGATATGAGAAGGGTGATTTCCAATAACATGATTGTAAAATTTATGACTTTCTTGACCTAATTTCCCATGGAGGTTACCCATCCCAGTACTACTCTAGCTTGAGCAAGCTTAACTACGAAGTTCCCTCCATGGTTAAACCCACTATGCTTGCAACCTCTTGGTAAGTCTTAATGCTTCACCTCTATGAGCATCACCTAGATCCAATGAGTGCTAAGTGTTCCATTTATTCTCATGAGAGATGGATTCATGTGTGAATCACTACTCATGATATATGGGTCAATGAATTTGACTCAAAAACTACACAGTTAAATCCTGATAGCAATATCACAATTTGACTTGTTGTGGAAAATGCCTCTTAGTTACAAATTTCCCCTTGTTGAGGCAAAAATGGCTCAAATTTTAATCAAGGATCAATACAATCATACCGATTCTAAAAAAGTGCACCAAATTGGGATATGATAATTAGAAATGTGTGAAATGGGCCACATATGGTAATAAGACCTGTGTATATCTAAATGATGATCTTAAGTGGATGAGATTAAAGAAGCAAAACCATAACTAATAGGGCCTTCATAGAAATTGGAGATATTGGATTGATAAAAGATAAGTATTTTAATTTTATTATTAAAATGCATTACAAAGCCCTATAATGCAAGCTAAGATGAAATACATTAAAATTAGTGCTAACAAGTATGGTATTGTACACCTTAGCTACTTTCTTATGGTTTAGTATACTATGAACCTTGTTTTAAGATGCCTAGATCCCATACTTTTTGGTTTAGAATGTGTCCATCATACCCCATAAATACTCATGTACCCTTTATTATGAGATAGAAAGTTGATCGTGCAACCTAATCTCTATCTATCTATCTCATTTGTAACATATTTATGTCACTAGAACCCACAACACAACATCCTCATTCCATTCTAAGTTGTAAATGTTTGAAAGTATTTTCATATGCAAACCTATTAATATTATCATTTGGACTCTATAGGATCACCTAACTTTAAATTGAATCATAAAAACTAATTGTTCTTGAGTTTGATGTGAGGATGCAACCATAAACAAGTGTCATGTAGTGGCTAGTATTTGCCTAATAGTTAATTATAGTTTAATATAAGATAATTTAATAAAAATTAGTTTTAAAAAATATTATATTTAATAATATAAACTTACCAAAGATTAAAAATTTGAAATTATATATTTAGAGATATTGTTTTATTTATAATATAGTGAAATAATTATTTATTAAATTAATTGAATGTTAAGGTTTAAAGTAAAATAATTATTAAGTCTAAGGTTAATTTTGATATTGTTTTAATATAATTTAAAATGCTTTAAATAATTTTAGACATGTAAATAATCAAAACAATTAAAAGTGAAAAACACAAATACTTTCTTTAATAAAAGAATTAAGAAAAATATAAAATATATTTGTATACAATAGCATGGATTGTTAATCTTAATTTTTTTTATAAATGATATGTTTCTATTAATGTGGGTAGTTCCTTCTAAAATATTGGCTCATTCTGTCAAATTTGTGTTTAAGATGTGAAATCTATTAACTGACCATTTCTTAGATAAATGATTTTGATCATTTTATAAGTTAAAAAACATGTTAACTTTAGAATATTTTTTAGAAAGTTAGAAAAGAAAAAATACTTTGGCAGAAATAAAAAAGTTTTAATAACGAGTTAAGATAAACACATTACAAAAGAAACAATACTTTGGTAGAAATAAAAAAGTTTTAATAATGAATTAAGATAAACTCATTACAAGCATGTAGCCTTTTGGAAAATACTAATAACTATTTTTTCCCAAAAATCCTTCAATTTTTTCCCCAAATTGATCAAAACATAGTCCAAAATCCATCAAACTTGTCACTTTGAGTCACAAGCTATCCCTATGGGTCTACACTCTCTTTGTAGGTTTGTGATATCATCATGTGGAAACATTTGATCTTGGAATAAAAGTGGTATACTTATCACAGTCAAATACATTTTAAAATCTCGCAGGTCACATTCACTTTTGGTGGGGTTCGATAGGTTTTCACTTTGAACATTCAGGGTATGTGCAAGATCATGGTGTACCAAACTATGGCTTTAAGTGGCAATGAAAAATCAGCAAATCAGGGTTATGTCAACTTTACACATAATTTTGAAGTGGTTATGGACTTTATATCAAAAAGTTGTAAGAAACTAATCTATAGGAAATTGAATGTAGTTTCTAAACTACTAGGCCTTATCAAGAGAAAAAAATAATTGATTGGTCAAAATTTTTAATTTTAATGTAGTACTACAAAAATTTTAGGGCAAAAATAAAAAGTAGGTGTATGTCTGACCACCTTAATCAAAATCAAATGATAATATTTTTTAAATATAATTATAGATATGAAAACTAGACTCATGCCCGGATGTGACGCATATTTTTTAGTATTTTTATTCCAAATAAATAATTAAATATGAATTTTCAACCAAAACTTTTTTGAAAAAAAAAAGTCTCGTGTCTGACCACCTTAACTAATAGAAAATTTTACCATTTTTTTTTTTTCTTATACTAGGTGAAGCATAGAATGTGATGCAACTTTTAGATTTAAAAAATGTTATACCATTTGAAAGTTATAGCTATTTTTCAATCAGTATGTCAATCAACACTTTACAATAATTTTTATTGATAATTAACTAATAAATACTTATCGAACATAGAATTTGATAGAAATTATATTCATGAAATTTCGAGAGTGATATTAAAAAATCCTTTTCGTTTCATTCAATTTCAATCAGAATAACATTGTCAGACGGCTACCCGAAGTCTGAGTATCACTAAAACCCTCTTCAAACACATCTTTTGGGTTGACTGGGTAGGCTTGGTAAATACCAAGCCTAATCAGATATCTGATTTCAAATCGGATATCCGATATGGCTCGGTGAATTTTGGTGGAAATTTTGAAATCCCAACCCATTTTGGAGGGAAAACATGATTTAAGAGTTATGATTTATAAATTACTTTTGTTATATTACTATGTAAATATGTATTATAATATTATATATATATATATATATATATATATATATATAATAACATAATATAAAGATATAACATATAATATATTAATATATAATAATATATTATGTTATTCTTATTATAATCTATAAATATAATTTATATTATTATTATTTTTAATAAATATAATAATGTAATATATATTATATATATATAAGTATGTTATTAATATATATATATATATAATAACGTAATATATATGTTATTAATATATATATAAGAACGTGATATATATATATATATATATAATTAATATATATGTATATTATTAATATATATGTATATTATTAATATATATGAGTCAAAGGGGGTCATAGTTTGATCTATGACCTCCTTCGACCCATTACATAACGACATATGTCCCTAGGGGTCCTAGGACCCCTAGTGACATATTAGAATCATTCTTATGGGTCGAAGGAGGTCATAGGTTGACCTATGACCCCTTTCGACACATTACATGACAACATATGTCCCTAGGGGTCCTAGGACCCCTAAAGACATATTAAAATCATTCTTATGGGTCAAAGGGGGTCATAGGTTGACCTATCACCCCCTTTGACCCATTAAATGACGACATATGTCCCTAGGGGTCTAGGACCCCTAGGGACATATTAGAATCGTTCTTATGGGTCAGAGGGGGTCATACGTTGACCTATGACCCCCTTTGACCCATTAAATGTTGGCATATATTTCTAGGAGTCCTAAGACCCTTAAGGAGATTTTAGAATCATTCATATGGGTTAAAGGGCGTCATAGGTTGACCTATGACCCCCTTCAACCCATTACATGATGACATATGTCCCTAGGGGTCCTAGCACCCCTAAGGACATATTAGAATCATTCATATGGGTCGAAGGGGGTCATAGGTTGACTTATGATCCCCTTCGACCCATTACATAATGGCATATATCCCTAGGGGTCCAAGGACCCCTAAGGACATATTTGAATCGTTCTTATGGGTTGAAGGGGGTCATAGGTTGACCTATGACCCCCTTTGACACATTACATGACGAAATATGTCCCTAGGGGTCCTAGGACCCCTAGAGACATATTAGAATCGTTCATATGGGTCAATGGGGGTCATAGGTTGACCTATGACCCCCTTCAACCCATTACATGAAGACATATGTCCCTAAGAGTCCTAGGACCCCTAGGGACATATTAGAATCATTCATGTGGGTCAAAGGGGGTCATAGGGTGACCTATGACCCCCTTCAACCCATTTACTAACAACATATGTCCCTAGGGGTCCTAGGACCCCTAGGGACATATTAGAATTGTTCATATGGGTCAAAGGGGGTCATAGGTTGACCTATGACCCCCTTCGACCTATTAAATGATGACATATGTCCCTAGGGGTCCTAGGACCCCTAGGGACATATTAAAATTGTTCATATGGGTCAAAGAGGGTCATAGGTTGACCTATGACCCCCTTCAACTCATTAAATGATGACATATGTCGCTAGGGGTTTTAGGACTCCTAGGGACATATTAGAATTGTTCATATGGGTCAAAAGGGGTCATAGGTTGACCTATGACCCCCTTTGACCCTAGAATCATTCTTATGGGTCAAATGGGGTCATCGGTTGACCTATGACCCCCTTTGACACATTACATGATGACATATGTCCCTAGGGGTCCTAGGACCCCTAAAGACTTATTAGAATCGTTCATATGGCTCGAAGGGGGTCATAAGTTGACCTATGATCCTCTTCAACCCATTAAATGATGACATATGTCCCTAGGGGTCCTAGGAACCATAGTGACATATTAGAATTGTTCATATGGATCAAAGGGGGTAATATGTTGACCTATGACCCCCTTTGACCCATTACATAATGACATATGTCCCTAGGACCCCTAGGGACATATGCGAATCATTCTTATGAGTCAAAGGGGGTCATTGGTTGACCCATGACCTCCTTTGATTCATTGCATGATGACATATGCCCCTAGTGGTCCTCGAAACCTTAGGGACATATTAGAATCGTTCTTATGTGTCTCAGGGGGTCGTAGGTTGACCTATGACCCCCTTTGACCCATTACATGATAACATATGTCTCTAAGGGTCCTAGAACCCCTAGGAACATATTTGAATGCTTCTTATGGGTCAAAGGGGGTCATAGGTTGACCTTTGAACCCCTTTAACCCATTAAGTGATGACATATGTCAAAAAAGGTCGTAAGACCCCTAGGGACATATTAGAATCGTTCTTATGGGTCAAAGGGGTCATAGGTTGACCTATGACCCCCTTTGACCCTTTACATGATGACATATATCCCTAGGGGTCCTAGGACCCCTAAGGACATATTAGAGTCGTTCTTATGGGTCAAAGGGAGTCATAAGGTGACCTATGACACCCTTCGACCCATTACATGATGAAATATGTCCCTAGGAGTCCTCGGACCCCTAAGGACATATTAGAATCATTCTTATGGGTCAAAGGGGGTGATAGGTCAACCTATGACCCCCGTCGACCCATTACATCATGACATATGTCCCTAAGAGTCATAGGACATCTAGAAAAATATTAGAATTGTTCTTATGGGTGAAAGGGGGTCATAGGTCAACCTATGAGCCCTTTTGACCCATAAGAATGATTCTAATATGTCCTTAGGGGTCCTAGGACCCCTAGGGACATAGTCATCATTTAATGAGTTGAAGACCCATAAGAATGATTCTAATATGTCCCTAGGGGTCCTAGGACCCATAGGGACATATGTCATCATTTAATGGGTCAAAGGGGGTCATTGGTCAACCTATGACCCCCTTTGACACATATGAATGATTCTAATATGTCTCTAGGGATCTTAGGACCCTTTGAGACATATGTCCTCATGTAATGGATCGCCCTATGACCTACTTTGACCAATATCAATGATTCTAATATGTCCCTAGGGATCCTAAGACCCCTATGGACATATGTCATCATGTAATGGGTCAAGGGGGTCATAGGTGTGACCTATGACCCCCTTTGACCCATATGAACTATTCAAATATGTCCATAGGGGTCGTAGGACCTCTAGAGATATATGTTTTCATTTAATGTGTCGAAAAGAATGATTCTAGGACCCCTAGGGACATATGTCACCATTTAATGGGTCAAAGGGGGTCATAGGTCACTCTATAACCCCCTTTGACCCATAAAAATTATTCTAATATGTCCCTAGCGGTCTTAGGACCCCTAGGGACATATATCATCATATAATTGTTCGAAGGGGGTCATAGGTTGCATAGGTCAACCTATGACCCCCTTTGACCCAGAAGAACAATTCTAATATGTCCCTAAGGGTCCTAGGATCCCTAGGGATATATGTCATTATTTAATGGGTTGAAGGGGGCCATAGGTCAACCTATGACTCCAATGGACCCATATGAATGATTATAATATGTCTCTAGGGGTCCTCGGACTGCTAGGAACATATGTCATCATTTAATGGGTCGAAGGGGGTCATAGGTCACCTTATGACCCCCTTTGACCAATAAGAATGATTCTGATATCTCCCAAGGGGTCCTAGGACCTCTACAGACATATGTCGTCATGTAATTTATCGAAAGGTGTCATAGGTCAACCTATGACCCTCTTTGACCCATAAGAACGATTAGGACCCCTAAGGACGTATGTTATCATTTAATGTGTCGAAGGGGATCATAGGTCAACCTATGACCCCCTTTGACCCATATGAAGCATTCTAATATGTCCCTAGGGGTCCTAGGACCCCTAGGGACATATGTCATCATGTAATGTGTCGAAGGTGGTCATAGGTCAACCTATGACTCCCTTTGACCCATACAAATGATTCTATTATGTCCCTAGGGGTCCTAGTACCTCTAGTGACATATGTTGTCATTTAATGTGTCAAAGGAGGTCATATGTTAACTTATGACCTCGTTTGACCCATATGAAGCATTCTAATATGTCCCTAAGGGTCCTAGGACCCCTAGGTACATATGTCAGCATGTAATGGGTCAAAGTGGGTCATAAGTCAACCTATGACCCTCTTTGATGCATATGAACGATTCTAATATGTCCCAAGGGATCTTAGAACCCCTAGGGATATATGTCGTCATTTAATGATTCTTAGGGGGTCATAGGTCAACCTATGACCCCCTTTGACCCATAAGAATGATTCTAATATGTCCCTAGGGGTCTTAGGACCCCTAGGGACATATTTCATCATTTAATGGGTCAAAGGGGGTCATAGGTCACCCTATAACCCACTTTGATCCATAAGAACGATTCTAATATGTCCTTAGGAGTCCTAAGACCCATAGGGATATATGTCATCATGTAATTGATCGAAGGGGGTCATAGGTCAACCTATGACTTCTTTTGACCCATAAGAATGATTTTAATATGTCCCTAGGGGTCCTAGGACCCCTAGGGATATATGTCATCATTTAATGCATCTAAGGGGGTCATAGGCCAACCTATGATCCCCTTTGACCCATATGCATGATTCTAATATGTCCCTAGGGGTTCTAGGACCCCTAGGGACATATGTCATCATTTAATGGGTCGAAGGGGTTCGTAGGTCACCCTATGACCCCCTTTGACCCATAAGAATGATTCTAATATCTCCTTAGGGGTCCTAGGACCCCTAGGGACATATGTCATCATGTAGTTGGTCGAAGGGGGTCATAGGTTTGACCCATAAGAATGATTCTAATATGTCCCTAGGGGTCCTAGGAACCCTAAGGACATATGTCATCATTTAATGGGTAGAAGAGGGTCATAGGTCACCCTATGACCCATATGAAGCATTCTAATATGTCCGTAGATGTCCTAGGACCCCTAGGGACATATGTCGTCATGTAATGGTTCGAAGGGGGTCATAGGTCACCCTATGACCCCCTTTGTCCCATAAGATTGATTTTAACATGTCTCTAGGGGTCCTAGGACCCTTAGGGACATATGTTGTCATTTAATAGGTCAAAGGCAGTCATAGGTCAACCTATGACCTCGTTTGACCCATATGAAGCATTCTAATATGTCCTTAGGGGTCCTAGGAACCCTAGTGACATATGTCATCATGTAATGTGTTGGAGGTGGTCATAGGTCAACCTATGACTCCCTTTGATCCATACGAATGATTCTAAAATGTCCCTAGGGGTCCTAGGACCCCTAAGAACATATGTCATCATTTAATGAGTTGACCTATGACCCCCTTTGACCCATATGAACGACTCTAATATGTCCCTAGGGATCCTAGTATCCCTAGGGACATATGTCATCATTTAATGGCTCGAAGGGGGTCATAGGTCAACATATGACTCCCTTTGACCCATATGAACGATTCTAATATGTCCCTAGGGGTCCTAAGACCCTTAGGGACATATATCATCATGTTATGAGTCATGAACGATTGTAAGATGTTCCTAGGGGTCCTAGAACTCTTAGGGACAAATTTTGCCATGTAATGGGTCGAAGGGGGTCATAGGTCAACCTATGACCCCCTTTGACCCATATGAACGAATCTAATATGTTCCTAGGTGTCCTAGGACCCCTAGGGACATATAAGAATCATTTTTATAGCTTGAAGGGGGTCATAGGTTAACCTATGACCCCCTTTGAGTCATCATGTAATATGTCGAAGGGGGTCATAGGTCAACCTATGACCCCCTTTGAGTCATCATGTAATATGTCGAAGGGGGTCATAGGTCAACCTATGACCCCCTTTGATCCATAAGAACGATTCTTATATGTCCCTAGGGGTCCTAGGACCCCTAGGGAGGTATGTTGTGATTTATTGGGTTGAAGGGGGTCATAGGTCAACGTATGACCCCCTTTGACCCATATGAAGCATTCTAATATGTCCTTAGGGGTCCTAAGACCCCTATGGACATATGTCATCAAGTAATGGGTTGAAGGGGGTCATAGGTCACCCTATGACCCCCTTTGACCCATTAGAAAGATTTTAATATGTCCCTAGGGGTCTTAGGACCCCTAGAGACATATGTCATCATGTAATGAGTTGAAGGGGGTCATAGGTCATCCTATGACCCCCTTTGACCCATAAGAATGATTCTAATATGTTCTTAGGGATCCTAGGACCCCTAGGGACATATATCATCATTTAATGGGTTGAAGTGGGTCATAGGTCAACCTATGACCCCCTTTGACCCATAAGAATGTTTCTAATATGTCCCTAGGTGTCCTAGGGCCCGTAGGGACATATGTAATTATTTAATGGGTCAAAGGGGGTCATTGGTCAACTTGTGAGCCCCTTTGATCCATATGAACGATTTTAATATGTCCCTAGGGATTCTAGGACCCTTGAGGACATATGTCATCATGTAATGGGTCGAATAGGGTCATAGGTCAACCTATGACCCCCTTTGACCCATGTGAATGTTTTTAATATGTCCCTAGGGATCCTAAGACCCCTGGGGACATATGTCATCATGTAATAGGTCGAAAGGGATCGTAAGTCAACCTATGACCCCCTTTGACCCGTATTAATGATTCTAATATGTCCTTAGGGGTCCTAAGACCCCTAGGGATATATGTTATCATTTAATGGGTTGAAGGGGGTCATAGGTCAACCTATGACCCCCTTTGACCCATATGGAGCATTCTAATATGTCCCTAGGGGTCCTAGAACCCCTAGGGACATATGTTGTCATGTAATGGGTCAAAGGGGGTTATAGGTCAACCTGTGACCCCCTTTGACCCATGAGAATGATTCTAATATGTCCCTAGGGGTCCTAGGACCCCTAGGTAAATATGTCATCATTTAATGGGTTGAAGGGGGTCATAGGTCAACCTATGACACCCTTTGACCTATATGAATCATTCTAATATGTCCCTTGGTGTCCTAGGACCCCTATGGACAATTGTCATCATGTAATGTGTCAAAGTGGGTCATATGTCAACCTATGACCCCCTTTGACCCATAAAAATAATTCTAATATGTCTTGATTGGTCCTAGGACCCCTAGGGAGATATGTCATCATGTAATGGGTCGAAGGGGGTCAAGGTCACCCTATGCACCCCTTTGACCCATAAGAATGATTCTAGTATATCCCTAGGGGTCTTAGGACCCCTAGAGACATATGTCATAATTTAGTTGGTCAAAGGGGGTCATAGGTCAACCTACGACCCCCTTTGACCCATATGAAGCATTCTAATATGTCCCTAGGGGTCCTAGGACCCCTACGGACATATGTCATCATGTAATGTGTCAAAGGGGGTCATAGTTCACCCTATGACCCCCTTCAAACCATATGAAAGATTCTAATATGTCCCTAGGGGTCTTAGGATGCTTAGAGGCATATGTGATCACGAAATGTGTCGAAGGGGGTCATATGTCACCCTATGATCCCCTTCGACCCATATGAATGATTCTAATATGTCCCTAGGGGTCTTAGGACCGCTAAGGACATATGCCATCGTGGAATGTGTCGAAGGTGGTCATAGATCACCCTATGACCCCATTCGACCCATATGAATGATTCTAATATGTCCTTAGGGGTCCTAGGACCCCTAGGGACATATGTCATCTTGTAATATGTCGAAAGGGTTCATAGGTCATCTTGTGACCCCCTTCAACTCATATAAACTATTCTAATATGTCCCTAGAGGTCCTAGGATCCCTTAGGGACATATATCATCATGGAATGTGTTGAAAGGGGTCATAGGTGATCCTGTGAGCCCTTTCAACCAATATAAACGACTCCAATAGAAATAATATAGTAAAAAAAATATATATATATATATTATAATAATAATAACATAATATATTATTATATTTTAATAACATAAGTCATAATATTAATAATATATTATAGATTATAATTTACATATGATAATAATAATAATAAAATATTATAGATTATAATTTATATACGATAATAATAATAATATGTATTAATAATATATATATAATATATTACATTATTATATTTAATAAAAATATAGTAAAAATAATAATAATGTATTATAATAATATATATTATATTTATAGATAATAATAATAATAATAACATAATATATTATTTCATACTAATAGATTACATATTATATCTTTACGTTACGTTATTATATATATATATATATAATATAATATTATATTATATTATTATATAATATATAGATTATATATTTTATATGTAATAGTTATGTTATTATATTATATATTATATCTTTACATATTTCATAACTCAAATTAGTTATATCACTTACAAATTCATTTTTCCCTCTAATTTTTGTGCTGCCGGTATCGGATATCAGATCTCATATCGGATATCCGATATGAGATCCAATATCCGATATGAGATCTTATATCCAATCTCATATCAGATATCCAATAAGGCTTGGGCCTTACTTTCCAGGTTTGGTACTTGGATAGGTGAAAAAAAGTCATATCAAATTTTGAAGCGCTTTTAGACGTGTTCAAACTCTATTTTTATCACATCGTCACTTTTTGGCACACCATGATTCTGCACATATTGTTTAAGAACATTCAATCACACCATGCCAAGTGTCCTATTTTATCATTAATTGTAAAAAACCTTTTTATTTCTCTTGTTGGCCCATGATTTGGTTCTCTCATGTAATTGGTTGTAAATTTTTGGTAAATCAAATAAGGGTTTTGGGGGTTAAATCTTGGATCAATCTTGACTCTCCATTTTAATTGAAAATCTATAACAGGCCAATGTTGTCTCATTTATAATTCATTAGCTTAGGAGATGGAGGTAGTAGAGAGTTAGGAGATTAGATTAGAATAGCTTAGGGAGAGATTTTATCAAATTATTGTTATAATGCTTTCAAAGTAATGAATAGTTCAATATTGATTCTTCATGGTGAATTATGTATTGTTTCTTTAAAGTGTTGCATGGTTTCCTCAATCTTTAACTCAGATTAGTGATGAGGGTACAACACAAGACAAATGATCACAACATGAAAGGAGATTTTTATTATCTAAAATGATAAGCTATTACATGCATTACAAAAAAAACAGACCCAAATATATGCCCTATGGGCTACAATATTATGAGATTATGGAGAAAAACCCTTCTCATAGTACCTTCTGCCAAACCCCACTAAAAATGTCTTTATATCTCAAGAATGGGCCTTAGGTATCCACATTTAGGTTTAGGGTTAGGAATACATTTTACATCATGCCATTTGGTGACCACCACCAAAATAGAAATCTTTAGAAACCGAATTAGAAGTTGGTGTAAAATTAGAGGATTCCAAAATAGGTAGTCCAACTTCCAAGAGGCATAAAGTTTGATCCTAGAATCTGATTGATGAACCATTTCCATTTATGAAAATCTCACTAAGCACTCTATAGAACTTTAAGAAGACATAATCGTCCCCCAGTTTTTAGGGCCATACAAGGTCATTTTGTGCCTCAAACTGAGCTTCAAAGCATTTTTAGGTCTCCAAGAAGCTTAAAATTGTAATAACTTTCAAACCTTGAAATACATTGTTATTCTTTTAGAGTGCTTGAAATTTTAATTATAACATCGCCTCCAACTCTTCATAATTATGACTCTATAACAAAATAACCCATTTTGTGCATTGACACACATCTCGAGTTGCACAAAAACACTAAGCCAAAAAAGTAATAATGCAAATATGAGAGTTCGAATACTTATTTGTCCCAAATAGGTATCTAAAAATAAAAACACGTTAAATAGAAACTATAACTAAGCATATTTTTGATTGATACAAGATTACACTTACACCACTGGATGTTTTTGCATCAACTAGATTTTATCTCATGTTGAAGTAGTTAGTTGAATGAAAGTTGTTGTGGATGTTCACCCAATTAACTCAAAAAATCCAGCCACTAGACTCTTGTTGATGGTAGGAGTGCCTTGTGTGGTAAAATAATTGAAAACACTTAATTTCTATTGACATTGAATCTTTGATGGGATGGGGGATAAGATATTACTAATTAAGGTACATCTAGTAGATTCAAAGTCATTCATGATTCTTTGCATTCATAATTAGGAGTAGAGTTAGCTGAACTTAAGTTCTAATTGGAGTGAAAGTTAGAAGATCAAAACTATATAATTTTCTTTGCACATTGTGAAAATAAATCTTTAGAGGTACAAGAGTTGATATCCATTGAAAGAATAATGTAAGTCCCTCACATGATTACCAACAAATCACATTTATTTCACTAGACGAGTATCACAGTATTTTTTAGTGGTTAATATTTGCCAATTGGCTAATTCTAGAAAATTTTGGGTAATAATTTAGTTCGTAAAATATTTAAAATCGTTGCATTTTTATAAAATTTGGTTCTAAAAATATTCAAATAACGTAAGATTTGTTAATTAAATAATAGAAATTATTTTATTTATAAAAATAATTTAAGATTTGCCAATATTTTTATATCTTTTTCTGGAGGGGGGTTGCTTAAAGTTTACCCTAGTGAGTATCCATAATAGAAGGAACCTTGAAGTCATTTCATGTTCTTACTTTGCAAGCTTAGCATGCGAGATGACCTTATATCAAGAGACAATTGAATGTTTGATGTTTCACTCCAAAACATTGAGTATTTGATTCTTTATGTTCTAGTGGAATAAAACTCACATCAATAGTTGATATGAGAAGGGTGATTTCCATGACCTAATTTTCTCTTGTTGAGGCAAAAATGGCTTAAATTTTAATCAAGGGTCAATACAATCATAATGATTCTAAAAAAGTGCACCAAATTAGGGTATGATAATTAGAAATGTGTGAAATAGGCCACATATGGTAATAAGACCTATGTAAGGAAATGATGATCTCAAGTGGATAAAATTAAAGAAGCAAAACCATAATTAATAGGGTCTTCATTAAAATTGGAGATATTGGATTGATAGATATTCACAACTTCACAAATTTAAAAATTAGCTATAAAATATCAATACATCAAATGTCAATTGATAAAATATTTTTTTTATTAGTTAATTGAAAACAATAACGAATACTAAATTTAAATTAAACATCAAATTAGATTGATTTTTTTAATTATATTATAGATGTAATTATAATGAAAATAAAGTTCAACATTGAGTTGCTAGAGTATATCAAAAATAAAAAATTATTCATAAATAAAAATATAAAGTGACTAATAGTATTTTTTTAACTATATATAATTGAATATATATTTTACTTAAAAATTATACTTATTTTTAATAAAATAAGAGAATATAGGCTTTAGTTTTGTAATATGTTGTTTGTAGGTAATTTCTAATTTAATTTTGAAAATATGACTTTATTATTTCACAATTCTTTTATTTTATTGAGATATTATACACTTATGTGTTATCTTTGAAATTTAAAATGATTATAATAAGATTCCTTCTATATTATGGAAAGTATGTGGAAAAGATATGAAAATCATGACTATGTTTTTAAAATTTAAATTTCATTAAGTTTAAAATAAATATTAGTTTTTCTTTTTTCACATTCCTTTATAGTCATTATTGTTAGAATGAGGTTGCCATTGCACCAAAAGATCAATACAACCACTCAACTTATAGTGCACAAGAGGTAGTTAAGTCCTTGTCACGAATCCTGAGGGGAGCACTAAATGCATTTCTGACAATCCCCCCAAGCATTATCTGAGTGTTTAAGGATTCAAACTTGTGATCAAGCTCTAATACCACTTGTTAAAATGGGGTTGTCGTTGCACCAAAAGACTAATCCATCAATGCTTGATACAACCACTCAACTTATAGTATGCATGAGATGGTTAAGCCCTTGTGACGAATCCTAAGGGGAGCGTTGAACACAGTTTTAACAATTATATCAAATGCTTCTCTTCTTTACTATGACTTAAGTTAGCAATCAATGTAATTACTCCTATAGTAGGTGTCATATTGAATAATATTTGTATATCATTATGTCATGTCTAGTTAGTTATTTATGTGTTTATCCCACACTTAGGATTATTTAGATAGAGGTTTAAAAAAAATATCATATAGAAAAATAAGTTTGTCTAAAGGTTAATCTCAATTGATCAAATAAATACAAGTACTTTAGTACCAATCATCCCATGACTAATTACTTTAACATGAGGAATAGTAATTTAGGAAAAGTACCTAAGACTAATAATTTTATTTAGCTTGAGAAAGATAAGAAAAAATAAAATGAATAAAGGAATGGCCAAATGTGTCAACTTTATAAACTAATATTCACTATTATAGCTTTTATCTAAAACTTTGCAATTTTATAATTATTTATATTTCATTTATCCACTATACTTCCCTTCTTAGACTTCTGTATATGAAAAACATTTGAAATCATGACTTTGTATTTTGTTAGGGTAGGATTTGTCCCCCACTACTAACATAGTGAATTATTGAGAGACTATGAGAAATCGAAGGGCCAACAAGATTATGAATGACCTGAATAGGGTACATGTGAACAATCCTAGACAAAATGGCAATAAAAAGGGAATTTTCAATTGAATGTGAGTTGTTGTTATTATTACATCTAGAACCCCTCAATTTTCTACTAGTGTTAATCAAATAAAACTTGCAAGAATGGGCATTTCATTTCCCCCTCAAAACTAGATTATTCATAGTATGGCTTGTCGGCTCCCCTAGGTATCTCTATTTCTAAATTTTTTTTTCCACTTCAAGAGAATGCTCATATTTCTTGGAATAGGGAGAGGGATAGCTCATCCCTTGTAAATCATATTTGGGTGGAGTCTTTTCTTGAGAAAACCACATCTATTCTCAAGGGCCATAGAAAATATTAATATGGAAAACCCCTATATGCTTATGAATACGAAGAAAGGTAGAACAATTAGATTTCAAAACCCCCTCCACGCTTTTTCCAAAATAGGTTAGAAATGAAAACCCCGATTCTACAAATCATAATAGGGACTCTATTGTGATCGATATTAGAAGTATTTATACTAAGCAAATGTAGGAACATTGCAAAAATATGGTCAATTTGCAAAGTGGTGTGGATTCTGATGGTTAATAGAAATCATTACAAATTGGTGGAATGGGCCATTTAAGGATCATGTAAGTATATCTATACTTCTAGAATTTTTTATAATTTTTAGACTATAAAATGTTTCCCTTAAATCAAATATATTGCATCTAGATATCATGCCTTGTAGAAAAGTTACTATTTTAAATTCATTCAGTGGTAACTAAATTTTACACTAGTCAATATAAATTTAGAAAAGTATTGAGATGTGTTAGATTATCCAACTTATCTATCTAGAACTTGTTCATAGTCAATTACTCATGAGAATAGGTGATCACTTAGGTGACTATGTTGGATTGGAGGGAAATTTCATTTTTTCCTTTGATGTAATTTTTTAGTAAATACATATCCTAACTGAAAAAAATTTGATCTGTTTGAACTAAACACTAAGAATGAAATGTGTTCTATTAAACATGAGTTTTATCAAGGTCCCATTCATGACAATGTTGTTTCAACATAGTTGCACTTTGTTATTAGGATGCTAAGACAAAAATTACACAATCTCAAATGGGTCAAGGTGATTAGCATTCATTCTAATGAGGATATGGGTGGACTCATCATTTAAAACCATCCCATAAACTCAAACTATAATCTTTGACCAAGATCAAAAAATGATATGAAGAAAATATTACATAATAACCGAAAACCCTAGATGGGTTGATGATAGAGGCAATTTCTTAGCAAGAAGTGGTTAAATATCAAATGGAGGTAAATAATTTGGCATCAAAAGAAATATTAGATCCCTTAAGAAGGCTTTGGAGTTGGAGAAAAATTATGAAGGTTTATAGGAATGATAAATTATGAAGGATGGCAAGGAAGTCCTTTGACCCCAAAATTGCAATATATATAAGCAATGGTGGGTATTCTTGTTGGAAACTACAATTGCAACAGTTTATGTATTGTCATTGATGTCAAATCTACTGATGGGACATGTTTCTATCTAATATAAATGTTATATCTATTTGATTAATGAAGAGGATTCGAGAAGTTGCTCATAAAAAAAGAACATAGAGGAAAGGTTGTGTTATGAAAAGGGAAGCTACAATGGACATTTGATTAATTAGATTTTGACAAGACAAAGTGATTATTTAATTCATGCTAAGTGATGCTAGTGTCAATTGAGCCATAGTAAGTGTCGAGAAAATTTAGAGTTGATCGAGCATCAATATTGACCAAGAAAATAAATTTATGCCAAGCTAGAAGTTCTATAGAAATCAATAAGTTCAATGGTGACTAAGTGTCAGAACTAAGTGATGGCTGAGTGACAATATTTTGAATGCATATGAGAAATCATGATTTCCAACTGAATTAGTTGATTTCTTGAGATATAGAAAGTGTGTTGAAGATAAGGATTAATGAGTTGGATGAAGGAGATGATTAGGAAAGATACCTAATAAATGAATTTGATGAGAAGTTTCTAGAAAAGAAGGAAAATGAATAGATATGTAATGAGCCTGATGAATTGAATCATGATCCCTAAGATCTACAATGATTTTGAAAATGGAAAAAGACCAAAATTACCTTTTTAAGGAGGTATAAAGAAGACCTTTAGTATGATCATGAATGATATATCCAAAGAAGAGAATAGAACAAAGAATATATGCATGTTTCCAGTAATATGGAACAAAGCTATTGAGGTTGATAAGAAAATCTAAGCAGAAGGCTTAAGTTTTTTGTGAAGAGAAGTGTGAATGCTTGAAGGGTTTCCAAGAAAATCAAGGATAGAGGTGACAAGGAAGGCTTATCAGGGAATCAACACTTGAACTAAATAGAGATTTGAAACTAAAAAGTGAGTTGTAATCATACAGATCAAACCCTATTGTTTTCTTTGCAATCATTGTAAACTATTTGTATTGAAATCCTTTTAATCAAAGGTTGGCCTAATAGTAATTCAAGACATAACAAGTTTGTGTAAATCCTTTAACAAGGTGACATTCTAATGGAATGTTTGAAAATTCTCTAACAAGGCCACTCCTAACAGGGTGATTAAATCCTCTAATGAGGTGACACTTAGCTATCCTCTTTGATCAAAAAATTCCAAGTTCAAGAACATTCAATCACACCATGCCAAGTGTCCTATTTTATCATTGGTTGTAAAAAAACCTTTTTAATTCTCTTGTTAGCCATGATTTGGTTCTCTCATGTAAATGGTTGTAAATTTTTGGTAACCCAAATAAGGGTTTTAGGAGTTAAATCTTGGATCAATCTCGACTCTTCATTTTAATTGAAATATATATAATAGGTCAATGCCTTCTCATTTATAATTCGTTAGCTTAGGAGATTGGATGTAGTACAGAGTTAGGAGATTAGATTAGAATAGCTAAGGGAGAGATTTGATCAAATTATTGTTATAATGCTTTCAAAGTAATTAATAGTTTAATATTGATTCTTCACGGTGAATTACTTATTGTTTCTTTGAAGTGTTGCATGGTTTCCTCAATCTTTAACTTGGATTAGTGATGATGGTACAACTCAAGAAAAATTGATCACAACATGAAAGGATATTTTTATTATCTAAAATGATAAGCTATTACATGCATTACAACAAAAATAGACCCAACTATATGCCCTATGGGCTACAATATTATGAGATTTTGGAGAAAAACCCTTCTCATGGTACCTTCTCCCAAACTCCACTAAAAATGTCTTTACATCTCAAGAATGGACTTTAAGTATCCACATTTAGGTTTAGGGTTAGGAATAAATTTTACATCATGCCATTTGGGGACCACCATCAAAATAGAAATCTCTAGAATCTGAATTAGAAGTTGGTGCAAAATTAGAAGATTCCAAAATAGGTAGCCCAACTCCTGAGAGGCATAAAGTTTGATCCTAGACTCTAATTGATGAACCATTTACATTTTTGAAAATCTCTCTAAGCACTCTATAGAACTTTGAGAAGACTTAATCTTCCCTAACTTTTTGGGCCCATACGAGGTCATTTTGTGCCTCAAACTGGGCTTCAAAGTGTTTTTAGGAGGTCTCCAGGAAGCTTATAATTTTAATAACTTTCAAACCTTGAAATACATCATTCTTTTTTTAGAGTGCTTGAAATTCCAATTACAACATCCCCTCCAACTTGCACACTCTATCTGTTCATAATTATGGATCTATAACAAAATAACCCATTTTGTGCACTATCACATATCTTGAGGTGCACAAACACACTAAGCGATGAAAGTAATAATGCAAATATGAGAGTTGGAATCTTTATTTGGCCCAAATGGGTATCTAAAAAAATAAACATGTTAAACAAAAACTATCACTAAGCATATTTTTGAGTAATACAAGATTATGCTTACACCACTAGATGCTTTTGCATCAATTAGATTTTATCTCATGTTAAAATAGTTAGTTGAATGAAAGTTATTGTGGATGTTCACTCGATTAACTCAAAAAATCTGGCCACTAGCTTCTTGTTGATGGTAGGAGTGCCTTGTGTGGTAAAATAATTGAAAGCGCTTGATTTCTATTGACATTGAATCTTTCATGGGATGGGGGAGGAGATATTACTAATTAAGGTACATCTAGTAGATTCCAAGTCATCCATGATCCTTTTCATTCATAATTAGGAGTAGAGTTAGCTAAACTTAAGTTGCAGTTGGAGTTAAAGTTAGAGGATCAAAACTATATAAGTTTCTTTGCACATTGTGAAAACAAATCTTTAGAGGTACAAGAGTTGATATCCATTGAATGAATAATGTAATTCCTTCATGTGATTACCAACAAATCACATTTATTTCACTAGGCAAGTATCATGGTTTTTTTAGGGCTAATATTTGCCAATTGGATAATTCTAGAAAATTTTGGCTAATAATTTAGTTCTTAAGAATATTTGAAATCACCACATTTTTATAAAACCTTTTTCTAAAAATATTTAAATAATGTAAGATTTTCCAATTAGATAATAGAAATTATTTTATTTTTCAAAATAATGTAAGATTTGCTAATATTGTTATATCTTTTTTGGGAGGGGGGTTTCTTAAAGTTGTTAGGATAAACCACGGACATAAATAAAAATTGCATGCAAATATAACCAAAAATAGAAAATAATAGATCACACAAAAATGAACACAAGGCACCAAGATTTAACGTAGTTCACCCAATCCTTGGGCTACGTCCACCAAACAGCAAGTCTGATCTTATTACAATCCAGTAATTACAACCTGATTACTATCTGTAATCCCTTACAACTCAATACCGCCACAAAAAGCAATTTTGTATCACAACACAATGAAAATACCTAACTCTAAACCCTTTTATACAAGTATTTTATCCATTTTAGGGTTATAACATGTTGGCCATATGTCGGGCATAATATGTCGGCTACAACGTCGACCACGGCCTAAATTTTTTTTTGGGGCGATGCCCTGAACCCCACTAATTATGAAGTATGTACAGTACTTTCTTGATCAATCACCATAATCTAACAATCTCCCACTTGAGGACTGATCAGGCTCCACACTAAACAACAATCTCCCACTTGGAGACTGATCCTGTAGCAATACCACTACCACATGGGGCTCCCACTAGATCAAACCACCCTGGACTCTACTATTCTTTTATTCATGTTCAGTCTAGAAGACCAACCAAAGTTGAAGAGGAGTTTAGCTTCTCCCTTGTTACAACCTTTGTCAACATATCTGTCGGATTTTCATTTGTATGAATCTTCTCCAGCTTTAACTGTGCATCATCCAAAGTTGACTGAATGAAATGGTACCACAACTGTATGTGTTTGGTCTTAGAATGCAAAGCTGAATTCTTTGCAAGATGAATGGTACTCTGACTATCTATGAAGAAATAATTATCCTTCTGAGGATGTCCCAATTCTTCCAAGAAGAACTGAAGCCATATCATCTCCTTGGTTGCCTCTATAGCAGCAACATGCTCTACCTCTGTAGGGGATAGAGCATTAATCTTCTATAACCTAGAAACCTAGCTCACGACTGCCCCACCAACAGTAAACGCATAACCTATAGTAATCCGTCTGGTATCAATATCCCCTACCAAATCTGAGTCAACATAGCCCTGCAAATCAGTAGTAGAGCCCCCGAAGTGTAAACACTTATTGGATGTTCCTCTCAAATATCTGAGAATCCACTTGACAGCATTCCAATGCTCAAATCTTGGATGACTCGTATACCTGCTAACAACTCCCACTACATGTGTAATATCTGGCCTAGTGCATACCATAGCATACATCAAGCTTCCTACAGCTAAAGCATAGGGTACCTTGGACATCTTATCCTCCTCTTTTTGTGTCTTAGGACACATCTCCTTAGTCAACTTCAAATGACTAGGTAAAGGTGTGCTGACAACTTTAGCATTCTCCATAGAGAATCGTTGCAACACCTTCTCAACATAATCAACCTAAGATAGCGTTAATGTTTTGTTCTTCCTATCTCTACAAATCTTCATACCAAGGATTTTTTTTGCTACCCCCAAATCCTTCATAGTAAATGCATGTGCTAACTAGCATTTTAGCCCTTTAATATGATCCATGTTAGACCTAGCTACAAGCATATCATCAACATATAAACATAAAATAATGTAGCTATCATCATCCAACCTCTTAAAATAAACAAAATAATCTAAATGACACCTATTATATCCATGCTCATGCATAAAACTGTCAAATTTCAGATACCATTGCTGAGGTGCTTGCTTCAAGCCATATAAACTTTTCTTCAATTCGTACACTAAGTTCTCCTTACCTTTGACCTCAAATCCCTGTGGCTAAGCCATATATATTTCTTCATCCAAATCACCATCAAGGAAGGCTGTTTTAACATCCAGGTGCTCTAAATGCAAATCTTCAGTAGCCATAAGAGTTAAAACAGTACAGATAGAAGTCATTTTAACAATAGGAGAAAATATCTCATCAAAATCAATTCCCTTTTTCCATGCAATTCCTTTTACAACTAACCTGGCCTTAAATCATTTCTTACCTCTTTTCTCTTCTTTCAACCTGTAAACCCACTTATTCTGTAAAGCCTTTTTACCTGCAGGCAACTTGCACAAATCACATGTCTTATTCTTCAGCAAAGAGTCCATTTACTCTTTCATTGCAGACTGCCACTAAATCTTAGTATCCACTTGCATAGCTTCATCATAACTTTCAAGTTCACTAGCATCAGTAAGTAAACTAGAATACAAAGAGGGAGAAAATCTTTGTGGAGGTCTAATTTTCCTCATTGACCATCTAACATTCACTGGTGTGTGTGGTATTTGTTGTTGCAGTTGTTGCACATCATGAGGAATGGCTGGAACATCAGCTTTTGCAGTATCATCCAGCACTACATAATCATCTTCTTTCTTCTCATGTTGTTGTAATAGATCTTTGTACAACACTTTCTCATTGAATATGACATTCTAACTTCTTACAATTTTATGATTTTCAAAATCCCAAAGCCTATAACCAAATTTATTAATGCCATATCCAACAAAGACACATTTCTTTGATTTAGCTTCTAGCTTGGTTCTATTTTCAGAGTCTATATGTGCAAAAGCTTCACAACCGAAGGTCTTGAGAAAAGAATAACTCACCTTCTTACCAGTCCATGCCTCCTCTGGAATACCACAATCCAAAGGAGTAGAGGGACCTCAATTAATCAAATATACAGCAATATTTATAGCCTCTACCCACATGTGTAAGGGCAACCTAGCATGCAACCTCATGCTCCTTGCGCTCTCCACTATAGTCCTGTTCATGCGTTTAGCCACTCCATTTTCCTGTGGAGTCCTTGGAACAGTTTTCTGTCTAAAAATACCATTAGTGGAGCAATAATCTTCAAATTCATGACTGCAATACTCACCACCATTATCAGATCTGAGACATTTTAATTTCTTACCAGTCTCATTTTCAACCAAGCATTTCCATTTCTTAAAAGTTTGAAATACATCAGATTTCTGTCTAAGGAAATAAACCCATACTTTTCTAGTTGTGTCATCAATAAATGTAACATAATAATGAGAGCCACCAAAGGAAGATACCTGAGCTGGTCCCCATACATCTATATGCACAAGCTCTAAATTCTTCTTTTTGTTTTCCATCTTAGTCTTTACAAAACTCACTCTCCTTTTTTTTCCATACACACAACTTTCACAGAAATCCATATTAACACATTTCAGACTTGGTAAAACTTTCTTTGAATGAAGTACTTTCATACCTTTCTCACTCATGTGCCCAAGTTTGTTGTGCCATAGTGGCTTATCAGAATCTATAGTAGCTATTTGTTCTCCCTGCTCAACTGCAGCAATTATTCCTGAACATTCATTTTTCTCTGAACAATCAGAGTAGAAGGAACAATATGACCTATACAAAGATATAAGGTGCCTACTTTCACACCTTTTGCTACTACAAGGGAACCTTTTGAAACCTTCCAATTTTTATTATTAAAAGTAACTACACAACTCTCATCACCAAGTTGCTCTACTGAAATTAAATTCCTACTCAGCCTTGGAACATGTCTTACCTCATGTAGTAGCCAATGATTCCCATTCTGCAACTTAATCTTAATTTTTCCCTTTCCAACAATCTGACAGGGTTCATTATCCCCCAAATAAACAAGCCCAAAATCCCCTTGGACATAATCAATGAAATAACCTCTATGAGGTGTAGCATGAAGTGAAGCACTAGAATCTAAAACCCATGAATCATCAACACTTTCTAAAGATAGAAGCAAAGCATCCTCTTTGGATATGTTACTTACCACATTTGCCTCCTTGTCTTCATCTGATTTATCTCCTTCATTTTTCTTTTGATTCCAACAATCTTTCTTTTTGTGCCCTCGTTTCTCACAATACCAGTAGTCGTTTGGTCCTCTTGATTGAGACTTCTTCCCTTTTGACTTTCCTCTTGATTTCCCATGATTTCTAGAGTTACTTCCTCTCTCAGTCGTTCTGCCCCTGCTTTGTGCATTCAAAGCACTTCCTGCCATAGTTCCACCTGAGGATTTCCTACGAGTTTCCTCACTCAAAACAACTCCGATCACATCATCATATTTTAGTGTACTAGATCCAGGAACATAATTACTCATAGCCATTACCAAGCCATTCTAGCTTTTAGGCAAAGAACACAAAATCAAGAGAGCCCTAATTTCTTCATCAAAATTGATACCCACAAAAGATAACTGACTAGTAATAGTATTAAACTCATTTAAATGATCTGCAACAAATCCACCTTTTGGCATTTTCATATTAAATAAACGCTTCATGAGAAATACCTTGTTTGAAGCGGAGGGATTTTCATACAGTGTCGCTAGGGTTTTCATCAAATCTTCTATTGTCTTTGCTTTTGTAATATTAAATGCCACCGATGGTGCCAAGCATAATCGAATGCTTTCGAGTGCCTTTCTGTCCAAAAGATCCCATTCAACATCTAACATAGTTCCCCGATTCTTGGCTTTGCCTTCCAACGAATTTCATAAATCCTTCTGATATAGATAGTCTTCCATTTGCATCTTCCATTACTGGAAATTCTGCCCATTAAACCTGTCAACCCTCAGCTTACCCTCATCTACCATTGCTCCACTCAACCTTGAGACTCTCACTTAACCGTGAGACTCTCACTTAACCATGAGACTTTCCTATAGAGGATAACTTAAAGATAACCTCACTTTGATACCACTTGTTAGGATAAACCATAGACATAAATAAAAACTACATGCAAATATAACCAATAACAAAAAATAATAGATCACACAAAAATGAACACAAGGCACCAAGATTTAACATGGTTCACCCAATCCCTGGGCTACATCCACCAAACAGCAAGTCCGATCTTATTACAATCCAGTGATTACAACTTGATTACTATCTGTAATCCCTTACAACACAATATCATCGTAAAAAGCAATTTTGCATCACAACATAATGAAAATACCTAACCCTAAACCCTTTTATACAAGTATTTTATCCATTTTAGGGTTACAACATGTCGGCCATATGTCGGCCATAATATGTCAGCTACAATGTACAATACTTATGAAGTATGAAGTATGTATAGTACTTTCTTGATCATTCACCATAATCTAACAATCTCCCACTTGGGGACTGATCAAGCTCCACACTAAACAACAAAAGTTTACCCTAGTGAGTATCCACAATAGAAGGAACCTTGAAGTCATTTCATGTTCTTACTTTGCAAGCTTAACATGCAAGATGACCTTATATCAAGAGAGGATTGAATGTTTGATGTTTCACTCCAAAAAATTGAGTATTTGATTCTATATGTTCTAGTGAAATAAAACTCACATCAATAGTTGATATGAGAAGGGTGATTTCCAATGACATGATTGTAAAATTTATGACTTTCTTGACCTAATTTCGCATGGAGGTTACGCATCCTAGTACTACTCTAGATTGAGCAAGCTTAACTACGAAGTTCTCTCCATGGTTAAACCCACTATGCTTGCAACCTCTTGGTAAGTCCTAGTGCTTCACCTCTGTGAGCATCACTTAGATCCAATGAGTGCTAAGTGTTCCATTTATTCTCATGAGAGATAGATTCATGTGTGAATCACTACTCATGATATATGGGTCAATGAGTTTGACTCAAAAACTACATAGTTAAATCCTGATAGCAATATCACAATTTGACTTGTTGTGGAAAATGCCTCCTACTTACTAATTTCCCCTTGTTGAGGCAAAAATGGCTCAAATTTTAATCAAGGATCAATACAATCATATCGATTCTTAAAAAGTGCCCCAAATTGGGGTATGATAATTAGAAATGTGTGAAATGGGCCACATATGGTAATAACACCTATGTATATAAATGATGATCTGAAGTGGATGAAATTAAAGAAGCAAAACCATAACTAATAGGGCCTTCATAGAAATTGGAGATATTGGATTGATAAAAGATAAGTATTTTAATTTTGTTATTAAAATGCATTATGAAGCCCTATAATGCAAGCTAAGATGAAATACATTAAAATTAGTGCTAACGAGTATGGTATTGTACACCTTAGCAAGTTTCTTATGGTTTAATATACTATGAACCTTGTTTTAAGATGCCTAGATCCCATACTTTTTGGTTTAGAATATGTTCATCATACCCCATAAATACTCATGTACCCTTTATTATGAGAAAGAAAGTTGATCGTGCAACCTAATCTCTATCTATCTATCTCATTTGTAATATATTTATGTCACTAGAACCCACAACACAACATCCTCGTTCCATTCTAAGTTGTAAATGTTTGAAAGTATTTTCATATGCAAACCTATCAAACCTATTAATACTATCATTTGGACTCTTTAGGATCACCTAACTTTAAATTAAATCATAAAAACTAATTGTTCTTGAGTTTAATGTGAGGATGCAACCATAAACAAGTGTCATGTAGTGGCTAGTATTTGCCTAATAGTTAATCATAGTTTAATATAAGATAATTTAATAAAAATTAGTTTTAAAAAATATTATATTTAATAATATAAACTTACCAAAGATTAAAAATTTGAAATTATATATTTAGAGTATTGTTTTATTTATAATATAGTGAAATAATTATTTATTAAATTAATTGAATGTTAAGGTTTAAAGTAAAATAATTATTAAGTCTAAGGTTAATTTTGATATTGTTTTAATATAATTTAAAATGCTTTAAATAGTTTTAGACATGAAAATAATTAAAAATATTAAAAGTGAAAAATACAAATACATTCTTTAATAAAAGAATTAAGAAAAATATAAAATATATTTGTATAAAATAGCATGGATTGTTAATCTTAATATTTTTTTATAAATGATATGTTTCTATTAATGTGGGTAGTTCCTTCTAAAATATTGGCTCATTCTGTCAAATTTGTGTTTAAGATGTGAAATCTATTAACCAACCATTGCTCAAATAAATGATTTTGATCATTTTATAAGTTAAAATACAAGCATGTTAACTTTAGAATATTTTTTAAAAAGTTAGAAAAGAAAAAATACTTTGGTGGAAATAATTTTTTTTTAATAACGAGTTAAGAGAAACTCATTACAAAAGAAACAATACTTTCGTGGAAATAAAAAAGTTTTAATAATGAATTAAGATAAACTCAAATTACAAGCATGTAGCCTTTTGGCAAATACTAATAACTATTTTTTTCCAAAAATCCTTCAATTTTTTTCCCAAATCAATCAAAACATAGTCCAAAATCCATCAAACTTGTCACTTTGAGTCTCAAGCTATCCCTGTGGGTCTACACTCTCTTTGTAGGGTTGTGATATCATCATGTGGAAACATTTTATCTTGGAATAAAAGCGGTATACTTATCACAGTCAAATCCATTTTAAAATCTCACAGGTCACATTCACTTTTGGTGGGGTTTGATAGGTTTTCACTTTGAACATTCAAGAACATTCAATCACACCATGCCAAGTGTCCTATTTTATCATTAGTTGTAAAAAACCTTTTTAATTCTCTTGTTGGCCCATGATTTGGTTCTCTCATGTAATTGGTTGTAAATTTTTGGTAAATCAAATAAGGGTTTTGGGGGTTAAATCTTGGATCACTCTTGACTCTCCATTTTAATTGAAAATCTATAATAGGCCAATGTCGTCTCATTTATAATTCATTAGCTTAGGAGATGGAGGTAGTAGAGAGTTAGGAGATTAGATTAGAATAGCTTAGGGAGAGATATTATCAAATTATTGTTATAATGCTTTCAAAGTAATGAATAGTTCAATATTGATTCTTCATGGCGAATTGTGTATTGTTTCTTTGAAGTGTTGCATGGTTTCCTCAATCTTTAACTCAGAGTAGTGATGAGGGTACAACACAAGAAAAAATGATCACAACATGAAAGGAGATTTTTATTATCTAAAATGATAAGCTATTACATGCATTACAACAAAAATAGACCCAAATATATGCCCTATGGGCTACAATATTATGAGATTATGGAGATAAACCCTTCTACAATACCTTCTCCCAAACCCCACTAATAATGTCTTTATATCTCAAGAATGGGACTTAAGTATCCACATTTAGGTTTAGGGTTAGGAATAAATTTTACATCATGCCATTTGGTGACCACCACCAAAATAGAAATCTCTAAAAACTGAATTAGAAGTTGGTGAAAAATTAGAAGATTCCAAAATAGGTAGTCCAACTTCCAAGAGGCATAAAGTTTGATCTTGGAATCTGATTGATGAACCATTTGCATTTATGAAAATCTCACTAAGCACTCTATAGAACTTTAAGAAGACTTAATCTTCCCCCAGTTTTTAGGGTCACACAAGGTCATTTTGTGCCTCAAACTAGGTTTCAGAGCATTTTTAGGAGGTCTCCAAGAAGCTTAAAATTGTAATAACTTTCAAACCTTGAAATACATTGATATTCTTTTAGAGTGCTTGAAATTTTAATTATAACATCGTCTCCAACTTACACCCTCCAACTCTTCATAATTATGACTCTATAATAAAATAACCCATTTTGTGCACTAACATGCATCTCGAGGTGCACAAAAACGCTAAGCCAAAAAAGTAATAATGCAAATATGAGAGTTGGAATACTTGTTTGTCCCAAATGGGTATCTAAAAATAAAAACACGTTAAATAGAAACTATAAGTAAGCATATTTTTGATTGATACAAGATTACGCTTACACCACTGGATGCTTTTGCAACAATTAGATTTTATCTCATGTTGAAGTAGTTAGTTGAATGAAAGTTGTTGTGGATGTTCACCCAATTAACTCAAAAAATCCAGCCACTAGCCTCTTGTTGATGGTAGGAGTGCCTTGTGTGGTAAAATAATTGAAAACACTTAATTTCTATTGACATTGAATCTTTGATGGGATGGGGGAGAAGATATTACTAATTAAGGTACATCTAGTAGATTCCAAGTCATCAATTATTCTTTGCATTCATAATTAGGAGTAGAGTTAGCTAAACTTAAGTTCCAGTTGGAATGAAAGTTAGAAGATCAAAACTATATAATTTTCTTTGCACATTGTGAAAATAAATCTTTAGAGGTACAAGAGTTGATATCCATTGAATGAATAATGTAAGTCCCTCACATGATTACTAACAAATCACATTTATTTCACTAGGTGAGTATCACAGTATTTTTTAGTGGCTAATATTCGCCAATTGGCTAATTCTAGAAAGTTTTGGGTAATAATTTAGTTCGTAAAATATTTAAAATTGCTGCATTTTTATAAAACTTGGTTCTAAAAATATTCAAATAACGTAAGATTTGTTAAGTAAATAATAGAAATTATTTTATTTATAAAAATAATGTAAGATTTGCCAATATTGTTATATCTTTTTCTAGAGGGGGGTTGCTTAAAGTTTACCCTAGTGAGTATCCACAATAGAAGGAACCTCAAAGTCATTTCATGTTCTTACTTTGCAAGCTTAGCATGTGAGATGACCTTATATCAAGAGAGGATTGAATGTTTGATGTTTCACTCCAAAACATTGAGTATTTGATTCTTTATGCTCTAGTGGAATAAAACTCACATCAATAGTTGATATGAGAAGGGTGATTTCCAATGACCTAATTTTCCCTTGTTGAGGAAAAAATGGCTTAAATTTTAATCAAGGGTCAATACAATCATAATGATTCTAAAAAAGTGCACCAAATTAGGGTATGATAATTAGAAATGTGTGAAATAGGCCACATATGGTAATAAGACCTATGTAAGGAAATGATGATCTCAAGTGGATAAAATTAAAGAAGCAAAACTATAATTAATAGGGTCTTCATTAAAATTGGAGATATTGGATTGATAAAGGATAAGTATTTTAAATTTGTTATTAAAATGCATTATGAAGCCCTATAATGCAAGCTAAGATGAAATAAATTAAAATTAGTGCTAACAAATATGGTATTGTACACCTTAGGTAGTTTCTTACGATTGAGTACACTATGAACCTTGTTTTAAGATGCCTAGATCCCATACTTTTTGGTTTAGAATGTGTCCATCATACCCCATAAATACTCATGCACCCTTTGTTATGAGATAGAAATTGATCATGCAACCTAATATTTTTAATATTTTTATGTCACTAGAACTCCACAACACAACATCCTCATTCCATTCTAAGTTGTAAATGTTTGCAAGTATTTTCATATGCAAAACTATTCATATTATCATCTAGACTCTGTAGAATCACCTAACTTCAAATTGAATCATAAAAACAAAGTTTTCTTGTGTTTGAATCATAACTATATTTTTCCAAAAACCAATCAAATTTTATCCCAAATCAGTCAAAACATAGTCCAAAATCCATCAAACTTGTCACTTTGAGTCTCAAGCTATCCCTATGGGTCTACACTCTCTTTGGAGGATTGTGATATCATAAGGTGGAAACGTTTGATCTTGGAATAAAAGTGGTATACTTATCACAGTCAAATCCATTTTAAAACCTTGCAGGGTTGCATTCACTTTTGGTGGGGTTCGACAGGTTCCCACATAATGAAAATTTTGTCACCAATACTATCAAGAGTCTCAAATTTGTGGGTCTATATCTGTATTTATGTTGTCATTGATGTTTAGAGCTCTAACATTACTCTGGTCCAATACATGTTAAATCTAAACTGATGCAGGTTTTCCAAGTGTAGAGCTACATTTTGAGTCTGGTACTTGTCTACTCCCTTTACCAACATGGTGCAAATTAAATTTTTTGGTCTGGTCTTATCTTGTTCGAATTCTAGAGACTTCAATGATATATATTTGGCAGCCCTGCAAAAGAAAATGTAGAAGATGGTATATGCTGAATGTTAAAGTGACTATGTTTTGATACTAAAACAATGAATATATCAACATTATATATATATGTCCACCATTTATTTGATTTAAAAATGGTAAAGTTCGATTCGATTAGATTATTACATCCTTATTATTTATTGTAAAGGTTGTATTTTTGATCTAATTCAATCAAATAACTGCTTTTGCTAACTCAATGATAGAGTACTCTTCTTTTAAGTGCAATTATGATTTTTTACATATTTGGATGGGAATGGCTTAAACATCACACACTAAGCTTAATTCCTAGACCAAAAGTGTTAAATAGTCAAAGTTTTTTTTTTTCTCCAAGCTTAATTCTTCTCTTAGTGTATGATATGTGTTTGGATGAACTATTACATTCGTCTATTCCATGGATAAATTTAGTAAGATAGCTTCCACACAAAACCATCATTGCTGGAAGGATGCAAAGCAATCATTCACCATTTTACTTGCGGAGGGATTTGAGCACTTGGAAACTTTGAATATGAATTCCCTCTTATGATGCAGAGCATTATGGACCAAAATACTATCATTATGTCAGTCACTATGTCACCACAATAGACACATAATATCAGCTCAACATTCTGGCATAGACTTGAGTCATTCAAATATTGTATATTCAACAATCAATAACAACATTGAACAACTTATATATATATATATATATATATATCACCAACACTTCATCCATGGTGTTCACTTTGTGCAGACTATTTCGTCTTGGAGTTAACATGTAAGTCCATGAATGTATCTTCCTATGAGACACTTAGCATACTCTTGCAAATCAGTCCTCATTTGCAACCTCAAAAATTCCTCAATATAAGTTTGTATTGGAACTCCTCAAAAGGATTTTGAGGATAATTTGACGTAAACTTGGCTTTGTTGATAATATCTTTTACCACATTTGGACTTTACCTTTCCTTTGGATAGGACACTGGTAATCTGGTGGTTGATTGGATGGAGTCTCTGAGAAGTGTTGGCTGCCAGCTGGGCTAGGGTTTTTCCCCTAGCCTGTTCTTGGTGTTTGATCTTTACTATTTTTCTGTTTTGTTTGGATTGTTAGCTACTGGACATAATTTGCGTCGGTGTTTTTGGAGATCTTCTGTAGTCAATTTTGGATTGGGGGTTTTATTGTTTGCATGGCAGGGCCTGAGATTTCTTCTCCATTGGTGAGAACAGATGGTTCTTCTCCAACTATGCATGCAATGCGATCTGAATCGTTTTATTCAGGGGAGAGCTCCAAGCTGAAAAAAGTTAATGGTTGTCTTCCACATAGCCATGATCGCCCTGTTCTGGTTATTCCTCCAATGGCTGTAATGGAGGACATTGATTATTGGACCAAGCATGCTTTGATATGCAAATTTCTTGGAATCCGAATTTCCCTATCCGCTCTTAAGGCATGGATCCGTCGCTCTTGGCAGGTGGAAGGCGATATGGAGATTATGTTGGTAGGGAATAGTTATTTTTTTGTTGTATTCTCTTGCATGTCTAATCGTGATTGTGTTTTTGAAGGAGGCCCTTATTTCTACAACAATGTGGGGTTATTTGTCAAACCTTGGCATTCAGGTTTTAATTCTGCTGAGGATCTCCCTTCAACAGTGCCAGTTTGGGTTCGCTTGCCTCGTCTTCCCTTGGAATTTTGGTGTGAAGACATCCTTCGAAAAATTGCTGCTTTGTTGGGGAAGCCAGCTGCAGTCGCACATCAAACCCTCGATAAAAAGGTTATTTCTTTTGCTAGAATTTGTGTTGAAATTAATTTGAATAACCCATTACCAGATTCTTTGGAAATTTGTCTGGGGGATTCTTCTTGGGTGCAGCAGTTAGATTATGAATCCCTCCCTTTCCGTTGCCGGATTTGTCATGAGTATGGTCATTTACTGCGGCAGTGCCCTCGTAACTCGAGTTTCAAAGGAGTGGATCGATCTACAGCTGAAAATGCTGGTGGTTTGGCAGATACTACAGGGAAAGGACAATCTCAAATGGTTAATACTACCAAGGGGATGAATCCACAAGATGCTACAGGTAAGGGTAAGGCTCCAATGCAGGATAAGGATGGATTTACCCCTGTTCGTCCTCGAGCTAAGGGACGTGGTCAAAAGAGGCCTTTGAAAGAAAGATTATCTGATTCAGGTTTTAACCGTTTTGAGGTGCTGGATAGTATGGTTCTAGAGGAGGGTATTCCTCCTCCTATCTCTTCTGATCTAGCTTGCCCAGATGAGAGATCTGTTCCTAATGATGCTTGTGGGGCATCTCAAGTTGTAGTATATCAGAATTGTGAGGTTCCTGTAGCTCCTGTGACAACGGCTTTGGTGACTCCTGCAGTGTTGGAAGATGATGATGTTGTTTTGGCTGACTTGGTTAAGGATGTGCTACCATCAGGTAAGGGCAAGGGATCTCCTCTCCCCTTGGGGTTGCTGCCTCGACCCTTTAAGCAGGCTTCTTCTTCTCCCCCTCTAAGGAGTGGGCGCAAAACAGACCAAGAGAAGATTAAACTCACACGAGATATATTGATTGAGTCTGGTTCAGTGAAACCTTTGGATTCTCATTTTCCCAAATCTACCCAATGATGATTATTCTCTCATGGAGTGTAAGGGGGTTGAATAGCATCCCTAGACAAAAGGCTATTCATAACTTGGTGGTTGATCATAGTCCTGATGTTTTTTGTATCCAAGAGACTAAGCTCTCTGTGGAGTCTATGGTCCAACATGCCTCTAGTATTTGGTCTCGTGGCCAATGCCAGTGTGTTGGGGCAACAGGCAGTGCTGGTGGTTTAGCTATATTTTGGGATCCTCAAAAAATTTCTCCTCTTGGTTGGATGTCTTCTCGCTCAGCTCTCTCTATGGTAGCTTCTGCTCTAGACTCAGGAGAGGTAATCATGGTTACTAATGTGTATGCACCTGTTGATCTTGTGGGAAAGGAGGAACTTTGGGAACATATTCAATATGTTAGAAATTGTCATCCTTATCATCCTTGGGTGTTAGCAAGGGACTTCAATTCAGTTTTAAGTCTGGAAGAGAAGCATGGTGGTTTGGCTAGATTGGGGCCTTCTTCTGCTCTTCTTTGGCAACACATATCTCTTTTGCATCTCTCTGATGTTAAGCCTTCTAATGGCCTCTATACCTGGAATAATCGCAGGACTGGTGTTGCTGCTATCTCAGAACGCCTGGATAGATTTCTTGTTTCTTGCTTCTGGCTTAGTGGCACCCTTACTATCTCTTCAGAAATCCTTGATTGGAGGGGTTCAGATCATTGGCCAATCAAATTTTTCGCTATAGGGGCTTATGTTCCGAAGCATCCTCCTTTTAAGTTCCAGTTGATGTGGCTTCGTGACTCCTCTCTTCATGATTTTATTTTTTGTTGGTGGAAAGATGGTGCCCCTGCATATGGTACTGCAATGTTCTCATTTTCTAAAAGGCTTCAATATTTTAAAAGGCAGCTCAAGATATGGAATAGGGAATGCTTTGGGAATCTTCACTTTATGAAGAGGCTTGCTTAAGAAAATCTTGATGTCATCACAAGGGAGATTAGAGATCGAGGTTTCTCGGAGGATCTTGGCTAGGCTGAATCCCTTGCTTCTCGAGCTCTAGAAGAATGGGAACTTCGAGAGGAAATTTTTTGGAAGCAAAAGGCTTGAGTTGATTGGCTCCAGGAAGGTGATCGAAACACTTCCTTTTTCCATAAAATAGTGCAATCTCGCCAAAATCAAAGCACTATCTCTTCTTTGGTTAATTCTCAAGGTATCCAACTGAATTCCTTGCCAACTTTGTTCCAGAGGCTATTTCGTACTTCTCTACCCTCTTCTCTGAGGACTCTCCTCCTGTTGATAATGAAGAAAATATTATTTTGTCCTGTATTCCTTCCCTTATCACTCAGGAAATGAATGATTATCTCATGCGTCCTATCTCTTTGGAAGAGCTAGAGGCGGTGGTCTTTGGCATGCCTAAGGGGAAGGCTCCTAGTCCTGATGGTTTTCCAGTTGAATTCTTTCAGGAATTTTGGGACATCATTAATCATGATTTGTTGGAGGTGGTTAAAGAATCCTATGCTAGCAAGCAGATGCTTCGAGCTTTGAACTCTACATTCTTGACTCTTATTCCTAAGAGAGAGGGTGCTAATCAATTGGAGTTTTTTAGACCAATTGCCTTATGTAATGTGGTCTACAAAGTTATTACTAAGCTGATTGTTGAGAGACTGAAAAGATGGCTTCCCATTATTATCTCAGAAGAACAAGGTGGTTTTGTTGCTGGAATACAAATTTTGGATGGGGTGGTTATTGCTACTAAGGCTATTCACTCTATGGCTACTTCAAAAGAGAGAGCCATGTTTGTTAAGCTGGATATGGCTAAGGCCTATGATAGAGTTAAATGGAGCTTCCTAAGGAGTATTCTTCTTTCTTTTGGATTTAGCTCTGACTGGGTGAGTTGGATTATGAGTTGCGTTACTTCTGCCTCTTTTTCTATTCTTATTAATGGTCAACCTTCACAACTATTTGGTGCTTCTAGAGGCCTCCGCCAGGGTGACCCTCTCTCCCCATATCTATTCATCATCATGGCTGAAGGCTTGGGCAGATTCATTAAGCATCAGGTGTCCTAGAATTCTATTCAAGGCTGGCGGTGGGGTAATGGCTTACCTTCTCTTTCCCATCTTCAATTTGTTGATGATTCTGCTCTTGCCGGTCTTGCTAGGATCAAGGAAGCTGAAGCCTTTCGACATGCTTTGGACGTTTATTTGGCAGCTTCAGGCCAGAAAGTTAATGAGCACAAATCTTTCATTTACTTTTTTAACACTCCTGATTCTATTCAGCACAGGATTGTTGGTATCCTACGGTTTCAGATAGGTTCACTTCCTTTGACTTATCTTGGCATTCCTATTGCTGTTTCCAAGCAGCCATGTCTCTTCTGGCAAAATTTGATTACCAAGCTTCAGGATAAGGTAAATCATTGGACTCATAGATGGCTTTCTACTGCTGCCCGGGTTACTCTTCTTCAAGCTGTTATCCAAGCTCTTCCTACTTATAGAAGCATGGTTCATGCTGCACCTATTTACTTTCTCAAGGAGTTTGATGCTCTTTCTCGGCAATTCCTTTGGAGTGGTAATTTGCGTAGTACTAAATGGAGCTTGGTTAATTGGGCAACTATTTATAGGCCTAAAAAGGAGGGTGGTCTTGGTCTTCGTTCTGCTCTATTGAGTAGACAAGCTTTGGCTGCTAAACTTTATTGGCGATGGTGCTCTGGACAGCATCGACTTTGGGCTCATATTATCACTCATAAATATTTTCATGGTGCTGATCCTTGCTCTGTTTCTGCACTTCCTCTTGAAGGTTGTGGCTCAATGGTTTGGCATACTTTGAAGACAGGTACGATGTTGGTGAAGAGGGGTCTGTTCTAGATATGTAAAGGAGGTTCTCAGGCTTTGTTTTGGTCTGATGCTTGGGATGGATTCCCTTCCATTTTATCCATATACCCTCATCTTCAGCCTCTTTGTGACTCTTTTCTAGCCACTGGATGGGATAAAGTGGCTCATTACAAGACTCCTTATCAATTGGGACCTGTTGTTGGTTATAGATGGAAGCATTCCTCTGATTGGCCTCCTGGAGGTACAGACATGGATCGTCGGGAGCTTTCTCAAATTCTGGCCTCTAGAGAGTGTTCCTCTTTGCTTGGTCCAGATGTATTGGCTTGGGGCGGTACCTTGTCTGGTAAATATCATGTCTTTGTTGGGTATCAGGAGATAACTAGACAATTATTTGGGGATGCTGAGGTCCCTTGGTGGAAGCAAGTCTGGAATAAAGTTTCTTGGTCCAAGTGCAATTTTTTCATGTGGCTAGTGGCTCACAACCGTTGTCTTACCTGGGATAATCTTTGTAAACGTGGATTTCAGGGCCCCTCTTATTGTGTCTTGTGTGGTAATGGAGAGGAGTCTATCTCCCATCTGTTCTTCCATTGCTCCTATTCTACTCAGATATGGCACCTTTGGTGGAGCGCTTGGGGTTGCTCTTGTCGACATGCTTCCTCTTTGCTTGAGTTCTGGGCTCGCTTGGGTAGTGCTCCCTCCAAGTCTTCTTCTCTCCATGTTGCTTGGATTGCTGGCCCATCTTTCATGCTTTGGCATATCTGGTTGGAGAGGAATCATCGCATATTCCAAGATGTTCGGCTTGGTGTTTTGCATCTTTGGTGGAAAATATCACATTCTCTCCAGGAAACTATTCTTGTGAAGTGTGAGCTTGATGGGGGTATGGATCTGGTTGATCTTGCTATCTGTAATCGCCTCAATTTTCATCTGCAGGATGGGGTTGCGGCTCATAAGTTTCCTTCTATGTCCAGGCAGCTTCACCATCAGAGGAAGGGTCGAGTTAACCGGGATGGGCACTGGACTCCTCCTCCCTGTGGAGTTCTGAAAATTAACACTGATGGTTCTTCTCGTGGAAATCTTGGTCCGGCTGGTATTGGCGGAGTGGCTCGTTGTAGTTCTGGGAATGTTAAATTTTTCTTCTCAATTCATAAGGGTGATTATACTAACAATCTCATGGAAGCTCGGGCTATTTTATATGCTGTGGAACAGTGTTGCTTGTGGGGATGGAGTAAGATTATTTGTGAGTCTGATTCCCAAGTGGTGGTGAACATGCTTTCTTCGCAAGAGCTTGAGGATGTTAGTTGGCAGCTGGCCACTGTTGTTAAGAAAATTCTTTTCTTCTCTTCCTCTTTTCAGTTCATTAGGTTCAAGTATATTCCGCGAGAATGGAATAGACCTGCTGATTGTTTAGCCAAATGGGCTTCTAGTCATGATCCGGGTTGGAATATTAGGGATAGGGAGCAACTGTCCTTTGAGATGGTGCAAGAATTTGATGATCTTGTTGCTCAGGATCGAGCTCGTTGTTGAGCTCTCCTTGTTGTATTCCTTTCTGTCTTAATAAATTTTTACCCCTCTTTTTACGACCTTTCTTTTGGATGTGGAAACAGAGCTCCCAGTATCATGAATTATAAAAGGATATTTTCTATTTTCATTAACAGTTTGGAAATTGTGATATTGCTATCAGGATTTAACTTTGGAATTTTGAGTCAAACACGTTGACCCATGTTTCATGAGTAGTGATTCAACATGAATCCATCTTTGATGAGAATAAATGGAACACTTAGCACTCATTGGATCTAGGTGATGCTCACAGGGGTGGAGCACTGGGACTTTCCGAGAGGTCACCCATCCCAGTGCTACTCCATCCTGAGCGTGCTTAACTACAGAGTTTCCTCCATGGTTAAACCCAAAGCTTGCAACCCCATTTGCAAAACCTTCACCAAGTGTTGTGCCTTATGAACCATTCATTAGAAAGCCCCTTAAGCTCATCAATTAATAAGTAGGAGATAATTTCCACAGCAAGTCAAATTGTGACATTGCTATCAGGATTTAACTCTGCGATTTTGAGTCAAACTCAATGACCCATGTTTCATGAGTAGTGATTCAACATGAATCCATCTCTGATGAGAATAAATGGAACATTTAGCACTCATTGAATCTAAGTGGTGCTTCACCCTTGTGCTCATTGAATCTAGGTTTTGACCAGTGCATTGCCAGCATATACAGTACTTGGCAATCGTACTCAACCTTGAATGGAGAGGAGAAAGTGTGGGGTTTGTGACCATTTTCGAAGACCTCTTGATTTTCACCCTTTGCATGTATAATTTTAATCAATTCAGAATGATTTTTTTTAATGAAAATGATCTACTATCTGAAGGGGTTCGGTAGCATAAAATTAAGGAAGCCATTCGTAGTTACCGACGCAAGAGAAGGGGTGATCGTCAAGGTACTTTTCAGTGTATTGTAGGCGCTGTAGTGAAAAGTATGAAAAGGTTAAATTACATATTTCCAGATTTCACACTAAACAAGGCTATATTGAGCCGCATCTCTATGTGCTCTAGGAATCAGAATGCTTTCAAAGACAAGTGTTCTGCATGGGACATTTATAAAGAATTGAGGTTGATGCTGCTGCAAATTCAGGGTTCAGAGCCGAGAGAAGGAAATGGACAGTCAGCATGTGCAAGACTACTTCACCAAACGTAATTCAAATGTTCCTAAGAGCAGCAAATTCTTCCTCTGTTGGATGGTTTCAAATTTTTATCAGAATGCAATGATTTGAGGGCTCTAAGCAGCTTATCATCTTTGCCATCGTCTGTTGCATCAGGCAACTAAGGCAAATTGCCAAACAAATTGATCATTTGGTTGCTTATACCAAACAAATTGTTGATTGTGATGTTCATGCTCTTCACCAAGATAATCAGGTTTTGCTGTATACTTATGTATTTAATTTCAATAATATCAGAGCACATTTTCTGAAATTTTATGCATATTTATGTATTTAATAGAATTTAATTTTGCACAAATTGAATGTATTGTCATGAATTTATTTCTTCTTCACTGTCAACTATCATATATTTTCTTTCTGATTGCTGACTATTTCTTCTTATGAAAAATATTCCAAATCTGATGCGCTAACATAATTAATTCTGTTACCCATGCCACATAGATCAATTCTTTTTCTTGGAGTTCATTGTTTCGAGCAACTAATTGATTAACCGTAATAAAGAAAATGATTCGACAAAGATTAGCATAGTTTAGATTCAAGGGTTTGATGCAATTTATCTTCAATAAAACACATTGGCAATAGACAATTGTATCAGAAATTCTCAGCAGTCTAGATTTCATCAAATAGTTTAAATCCCAATATAAAGACAAAAGCAAATATTCATGGCCATTTTTAATCTATTGCAAACCAAGGTTTTCTCTTGCTAAAACATGCTTCCCAGCAGATAACACAAATCCAAACAGCCATATTAAACATGATAATATTAATAGAAAAGACATTGGATTGAAATCTGAAATTCCTAGTAGAGCTCTTGTTACCAAATCAATAATGAGAATGAATATTATAGTATATACATTGTCATCCCGAGAGAGACATTGCAGAAGAAATTTTACACACTTTGCTTTGCATCAACTGTTCTTAGAAGTTAAAAAGAAGATGAAGATATTGATGTATTAATGATTTATATACCAACAATAACTAATACAAAACTTCCAGACAGCTTATCCAAAAGCTTATAAACCCTACAAATAAAGAATGAGAATTTAAAAGGGTTTACAAAATGGAACAAACTAAGGATAAATGGAATGTTCAGGGCAAGGTGAAAACACAGTACAACATGGTATCCGTTGGCCAGGGATTTCCATGCTATTTTTATTATCCCCAAACGCCCAAGGATTGGCTCCAAATTGATTTCCCTCCATTGTTATTGCAAGAGGGTTTCTAGGGAAATACTCTTCCCTATTTAAATAAGGTTGTATATGACCTCGTGTAAGGCTCTCTTGGATCTCATAGGGAATGGACATTGCTGGATTTAGAGAAGCTGAAGAGTAAAACGGTTCCATTAATGGTTGCCCAACAGAATACTCCATTGAGGGAACTACAATATTTTCAGCACCAACAATATGAGAAACCTCATATTCTGTTCTTGTAGCACCAGCAATGTGAGAAACCTCATACTCTGTTCTTGTAAGAAAATCTATTCTATCATCAACAGCTTCTAGCTTAGCATCAATATTCTTAATCCATTCTCTGATATTTTCATCGGGGAGATCATTCAAACAATTACCCAAGTAAGGATATTTCTTCATACTCATCTCAAGCTGCTCATTCTCCCTCCTCTTCATGTTCAATTCAAGCTTGAGTTTATCTATCCTCTGTTGTAAGAAAGTGCAATTATCAAGCTTCTTCTTGTCTTGTTCATGCTTGGAAAGCCTTCTGTACCCCTCAATGATCTCTTGAGCTTTAGGCATATCAGGCCACACATCAAGATGCTGCTGTTGTGATGTTTGCTGATCCACCTCAGGCCCAATGCTGACCATGCAACTATCTACTCCACAAAGAATACTCAACTCTTCAATCTTCTTTTTCAATCCTTTCTTCCTCTTCAAAATGTTCAAATTTCTTGAAGCATGTTTAGAAGTCCGTTTCAAAGGAGTCCTGGCAGGACCCATTTTCTTCTGAACAAACAAACAAGGAGAACAAAATCTATTATACAAAATTCTGATTGCATTGAAATAAAACTGAGAAGATCAATATAAAAGAAATGAAAGAACCAAAAAGTGCATTATATAAAATTTGAGTTGCATTCAAATAAGGCTGGGAAGATCAAAAGAAAAGAGAAGCAAGGTCTCACCAAAGAATCCATCAAAGAGCTGCTGGTACAGATATTGCAGATTATGGTTTAAATGTGACAAAAATATTGCAGACACTTGTATTCTTCTTTAATCACAAAGCACTCTTATTAAGAACTCTGTAAATCATAGAGTTATATCCTTCTTGAATCAAAATGCTCTTTCATTTAGAGCTCTGTAACTCAGATATATACTTTTGTTAACTTATAAAATAGAAAGAAATTAAAATCATGTTCTGAGCTTGATTTTTGGGGTTTGTTACTTTTCAAAATCGAAAAGGCAATAGTGACATAACAATAATGAAATTATAAATATTTTGAAAAAGGAAAAGAAAAATTTAAGGTATTATATACATTTTGAATCAAAATGCATTCATATTTGAAATTCTAGGATTCCCATGCAACTTAATTAATAGAAAGAAATTCAGCTCAAGTTCTGAAGTTGATTTTTGGATTTTGTTACTTTTGAAAATAGGGAAAGAAAAGTGGCATAACAGTAATGAAATTTTAAATATTTATAAAATATATATATGTAAATATTCACAACTTCTCCAGCTTTAGAATTGACTCCAAAATGTTTTAAAAATATTTTAAAAAAGAGAGATAAATATTCACAATTCTACAATTCAAAGAGTTGTATTCTTTCTAAATCAAAATGCACTCTCATTTGTAGTTCTATAATTTCCAAAAAATCAACTAAGTTCCTAACTTGATATTTTGATGTTTACTTCTTTTCAAAATAAAAGAAAAAAGTGACATAACAATAATGAAACTTCAAATATTTTAAAAAGAAATAGATAAGTATTGACAACTTAGTTAGATTAAGAACTGACTATTAATTGTTGTATACATTAAATGCCAATTTGATCTTAATGAATATAAAAAGAAAGAAATAATTATTTTATAATTCATTATAATTGAAAAAAATTATTAATATCAAATTTAACTAAAAAGTTAGTATAGACTATATTTTTAAGCTCATAGGTTTATTAATTTAGTTTTTTTACCCAAATTTTGTAAGACCATATCTATTTTTAAATTTTTCGATTGATTTTCTAATGTGAACTTGAAAACTTATTTTAAAAAAATTATAAAAACGTAATTTGTACTTTACAATATGTATTTTTATAGATTTTCAAAAACTTCCCAAAATTTGCAATATGTATTTTTATAGATTTTTCGGCTTCTATTTTTAAAATACACTCACTTTTAGAACATTATATGATTTAATATTCAAATCTTGAAATTATATTTAAATTTTTTTTATATGAATGAATATAATATATATGAATGAATATAATATATATTCATTTTTTTACTAAATCTTTTATTAAGTACAACTTTATTGGTTTTTATTTTCTATTGGTTTTAGATACACTTAAAAAAACTATTTTAGACAATTTCTAAAAATCAATCTTTAGTCTTCTAATGAAAAGTTTCTAATTTTTTCTTTTAAATAATTTTGTCAGTTTGCAGGCTTTGTTTTTATTGTGATGTATATTCGTTGGAATATTTCCTCGTTAGAAGATGAATTCAAAAGGTTTATATTAAGACAAGATTCCAAAGTTTTTTAATGTTTGTGACAATACAATTTTGGTTTCACCTATGTTTACTTTGTGCATTAAGTCCCCATTTTTTGTAAAAATAAATTGCAAGGTTTTCTCGCAAACATACAATTTCTTTGGAAAATAATCGATTTTAGAGATTTATGATGGACTTCTATTCGATGTAATCCGAGATGTTCTTGAAGTCATGATGTACATTGTATGTAGTTTATGTTTTCTAAGCATAGAAATATAAGGATTGTAGGTTTCTTGTTTTCTTAGAAATATTAACATAATTTTTTTTTTGTTTTTTAAAGGTTTCATTGCAAACATACAATTGTTTTTGGAGCAAACAATGTGACTAATTTGTTGAATGAATTACAATATGTGCATTGGTGCTTCAGATATAGAAGCTTTCAATTGCAGAGTTAGAATTACGATGTATAGGAATTAGTTCAAAAAATCAAAGAAAAAAATGTTGCATTGCAAGTAATCATATCATTGAATTTATTTAATCAGGTTTCGATAAGTTTATCTTTTACTTGTTCAAAGATTTCATTATTTTAAATTAATTTTCCATAAATTTATCTTCTACTTGTTTATAGATTTGATTGATTTAAATAAGAAGAACTACAAAAAGTTTAGTTTTATTTTACTTTGAACTTTTAGTTTCCTAAAATTAGTTTTATCTTTTTTGGGGTCTTTTTTCCTAGGTTTGGATAATGTCACACTACAACATTTGGTGTCGTTTTGTGAAGTCCAACCATCACCTAGTGACATAACCACTCATTGGCTTCCATCAGACTTTTGTTGTCACAAATTGTGACGATGAGGAAATTCGTCGTAATTGTGATAGTAGACGTTGTCATAACTTGGAAGAAGGGAGGGACAAGAGTTCATGTTCACTACGTCGCAATTGCGACAGTACGATGTCATAATCAAGACATTGAAACTTTGACTCCAGCATCACAATTGCAATGTATATGCAACAATTGTGCTATAGAAGTGATGGTTATCTGTCAGAGCATGTCATCATGGTTATGATGCTTTTGTGATAGTTGTGCTATGCAAGGGACAGATAGCTGTCAAAACTGACCATCACTTTCAAGGTGGGTCCATTGTAATTGCAACAACTAGTTATTAAAAAAAAAAATTACTTTTGTCCACTAGTAGTAGATCAGCAAGATTGACAACAAAGGTGTTTGAAATAGGTTCCACTGCCACCCAATGATCCTTATCACGCACTTGCAAGCCTCCCACCTCATTTTGTAACAGTATGGTGAGACCCCCATGATTAGAGTGGGGTGCAATGCCCATTGTAAGATCTAGTTGTGAGCACCCTAGATAAAAGTTTAATATGCCAACCTAAAAACCCTCTTCGAAGATAGTTTCTATGTAAGTTGGCTCCAACCCCAAAATTTCAAATATTGTTGCCATCAATTTCAAAGCCATTTTTCTGGTTTCCTTCAAGTATTGTCCAACAACATCTCTACTTCCATTAAAATAACAACAATGAGCCAATCAAATATATGGGCATTAGGGATTAAATTTTACTGTTTCTTAACCAAAAGAAAATCGAATTACATGAGCTTATTTTTAGGTAAATTATCACTTAGGCTTCTATAACCTAGGAGATCTTGTGATGTACTAGAAGTATAAAAAGGGTCAATCTTTTGATTTGGATGAGCTACTATCATGTGGTTTGGAGTAAATTAATGAAATCAAACTATAACTATGGGGGCATTTTGTATTTAGGTAGGGGTACAAGATCCTTTTCAATAATCAATGGGAGTGTAAAGACTATAATCATTCAAGATAGGTTGAGAGTTATATTTCAATAGTATTCTTTCAATTATAGAAAAAATCATTCAATAGTAAGAGATCTCTGCTATTTCATGATATTGCTATCATGATTCAACTCTGTAGTTTTTGGAGTTAAATTCATCAATTCATATTTCATGAGTAGTGGGTGCTTTACTTTTGTGAACATATCCTAGACCCAAAAAGTGTTATTGTTCTATTCATTATCATGAGAGATACATTGTGTAAAACACTACTTGTGAAACAATATGGGTCAATAAGTTTGACTCCAAAAAATACATAGTTGAATCCTAAAGGCAATATAACAATTTGACTTACTGTGGAAAATGTAGCCAACTTATCTCTACCATCTATAATATGAAAATATATCAGTTTCTAGATTAACTTACACATCAGATTGTAACATCAACGTTTTTAATCACAATTGATAATTTCTTATCAAAATGAAAAAATGATATAAAAAAAAGAGAAAAAATTGAATAAAGCCAAAATATTTTACTATTAGATGTAGTAATTCAGAGATACTTCTAAAATATCAAAATATGCCCTTAGCTTTTCATTAATATGAGATTATTTCAACTTATAGAAGAGAGAAACAATACCTATAATTTGGGGGATTGTCTAGAGTATGCAGCATAGGAAGGCATAAATGTATCAAAAAATCTCTCCAGTTGAAAACTTGGTCAACTTGGATATTGAAGTTGGTTCCATATCTGACTAGGTCAAGAACATCCTCATTCCCATACTTCATCTTCTCCTTAGAAGAGAGCGAGAAGAATTGATGGGCTACATCTAATATGTTGGTTATCAAAGATTCCTCAATCCCATAATTAATTACCTTTCTCATGTTCAAAATGGCTGAATTCTAAACCTAAGATTAACTAAAATTGAAACCATCAATTTGCCGCAAGTGCATACCTACACATACTTTTTTTATATATATCTAAAAATCTATATCCAACTATTGTAATCATAGCAAGGTCCGACATACTCCATCAATTCAACAACCTTATTGTAAGAGACCTTTATGTCATCCATGGAAAATAGGCCCAAACCATGTAATGAGGATGGTGCTATGCAATATATCCTCTCTCCAAGACAAAAATCAATGTTTATTGGAGGAAGTTCATTGGGGACCCATTATTTATGTAGATGTTTGTGCCTAAAGGGAACATTGGAGTTGCCTTCACCTGCATCATCATAAGAACATGACCCCCCTTGTGCAAGGAAAGATTTCATGCACTTATTGAATTTATTTATAATATTTTGACCTTGAGTCGATCTCCTTGATTTAGCCATACTAAATGTCTGACTTTCTTCTTCCATTCCTATATTTTCCTTGCTCGAGGAAGACAAATCTGACAAATACCTATTCGCTGGTACCTGCACTCCATGAAATAAGAGATATAAGTGGCAATGAGAGAGATATTTTGCAAATGGTAAAAGACATTAATCTCTATGAGGTGTATTGATTTATACCTGATGATCCATGAGACTGTGTGGGGTGTACATGAAAGGGCTTTGGGTTTTTGCATATGTAAATCAATTGTCTTATGTTAGCTAAAAAAATCATGATACATATACTCAAAATTACATCAAATTAATCATTGATCTATCAAGAACTCAATATTGAATAGCATAGGTGTTGATCACGTAACTATATATTTCATTCATGTCATTGATAATCAAACCCACTTCAATGTTAGCTAATTAAACCACCCCTCCATCAGTGATATTTTTCTTCATCCATCTCATCATCAAGATCATCATCATCATCGACATCATCACCACCACTATCATCATCAACGTCATCATCATCATCATCATCATCATCATCATCATCATCATCATCATCATCATCATCATCCTCATCATCATCATGATCAATAGAAGCATCATCATTGTGATTAGTAGCAACATCATTTGCATTAGGAGCATCATCAACTAACTCTCAATCATGATCCACTTATTCCTTTTTCTTGGTATCTTCTTCTTCCATCACATTATACTTTATCAGCCTTCCTCTTGGATCATGTCTAACAAAAATGACCAAGCCAATTTATGTGGATAAAGAGAACTAATTTGAAGGAATTAAAGTCAGATTCAATTATATCAACCAAAATGCCATAGTATCGATTTTGAGACTCTCAAGGATGTAAGTCATTTCTAGATGAAATATGGGTCACGTGGAAGACTACAGTTACCCCAGAATCAAAAGTTGTTTTCGTGTCATCTAACCTTGTGATGAAAAAGTTATAACCATTGCATAACATAGCATTGTGGTGTTTCACCTACAATAATTTCAAACATGTACACAATATTGCATCATGAGTTCAAAAATATATGGTTGATTAACAAACTTATAAGTACCTGGAGAATTCTTAAACCATATGCTAAATCTATTTCATTTTGTGCAACATTGGGATCTCCATTACAATGAGCTTGTATAACCAATGAAGACACAAATTCCAATTTAATCTATGACCAAAATGTTGACATCATTAATCCATACTGTCATCCAGTCTTGATTGTTTGGAATAAACAAATATATTGCATCCCACTCTTTAGAAACTATACAAAAGTAAATAGATGACTTAAAACACATTTACTTTGAATATTAAGAATTAATTAACTACAATAACATCTCATGATTTATTACCTTTCACTTTCCTAAATCTACCATTCCTCGCCAAGTACTCCCTTTCAAATTTTTTAATGGACCATTCTCCCTAAAATGTCTCTTAGTTGTTTTTATTTTTATTCTTCTTGTCTTTAAGCCATTACAACTCTTGAAAGGACAATAACATTTTTCATTGCCTTCTCTTTGAAATTTAGACAAAACTCTAGTGATTGTCTCCCTATTTTGATTAAGTGCCCTTGTATTATCTGACATGATTCTTCTTCATGGGAATAACTTATTCTTGTACCCTTATTGAATTGGTTGTACTTGATAGATCTATCATTGATAACCATTTCAACATACACATTGACATTAGAGAGAAAACCATGAAAAAAAATTGGACATGGTGTTCTTAATGTTTATATTTGCACATATGGTTTTGAAAGGAAAAAATTTGGTGTACTTAATGTTTATATCTGAAAAAAAATATTGGACATATTGTACTTAATATTTATATCTGCACATGGTTTTGAAAGAAAAAATTGGTGTAATTAATGTGTATATCTGAAAAAATATTGGACATGTTGTACTTAATGTTTATATATGCACATATGGTTTTGAAGATGGTAGAACTATTTGACAAGGTATTTCTTCACTGAACTACAATAAAATCACCATGTATTTCTTCATCAAACTGCATTAAAATGTGGCTATGGGCTGTAGGGCACCTAACATATAAATACAATTTTACCATACGGTATCATTTGAGTACTTTTTGTTGTAAATATATGTTGTTTTTTGTGAATCCCAATAAGTAAGTTGGCAAACTTGATATAAAGATGAAATATATATTGCATAAACACTCTAGTTTAACTATATATATATATATATATATATTGTTTGCAATAAACAAATGATAACTACAAAAACTATCAGTTTTCATTTTTTTTCTTCTTAAGCACTCTTTCTTCCTAATCATGGAGTGTGATCAAACACAAAGAATTATCTATTTTATCACTCTTTCTTCTTCACATTTTTCATCCAATGATCCCATTCCACCCCTATAAGTATGCTCCATTTATATCTCCATCTATTGCATCAACACAACTCCCATTTCATATTTATTACTTATTAAGACTATCTTTCTCTCATTCACATCTAGTCACACATTTGATAATTTGAGAAAATAAACTATTTGATTCCTTCTTGTATTCTTGAGGAAGGTCCTATTCGATATTGATGTTGTATTAATCGTGTGTGGAGATTTTCAATGTGTAGATCATTCATAGTATCATCAGATATTTTTGTGTTGGAATTTCTTTGTGTAATTTCAAATGTAAAAATCATATTCTTCTTAAGGGTACAATATATTCTCTAGAGAAGCATGGTCTTTGAATATTTGATTAGTGTATGATTGATTGATTGTTGTAAGACATATCTGTAGTGAGAAGGATTTTGTGATACTTATAATTTTGTATATTTAGTAGGTTGTGTAAAAATATTATCAATTGATTGTTTATATTCTAAAATCATAAGCAAGAGAACATTTTTTTTTTTTGAGAATTCAATAGAGGATCTATCTTTTGGGGGTTGGGTTTTTGGTGTAGGAGCACCTGGGGATTACCTAAGCAATATTATTTTTCATGTTTTTTTTGTGTGTGTGTGTGTGACTTAGGGAATTTTTTGATGTTTTGGATATAAGGTCATGTTGACCATAGTAGTAGTATAAGTGGGCTATTGTTCATAGGGTCTTAAACCTTTTGGCTACGTGCAATTAAGGGCTAGCAAGTTGTAAAGCCCTAAAAGCATGATAATGATGTCATCATGAGGTTAGTAGAGTCTAGGATGGATTGGGATGTTTTTTTCTACCTCATTTGAGGTTCTTGTTTGAGTTTGGGAAGTAATGGAGGTCATTTCGCTAAAGTTGGTAAAAGTTGCTAAAAAGATGGAAAAGTTACTAAAAATATGATGATGTCATAATGAGGTTAGTAGAGTCTAGGATGGATTGGGATGTTTTTTCTACCTCATTTGAGGTTCTTGTTTGAGTTTGGGAAGTAATGGAGGTCATTTCGCTAAAGTTGGTAAAAGTTGCTAAAAAGATGTAAAAGTTGCTCGAGAAACATTGACAAGAAAGTTGTAATTCAATGGAGAAGAGACATAAGGGGAGAATAACCAATAAAACAACATATATAAGGCATGCAAAGACCTATGAATAAGGTTGGATGCTCATTGTATGGATTGAGTGTTTTTGCAATCAGCATTTGGAAACAATTTGTATGCAGTTTCTTTGTTATCGATGATGGTGTGTAGTTAGAAGTTCAAGATCCATTCTATAACTTCTCTATCCTTTAGATTATAGTTTGTATTGATTTAGTATGTTTTAAGATAGATATTTTGATCATTTCATTTTCCTTTTGTGAAATTATTTTGGTTTTACACTGTCACTAGTTTTATCCATGCAGTTGCTAAAGATGGAGCTCTAACTCACTTTCCCATTGTCCATTATGTATGCCCTCTTGGGAATAGTGAGTAGGCTCCATGTACATAATGTATACAGAATAAAGGGCCCTCAAATGTAGAGGAAGTATTTTTAAGGTCTTTCCCTAAGCAAGCCTGTGGTGAGTCCACCTAGGGAAGGCCATAAAGTGATCAACATTACTTGTAGAGTATAAAATATAGAGTCAAAATTCCTTTTGGACATGAAAGAAGGAAGTCTTACCAACATTCCATGAAGTGGATTGGATCATACTAGTCATGAAGAGGGCCTAGATAAGTCATAATTGTTGGAGTAGCCTGTGAAGGCTAAAAAGCTTAATTTTCACCTAATTTGGGTTAGGGAAATGGGTGGAAGGATATGACCTCAAGACCCCAAAAATATTTAAGGGGATTACTAATGAAAAAATAAACCTATGAAATATTGCAAGGTTTTTTTGGAAGGCATAGGAGAAAAAGCCTATTTTCTAGGAATACGAGACCTAATAGGGATAATAGACCTAATAGGGGAATTTGGTGAGATTGGATAAGAAACTAGACTAGGAGGGATATCTAAAACCCCTACCTGATTACATTGGAGTCCCTTAGGACACCTCCACACCTCTACAAGGTTGGTTGAATAATATGGAGGATTTAGGCCTTTGAAGATGGTTTAATGGCTATGGCAAGTGAGAAAGAACACATCAAGAAGTGGAATGAGCATACAAAACTTATTGGTATTTAGGTTAGCTTAAGGAGACTAGGGGATCCTAGTGAACAAAGGGTCTTATAGGTGCTAGGGTAGGAGAGAAAAATACCCTAGAAGTCTTCAAGAAGACCAAGAGCATGAGCCAGTGATTGGTTCATCTAATCTCCCTATTATTTTTTCACCCTCAAGTGGAGGGTTTTACCAAGACAATGTACTGTGTCATTTGTTATTGAGTTTCTATTTACTGCATTCTTGCATTGTGGTTTAAAATAGTAACAAAACTAACCCTAGCTAGCAATTTTTTGTTGATTGACTAGAAAAATGAAAACTTCAAGAAAGGAATTTTATATGGGAAACCACCAATTTATAAAGCATATTGTTTCCATTGAATAGAGTGGCAACCGAATTTTAATACAAAAACTTATGAACTAGTAAAATTTCCAAAGTGGGTAAAGATTAGATAGCTTTTGACATAATACCTTCACTTCGAAATTGTAGAGATCATGGGTAACTCTCAATTGACTTTTCTAATTTTAAAGCCAAATATGTAACAAACTTGCTAAGATAAGCTAGAGATATTAATTAAAATTTATCCAAAGGTAAAATTCCTTTAATAATTAAAAATTATAATAGAAGAAGAAAGCTAATATGTTAAACTAGAATTTTAGTAAGGTAGAATTTGTGATCAAAATAAGATATCTAGAAACAAATATCAAACAGATAGCATTTTAAATAATATAAGATTCTTTCTAGATATTAGCATAATATTCAATAGTGAGACTTGAGGGTTTGTGGTAGAAACCCCAAAAGATTTTCAAAATTCTAGAATGACAGGAATTGAAGATCATTCACAAAGTCAAAAATTAACAAGGTCTAAAGAAGAATTGGGAAGAATAATGGCTAATAAGAAGATTTTTCACCGATTTTTCCATCCCAAAATCACATGTGTAGAGTTATCAATGAGTGCTATGTTAATTCCAAGAGGTATATGAATAAAAAACGATGAATGCTGTTGCTAGTAAAAACTATTTGTGTGCATGTGTAGGAAAAACATCACCACAGATGAGCATGTCAAGGAGTTTGAGTACATAGAGGGCTCATTACTCATATTTTTTGAGGGAAGATTTAGTAATAGTTATACCTTTTGAGATAAAATGCTTCAAATTCTTCTTATGCAACTATCATATATTAAGTTTTCATAGCAAAATGCCAATGATCACAGGCCCATTTCAAGCTACATTTAAATACAATGCATCCAACATAGAAATCAGTATGAATTATTTCCTTGGTTTCATTTTGAGTGAATGATTAGCATGATCACTAAAAGGTAGTAGGTTCAATTCCACAATTTTATGTGAAACTCATAAGTGTTAGTCATGCTCAAGTGTCAATCAATGGTGGTATTTCTTAGCAAATGAGCTTGGTAGAAACACTAGAAAGTGTAAGAAACTAGGCCATTTTTATGAATTTTTCAATGTCTTCTACTCGTTCAAGATGATCAAAAGTCCAATATTTGTTTTCATTTTCTCCTTTTTCCATTCAAGGCCTCACCCAAAAACCCAACTTTTGTTTTCATTCTCCCTTCAATTCAATCTATCCATTCAAAATTTGATCAAAAGACCACTTTTAGCTATCTTTTCTCTTTGTCTACTAATAAAAAATCTAGCTTCTTTACATAGAACTTAGCATAAGATAGTAGAAGCATGCCAATATTTTTTATAGCTAATTTTATGCACACACAATGTTCAACAGTACATTAGATTTTGATATTATTTCTATATATAATTCAACCATGTGTTCATTGTTGTTGTTTAGTTTCTTCATAGTAATTACATATATAAAGAGATATGTTATGCATGTAAGGATTAAAAAGGTGGTGATTGCAATAATTGTGTATTGTAACCATCTCAATAATTTTCAATACTTATGCACAAATGTGCTAATAATTGTTTACAAATTATGAAAACTTGTATAAATATCTCAACAATCATTCAAATTTTTTAACTAGTGGTACAAGTGGGCAGCTATTTGTACATGATATGTTTTTTAATGAGCTCTTAATTATTATGTTTTGGTTTTTGTGAAGTCAGTAATTACAATGTTGGGTAAGCAAGGACTAAAGGTAAATGGTTAAGTGGTGATTGGTGGTCTTCTTGTAGGTAGATTCATAGATAGGAGAACTTGGTGATTGTGTTTGTTACCATTGTAGCATGATAATGAAGAAGAAAGAGGGTCACATTCCAAGTAGTTTGAGATAAACAACGTATATTTCTAATTGATGTTTACAAATAACATAGTTTATCCAATGGTACAATGGTACAAGTGGGCTCACTCAATATGGATTATAAACTAATGGTACAAGTGGGCAATTGTTTGTACATGATATGTTTTTTAATGATCTCTTAATTATTATGTTTTGGTTTTTGTGAAGTCAGTAACTATAGTGATGGGTAAGCAAGGACTAAAGGTAAATGGTTAAGTGGTGATTGGTGGTCTTCTTGTAGGTAGATTCATAGATAGGAGAGCTGGGTGATTGTGTTTGTTACCATTGTAGCATGATAATGAAGAAAGAGGGTCACATTCCAAGCAGTTTGAGATAAAAAATGTATATTTTTAATCGATGTTTACAGATAACATAGTTGATCCAATGGTACAATGGTTTAAAAATATGGGTGGAAGGGGACTCACTCAATATTATTAATTGCCTTAATAAAATCTCTATAACTTTGTGGAAAATTAGTAATATTATCTATGAGGCTATTAACATTATAAACTCCTTTGATACTCGTGTTATAACTCATAATTTTAGAGAAGCTAATTGTACTGCTGACTGGGCAACAAATGTGGCATGCAATAGTGATCATATTATCATTTGAGGACATTATGATCCTTTACCTCTGGATGGATGCCAATTATTTCATCATGATAAATGGAGGTCTTTGCAAAAAAAAAATTAATATGATTGTGTCAGTACCATGTAATAATGTGGGGATAAGTTGCCGTGGGCATTAGGTCATTATTTTTAGTGATTTGAGCATTAACTCGCATGGATTCTGAGTCAAATATGTTATCGATAAACATCGATTAAAAATATACATTATTTATCTCAAACTACTTGGAATGTGACCCTCTTTCTTCTTCATTATCATGCTACAATGGTAACAAACACAATCACCAAGTTCTCCTATCTATGAATTTACCTATGAGAAGACCATCAATCACCACTTAACCATTTACCTTTAGTCCTTACTTACCCAACACTACAATTACTGACTTTACAAAAACCAAAACATAATAATTAAGAGCTCATTAAAAAACATATCATGTAAAAACAACTGCCCACTTGTACCACTAGTTAAAAAATGGTTATGAAATAAATATGGGTGGAAGAAGACTCACTCAATATTATTAATTGCCTTAATAAAATCTCTATACCTTCATGGATAATTAGTAATATTATCTATGAGGCTAGTAACATTATAAACTCCATACTTGTGTTATAACTCATAATTTCAGAGAAGCTAATTGTACTGCTGACTGGGCAACGAATGTGGCATGCAATAATGATCATATTATCATTTGGGGACATTATGATCATTTACCTTTGGATGAATGCCAATTCTTTCATCATGATAAATGGAGGTCTTTGCAATTTTTAAAAAAAATATAATTGTGTTAGTACCGTGTAATTATGTGGGGATAAGTTGTTGCGGGCATTGGGTCATTATTTTCAGTTATTTGAGCATTAACTCACATAGATTTTGGGTCAGTTGTGCCATTCTCCTCTTTGATTTTTGTGAGACTCTTTTTGTCACATTCATTTGGGGGTTTCAAAGGAAGAAGAACTGGGCTTTTGGTGAAAGGAAAATGGGAGGTAAGAGGACAAGGTTTGAACTAGTGAGTTGTTCGAAGTGGATGAAGAAGGAGTAGGTGTGGGATATATTGAGGCATGGTAATTTTAATAGGTATATGGAGAGGCTAAATGATAATAACCCAATCATTACACAACAGTTTATTAAAACCTAGAAGGAGGGCTCAATTATGGTGGGTAATCAACAAATGGAGATTATAGAGTATGTGATTGTTGAGGCCACATGCTTGGAGCTAGATGGTATCAATTTTATAGGGAGTGAAAACTTTCAAACATAGAAATTGAGGATTTTGTGGAGTCTGAGCATGAGAAGAGTCATTTGGTCAAAATAGGTAATTCTAATATCAATCTGGCTTTTGTTTCTTGCCCATGGCATTTTGTGTTGTTTGTGATAATGGAATACCTAACTCTTGATGGGAGATTCATGAAATGTTATGGGTACCATTTTATGCTGTCCAACCACTTTGGGCACAATATTAAGATCAATTTTCCTTACTATTTGAGGCAGTCTCTTAGCATATCTTTCCATGCTATTCAAAAAGATTTGAATGGCAAATATGTCTGCCATGAGGATCTTATGGTTCTCATCATGAATGTCGTAAAGTCCAAGAAGATCATGAGGCCTAGAGGACATTTGTAGGCTGCTGATTATGATACAAAAGGTAGCACTCTAGAGAAGGGTTATGATTTTGAAACCCAGGATGAAGCCGAGGGGGGTGAGGAGAATTTGAACAAGGGCTTTGGGGGTAGTTCAAAGAAGAAGAAAAAGGTATCTGATCACTTTGATTTAGACAAGGAAAGTGATTTTATGGAGGACTTATTGCTCAAGATTATAAAAAGAAAAGGGAGAGTAAGGGAAAGAGGATTAAGGGCATCCCTATTGTGAAGGCTTCTTCCCCTTCAGATGATGAACCCTTAACCTGAAGGATGGAGAGGAAGAGATATCCCTCAAGATGTCAGGAGAAGAAACTTAGATACAAGGGGGAATTAGATAATGAGGAGTCTAATGAACAAGGTCTACATCCTAATTTTGGTGAAAAATATGAAGGTTTGCTAAGGTCTACTAAAGGGGTGCATGATAACCCTGACACAATTCTGAAGGAGATTGGGGCTATGAAAAAATAAATACAGATGCTTGGAAGGGATATGCAAGCAGTGAGGAAAGAAGTTGGGAATGCTAGCAAAATTTCTCGTGGTGAACACACACTTGGACAACATATTGATACACTATTGGAGGTGATTGGGAGCATAGAAGATGTTAAATACCTAATGTAGAAGATCTCACAGCTGGAGGCAAAGAATAGGGCGATGGACAAAGAGTTTAATACCACCCAAGGAAAGATCACAAAACTAGAAGCCAATATGAGCAATCTGGAAAAACTGGTCAAACAAATTATAGAGAATGTGAGCACTCTACTAAAGAAATTGGAGAATGAGAAAGGTTAGGACTCTCCTCAGGCTATTGAGATTCAGGATCCTAGCAAGGATGTTAGGGCTCACTCAAAGAAGATTGAGGACATGGGCAAAACAGATGAGGTGAAGGCCGTGGCTAAAAATATGCACATCCTTGTAGACCAGGCGCTTGACCTGATCAAGACTTCTTAGTTGGCTTTTTGTTATTTTTTTGCTTACTTTTTGCTATCCTTTTTAGCAGTTCTTTTAGTGACCTCTTCGATGTATTTTTTGGAGGTCTATTTCATGTATGCTCTAGGTAGCACTCTCTATTGCTTTCTTCTTTGCTTCTTTCTATACTTTATATAAAAGGTTTTGGTTCCTTTAAAACCTATTTTTACTTAATCAAAACATAGTTGATCCAAAAAAACTTAGCACATACTATATGGACTATGGAAAACTCATCCCTATTAAAGATGGTCATGATTGAGAAGCATTGACTAATGTTGAGGCGCACCATAAAACTTTTCAAGGTTTTAAGGTTGAAGAGGATTTTGTAATAGTCATAATAGTTAGAAGTAATTAGGTTCATGTCATTTTTTAATTCAAAAAACATAGGTTTAATAGACAAGAAGTATTTAATAAACACAAAATTTTATTGTTATCTATGTAAACTAATAGGGATAGTTGAAATAATTTTGAAGAAAGATAAAATATCATAAATAATGAGAAGAAGAGAGATGGAATACTAGAGTAGATGTTAAGATGGTTGTGAAAATCCCACCTCAAGTTAAAAAAATTTGCAAATATTTGCATGCATAATGACTTTGTCATTCCAATGAGAAACATGTTTGGTTTCTTATCCTTAAGTTATCACAAGAGCTCTCAAGACAATATGAATGTCCCTAAGACCAATTACAACTCTTTCATAATCTCCTTACCTTTTCTTATATTATAGTCTTAAAATATTATAACTACAAGTATTCTCACCACAATAGTTCCCATTACTATTGTTTCAATATACTCGATACTTTATTTGCACTTGCAATGAATCTATATAGATTTTTAAGGCCTCATAAAATCTTTAGAAGTTGAAATGAATGATGTTGGAATACTTTAGAATAACTAGGGGGGTGGGGTGGGGGGGGGGGGGGGGGGGGGGGGGGGTGAATTAATTATCCAAGGTCCAGATGTATAAATAAAACTTTTCATAGCTTAGTGAAGCCATAAAACATTATTCATCATGCATGCATCCATAAGATTATGCAATCACTTAAAACTTGTAGGTTACTATCAAATCAACTTGCAGAAATGTAAAGCATAAAACATAATAGATTCATCAACACACTTGACATAATGATTTACATGGAAACCCATTTTTGGGAAAAATAACTAGTAACATGCTACTCTTTTCACTCTTATGAAGGGATGCCCTATGAAAGGCAAACCCCGTTAAAGGTTACAATACACACTATTAAATGTGACCCTATTAAAGGATTTCAATCACCTTGTTAGGAGCGAGCCTTATTAGAGGACTTTAGACCATTTACTTGGAATGTCACCCAATTAAAGGATTTACAAATGACTTTTAGGTCAATCTTAATCCAAAGGATTTACCCTAGATTGATATAATTGTTAGAGAGTAATAGTAAGGCTTTGATCCGATATAACTTATAACTTCATTTTTAGATTATGGATCACTAGTCAGTCCTCAATTCTGCTTGGCCTGCATACTTAGTAGCTTTGATAGCTTGTTCACCCTTCAAGCATTCATATCCTTAAGCCTTCTTGCTTAACATTCCATTGCATACTCTTCTCTTAGGTCACTAGATGAAGCAAAACACTTGACTCATTGTCTTCCTTAGGTTTTTGCACATAACAAAACTACTTCATGAGAAATCATTCCTATAAATAGGAAATTAAGATCTTTTTCTGCTCATTCTCCATCATCCAATTTAGGGTTTGGATGGATTAGGTAGGATACAATATATCTGCCCCACATTTCATATCTCTTCTAGAAACTTCTCCTAGAATCCACTTTGAATTCTCTTTAAAATGGTTTACCTTGAATTTTGTGCCACCAACTCATCAACCTTATCTTCCACCTAGTTCACATAATCCAAGAAAACAAACTTGTCAGCTTAGATTTATCGAATTTACAATCTTTTAAATAATGCAGTAGTTAGACATTATCAAGCTTCTGATGCTCGACACATACTGTGTTGCTTGAAATCCACTATGAAATTACTCATCACGAACCAAATTTTATTGGTGCTCGACATCAACTAGACTTTATGCAACATCCACTATTCTGCTCAACATACACTGGAATGAACTTTTACTTGACTTCAACTAATTTTTTGCTTGGCTTACTCTATCTTTGCTCAACACCTACTATCCACTCGGTCAAGCTTGGAATTCAAACTTTATGTAACTTGTTCTTCTAAAGTTTCTTAGTGCAACTAGCCGTTGTAACCTTAAGTAGATTATTAATACATCATGTTATCATTTTCTTAACTAATTCTTGTACTTCATTACATAATCATAACTCAACCTTTCCTCTAGGTGCTATTGTTACATCTTTTGATGGAATCCTCTTCATCAATCAAATAAGTGATAGTACTTTAATCTTATAAGAAATTGTCTCACCATCAAATACTAGGTTTGACACTAGTGACAAAACAATGATTGAAGCATATTTGTCATAGTTGTATGTTCTCAAAAATCTCCCTCTTTCAACAATCTCCTTCTTTGATTAGCTTTTTCAATCTATTCTTAACAATCTCCCTGTTTGGCATTGATGACAAACCAAATTGATCAACCAAATGGTAAACACCTTGTTCAACCAAACTGACTAGGTTAAAATAATAAGACAATACCAAAAAGAAAACTTGTATTGAAATCTCCCCCTCTATCAACAACTTCCATCTTCTGAATAGGTTACAAACTCTTTCCTATAACTCCCTCTTATTCTTCTTATATCTTCCTCTTTATTGTATCTCCCTCTTACTAGGTAGATGTTAGGATTTCTCTTTCTTTTCTCTCCTAATCAACAACTGTCTCCTTCAGAAATTATCTCCCTCTTAGGATTAGTAAACTCTCCCTCTTTGACAACAATCTCTTGATATAATCTCTCCCTCTTGATTAGTCAATCCCTCTTGATCAGTAAAACTCTCCCTCTTTGACAACAATGTCAAAGACTTGTCATCTTTAACATGATAGATATAAAAAAAATTAATTTCTTCAATTTCTCCCTCTATCACCTTGTTTGTGACTAATTTGAAGTTTTAGCTCTTTGATTAATTTATGAAGCTTCTAAAGTAAGATCCTCTACATCAATGTGTAACATATGAACATCAAATTTTTTGATGCAGGGCACTCCTCTTGTTACTTAGATAGCCTTAGATAGGGGTATCACCCCTATTTTACCTCTTAGTCACTCTTGAGCATCCTTAGGTAATGCTTTTGTGAAGATACCAATAATTTGTTCCTTTGTGTTGACATACTCCATCTTCACCTCTTTATCATGAACTCTCTCAAGTAATGATATTTGATTGAAATGTGCTTAGTCTTTGTGTGCATCATTTGATTATTTGATATATTGATAGCACTTTTATTATCACAATAAAGTTTCACTGGTCTTGTGATCTCTTCCTTCATTCCTTTGAGTAACTGTTTGATCCATACAATGCTTGTACAATTTACAACAACAACAACATATTCAACTTTAGTAGTAGATTGTGAAGTGCAATTTTATTTCTTGCTAGTCCATGTAACTAGCCCCTTGCCTAAGAAAAATACTCCTCCACTAGTGCTCTTCCTATCATCAATGTTTCTATCCCAATCAACATCAGTGTAGGCTCTCAGTTCAAATTTTTCATTCTTCTTATAGTATAGACCAAACTCTTCTATTCCTTTCAGATATCTCATTATCCTCTTTACAATCATCAAGTGATGCTCCCTAGGATTAGCAGAGAATATTGCAACTATCCCTATAGATAATGCAATATCAGGTCTACTATGCACTACATATTGTAATTTACCAATCATAGACCTATACAATGTTTGATTCACCTCAGCTAAATCATCATTCTTTGACAACTTGTGTCCTGTCACCATAGGTGTACTTACTGGTTTGGAATCCTCCAAACCAAAAGTTTTCATTATTTCCTTGACATACTTTGAATGAGTGATATATATACCATATGTCATCTGATATACTTGCAAACTCACAAAAAACTTGATCTCGCCAAACATAGACATTTCAAATTCTTGCTTCATCTGATTTGAAAAATCCTTACATAAAGTATCTTGACCTCCAAATATGATATCATCAACAAATATTTCAGATAACAAAATACATTTTCCTTTCTCTATTTTCATGTATAGATTGCTATTATCATTAGTCCTTTCAAATCCAATCTTCACAAGATAATTATGAAGTCTCTCATACCATGCTCTTGGTACTTGTTTCAAACTATACAGAGCTTTGTGTAATCTACATACCATGTTCTTATTGTTAGCATCAACAAAACCTTATGGTTGTTCTATGTAAAATTCTTCCTCTAATATGCCATTTAGAAATGTAGATTTAACATCCACCTAATAAATTTTGAAACCTTTGTATTCAGAATAAGCAAGTAAAGTTCTTACTCCTTCCAACCTAGCAACATTAGAGAATATCTCTCCATAGTCATTTCCTTTTTCTTGTGCATATCCCTTGCAAACTAATCTTGCTTTGTTCCTTGTGACTTCACCATTTTCATCTAGCTTGTTTCTAAATACCCATTTTGTGCCAATCACATTTTCATCTTCTAGTCTAGGAACTAGATTCCATATTTTTTTTTCTCTATTTTTTCAATCTCTTCTTCCATGGCTTTACTCCAGTCTATATCTTCTAATGCATATCTCACTGATTTGGGTTCTTTCAAACTTAGCAAACATGTATCATCTTTCAATTTGTTTCTTGTAATTGGTCTAGCATCTTTATCTTTAATGATTTGAGTAGTAGGATGATGTATTTTGACATACTTAGACAATCTTGGTTTAGCTCTTGTTTCTTCCTTTTTTCTTTCAACTTCAGAGTCATTATGTACATCTCTATTAGGTAGCTCAACATCTCTTTCATCTACACTAATCTTTGAATCAAAATGTGCATCCACTTCATTCTGTAACTCAACATCTATATGTAACTTAGTTCTTGAATGAAACTTGGTATTCATAGGGTGTGACTTGACAGTCACCGAAACTTGCTATTGATTTGTAGCTTGATTTGTAGCATCTTCATTAGTAGGCATACCTTCATAAAAGTATATAAATGATTTGTATTATTCTAGTTCTTTCATAGGTTCAACCTCATAAACCTCTGTATATTCATCAAAGTTCACATTTGCACTTTCCACAATTTTGTTAGTGTTAGTATTTAAACACTTATAAGCTTTACTTCTTGTGGAGTATCCTAGTAATATACCTTCTTCACTTTTTGCATCAAGTTTACCATTCCTAACATCTTTAAGAATGTAACATTTGCTTCCAAATACCTTAAATTATTTTACATAAGGTGAGCATCCATACTATAGTTCAAAAGGTGATGAATGAGTTCCTTTCTTGAATTGTATATGGTTCAAGGTATAGACAACTATAATTACAACTTCTCTCCAATATTTTAAAGTAACATTATTCTCCATCATGAGTGTTCTAACATAATCCATTATAGATCTGTTCCTCCTTTTAGCTATTCCATTTTGTGGAGGGATTCTAGGGTAAAATGTATTTCTTTTGATTCCTCTATCATTATAGAACATGTCAAACTCATTTGATGTGAATTTTCCTCCTCTGTCAGATCTTAAACAAAATAGAATTTTACCTATTTCCTTCTCAAATCTTGCTAAGTACCACTTAAACATTTAGAAAACATCAAATTTTTGTTTGAGAAACATAACTGTAATCATCCTAGAATAATCATCACCAAAAAACATTATGTAATTATCTCCTTTGTAACTATGCACATCAATTAGACCACACAAGTTAGTATGAACAGTCTGTAGTATTTCTTTAGAGGTGTGAGTTTTACTCTTAAAACTTGACTTTGTCATTTTGCATAACTGACATTATTTGCAAATTACATTATCGGGCTTCTTCAACTTAGGCAAACCTCTAAGTTTTCTCATATTATTGATGCTAACCAAGTTATCAAAATTGAGATGACATAACCTTTTGTGCCACAACCACACATCATCAAATTTTACAACAAGACAAGTAACATCCTCTATATCAAGATAGAATATATTACTCCTAGTTTGATCACTCTTTCCAATCAATTACCCATTAGTGTCATGTATATCTTAGTAATCTTATTTTCAAACTCAACCTTACATCCCAAATTATTAAGTTATGACACTCAACAAATTATAGTTAAGTCCTTCAACATAGTAAGCATTGTCACATAAAATCTTATTTGTGAGTTTGGTAGAATGTTTTCCTTTTATCAGACACAGTGCATCATTACCAAATCTTACACTATTTCCATCATAACAATTTAGGTTAATGAACTTACTTTTTTCTCCAAGCATGTGATATGAACACCCACTATCAGTGATCCATCTACCATTCTTGTTCACACAAGTCACAAGTGCAATTACCTCATCTTCATCAGATTCATCTTTCATCACAACATATACCACTTCATCATCATTTTCATTAGAATCATCCTTTGTTTCCTCTTCAGCAATGTAACATGATAATTTTCCTTTGTCTTTTTAGTCCTTGCTATCTTCATCTATTCTACTCTTATATTTGTCACCACCTCTTTAATTCTTCTTCTCTAAACATCTAGTAGAAATATGACCAACCTCATTACAATTGAAACAAATGATAGGTAATTTAGCTTTGAACTTACCTTTACCTTTGTGGAATCTTCTTTCCAGTAGTGCTTCAAGTTGTTCAACATCCTCCTCATCTATATCACTGTCACTAGACACATACTTGTTCTTTTTCTTATTTTTCTTCTCTTCAAGTTCTTTTAATGCTACCTTATCTTTGAAAGTAGATTCAATACTCTCAAGTTTGTAATTATCAAAGTTAGATAGCTCAAAATCAGTGAGTCTACCTACCAGACCTTCAAGTGATAGATCATTCCTTGGTATACATCTTAGTTCTTTTATTGTAGAAACTCAAATAGCATATATAGGCAGTATTGTTCTCAAGACTTTACTCAAGAAAACGTCATCATCTAATTTACTAGTAGCTCCTCTTATTGTAGTAACAACTTATTTTATCCTTGCAACACATTGAGCAATATTGTCACCTTCTTCCATAATCATATCATTAAACTTACCTCTAAGACTTTTAGCTTTGGCTCTTAGAACATTTTCATCTCCTCCATAGATAGTGATTAGAACATCCCACATTTTCTTTGAACTATCAAGACCTTTGATATCATCAAATTTAGTATAGCTTAAGGTAGAGGCAATATCCAACATTGCCTAGTTGTGTTCTTTCTTCTTAGTCATATCCTCAGTAGTTGGGGCACCAACATGATTAATATGCTTAGTGGTAATGGTAGATTTTGCATGATCTTCAAGTCCTCCAAGGTCTAGCTTCATCAAACTTTTCCATGGAGGAAATTTATCTCTATTAAGCTTGGGTACTTCTCTTTTTGACATCTTGATCTTTGTGCTTGTAGTACCATCAAACTAGTCCTCTTAAGCATATGACTCTGATACCAATTGTTGGAAATTTATAGAATAAATTAGAGGAAGGGTGAATCCATTATCCAAGGTCAAGATGTATAAATAAAACTTTTCACAGCTTAGTGAACCCATAAAATATTATTCATCATGCATACATTCATAAGATTATGCAATCACTTAAAACTTGTAGGTTACTATCAAATCGACTTGCAAAAATGTAAAGCATGAAACATAATAGATTTATCAAAACACTTGACACAATAATTTACATGGAAACCTAATTTGGGGAAAACCACCAGTAACATGCTACTCTTTTCACTCTTTAGAAGTGATGCCTTGTGAAAGGCCAACCCTATTAAAGGTTACAATACACACTATTAAATGTGACCATGTTAAAGGATTTCAATCACCCTGTTAGGAGTGAGCCTTGTTAGAGGAATTTCCACCATTCACTTGAAATTCACTTGGTTAAAGAATTTACAAATGATTGTTAGGTCAACCTTGATCCAAAGGATTTACCATAGACTGATACAACTGTTAGAGAGTAACAGTAAGATTTTGATCTTATACAACTTACAACTTCATTTGTAGATTATAGATCACTGTTTAGTCCTCAATTCTTCTTGGCCTTCATACTTTGTAGCTCTGATAGCTTGTTAAACCTTCAAGCATTCATACCCTTAAGTCATCTTTCTTAACATGCCATTGTAGACTCTTATCTTAGGTCACTAGATGAAGCAAAACCCTTGACTCCTTGTCTTTCTTAGGTTCTTGAAACATAACAAACTTGCTTCATGACCAACCATTCCTATAAATGAGAAATTAATATCTTTTTTTTCTCATTCTTCATTGTCTAATTTAAGGCTTGGATGGATTAGGTAGGATACAATGTATCTACCCCACATTCATATGTTTTCTAGAAAATTCTCCTATAATCCACTTTGAATTCACCTAAAAATGGTTTACCATGAATTTGGTGCCACCAACTCATCAACCTTATCTTCCATTTGGTTCACATAATCCAAGAAAATAAACTTGTTGGCTCAAATTCATCGAATTCATAATCTTTTAAATAATGTAGCAGCCTAACATTATCAAGCTTCTGATGCTCAACACATATTTCATTGTTCAACATTCACTGTGAAATTACTTGGCACAAACTAAAGTTTACTAGTGCTTGGCATCAACTAAACTTTACTCAACATCCACTATTTTTCTCGGCATATACTAGAATGAACTTTTACTTAGCTCCAACTAATTTTCTACTCAACTTTCTTTGTCTTTGCTCAACACCTACTATCCATTTAGTCAAGCTTGGTAGAAAAACTTTTTGTAACTTGTTCTTCCAAATTTTCTTAGTGTAACAAGCCTTTGTAACCTATTGGAGTTCTTTCTACTATGGAACTTATCAAGTTGATTTAAACTATATTCTTCTATAATTTTTCGATAAACCTTCTAAAAATAGTAGCTAATTATAATTACAAAAGTAATGTAAATAAGTGATGACCAACACTTAATTTCTTGATACATTAAAAAGTAAAATGATTTGTTGTTGTGAATGTTCTGTAATGAAATGAATCATCAGTATAAACTTGAACTTTGGAATGGACCAGTACCTTGTCCAATGGGATATAGAGTCAAAGATTAGCAGATTTGGACCTTTTTAATCAACTTGTGATTAGAAGTGTCAACATTAAACTCTAAGTTTCATTCTGATTCTCATCCTTTTCACAAACCCTAAACCTTATCAATTACAAAAAACAATTACTCAGTTCATTAAATTAGCAGCAATCAATAAGAGATAGATAACCTTTTGAATTGCATTAAATTGAAGGAAACTTGTTTGTTTAATCCTAAGGCTACAAATATATGAAAAAGAGATAAAACCTCAAAGGTAATGATAATTAAGGATAAATCCTTCTCATTTAGATCTTAATAGTGCTAATAAAAACTCCTAATATGACACATAGACAAAACATTAGGTCCCAAATGCTTGCTTTTTTGTAATCAAGTATGCATACAAATGAACTCATTCAGATAACTATAGAACAAATGGATGGACTAAAAAATAATACATGACATATGTGAATAATTATATAGACAACCGACCCCTACTTCTCATTTTGGAAATCCATATATAGGATTGCAACAAGCTACAAATGAGAGGAGGATTGCTGTCAAAAAGTTACTGGATACAAAATTTTGAAAGAAGAGAACCAAAAGGTACACAAAACATTCTTCCAAAATGTTGATAAAAAAAAAAAAGTACCTAAGGAAGTAAAGGAATATTTATATTAGGCATCTAATCTTATTTTTCTTTGTCCTTTATCTATCCTATTTACAGAATATCTCAACTACCTCTTGCCGATAGAGCTTTAATTTCTCCTAATGCTTCCCATACATATATTTCCCTTTTGGTGGGCCATTCTGTAACTTTTACTTCTTGTAAGTTTGGAGTGGTCTTAGTCCACTTGGCATCCATGACTGCTTTAGATTCAACAATGAATTTATTTAAATCTAATTCTACCTTGAACATAGAATCAATCAATTTATTAAAAGGAATATCTAAAACATCTTAAAAAATTTACACTGTAGCCTATTGGGTCAAAATATTGTCAAATGAAGTTGACCAGTACTTCTAGTCTTTCAATGTGCTAGAAATATCCAAAATTGATGGTATATAGGGCTACATTCCCTGAGACAAATTTTTTAATTTGCCTCATATAACTCACAATTTTCTAGTGAAGAAACCCATCAATTACTTCACTACTCTAGTCCCTCCTTTACTGTAATTATTTTGTCAGGAAAATCTAGCTCCTTAGCCATCAATACAATTAGCCTCTCTAGGAATTGAATATATGGCCCCCAAAGATTGAATATGGGTGATAGCCATGATAGTGCCTCATTGCAAAATTGTTTAGCACTTTGAAAAGAAACATAAAAATGATGAGCCTATTGAGATATTTTTTTCAACACTTCAATTATGTGACTCATCATACTTCTAAGGACACTTGTCCTTATATCTCCTCCCTAAAGATTAGATGGAGCATCAATGCCTATTCTTCTTGGTTTTGATGCCTCCTTTTCTTCAATATTCTCTGTTTGCATCGGGGCCCTAGCAATATCCTTGGCTGGCTATTGTCTTTCATGTTCCTTTTCTCCTTGTAATGGAGCAACCCTCTATTCTACCTATGTAATTTGTTCCCAGAGAGATGCAACCTCATTTTCAAGTTCCTAAACCTTGGCCTCAAGTTCTACAATTCTCTCTTTATATACATGGCTACTCCTAAGCTCATCTCCATAGAGCTTCTTGACATCAATGTAATCATGTATGGATTTGGCTAATCTTGTTTCTATCTCCTCTACCTTGGCTTCATTCATAAATGCAATTTTTAAAATTTTTTTTGAAATTTTTGTGCCAAAGGTTCCATGTAGAGTCCATAAAATCATGTTACCTTGTTAAGTAGTTTGTACATCCATTAATTTTGGCTTATTTGAGGTAGTAGCCATACTCCGGACTGCTATAGATTTGGTATCAATATTGAAACCAGTCTCTCTATTCAATCCATCTACACTAATTGCCTCATAAGAAATGACACTCTCCTACCTCCTTATCTGATCAAGCATAAATGCTTATTCCAAATCACATCTAGGCACAAGTAACATGGCACTTCTCTGCACTAGATCCTTGGCCTCCTCTAGAGTCATTACTTAACTCTTAAGATCATAGGCTTGTAGCTTCTCAATAAGTTCAATCATTTGCTCACTAGACTCTCCTAGCTTCATTTTCAACACAAGTCCACTCTATTTTATCTTGTATAAGAAGTTCTTAAATTAAGTGGACTTGATGAATTCATCATCCTCTAGGAATTGTTGAGCTTGGATGATCCTATCATCTAGCCTTCTTGTTGCACGTTCCAAGTCTATGAGAGTATTTTCTGCTGCATTAACTATGTTTTTAAAATAATTTTGTCTTAATTCAACAAAATACTAACTACTTCCTAGCAAGATCTGTAATGTCCTTTGTTTGACCTAAGTAGGGATGTGGACAATCTTCTACCTTTTGTTTCCCTTTGCCATCCATGATGCCTGAGGTGCATCATCCTCTTCTACTTCAAGGGTTACATCTAGCTCAGGGCTATCAGGGTAAACTCTATCTTCTTCTCCTATTGGGCCCTCTAGAATTATAGCCATGATCTCATCATGGTCCATGACCATCTTCCTAATCCTTTGAGGATAAGGGATATCCATGTATAATCCCAAAAATTGGGGATCTATTCTTTTCAGTTCTCTTTCTACCCTTAAAACATCATCAAGCTTTGCTTGCTTGTCAGTTTCCTCACACTCTGCTAATATGTTTGGAATAATATCCTCATGAGGCAATTCCTTAGTGCTAGGCAATACATAGTTTCTCATTTCCTTAAGGGTGACCCTCATCCAATTATCAGGGTCAAACATTCTATAGGGGCTAGTAGGAAAATTGTAGTGATGGAGGAAAGAATGAATTGGTTTAGGGCTTCTTTTCCAATTGTAAAATCACCAATCCTAAAACATCTACACAAATGTTCCTCTATGCACTTTGGGTCCAAAGTATTCCCTATTGACCATAAATAGTTGCGAGCTAAATTCAATTATTCCTAACCTAGGAGGGATAAATTTAGGCAATATATGAGGTGGTTGAGGACAACCATGGACTCTCATTAAAGAAAATGTGGGAAATAGAAAAATATCTCCCCAGTTTTGTTCAAGTCTCTTTCGCTCAGGAAGCAAAGCTAGTGTCAAAAGGCCTTTCAAAATATTAGGATCCCTAAAGTATTCTAGATCTAACATTCTCATGATTACAACACTAAAATTATTAAAAAATGAGATAGAATCAACAAAGTGATAACAGTTATCCCATACCAGTGTCCATAGCTACATTGGTAGGTTTCCATTTATATCGAAAGTTTGATCAATGAAATCAAAGCTTATGTATCCTATATTCTTGTAGAGAATCAAGTGCATAAGTAGTGAATAATGATGGAAGGTGAAATCCTTTAGTTCCCCACTCTGAGCCCTGGTAATATTCTCTCTCATCACTTCTAGAATATGATTGACATAATCATATTTCCCACCATGGTAGGCATCATGTACATCTCTTACAATTATGAATTCTACCCCATAGACCATATCAAACCCATCCTTTCCCACTACCTTATGGACACCAGATATAGTTTTAACAAAATAATTCTTGAATTTATCTAGTGGCATCATCTTATCAACCTTCTTAGGGTAATCACCAACTTCCTTCAAGTCCATGGGAATATGTTGTACCATTGATCTCCCAGTGTATACCTTGGTGTTTGCTTCAAATTTCCTCTATAAATCCTTTAAATCTATAGGTTGACCCATAGCTCCATTCAATCCAAAGGCCTCAATGAATGATTCTCGATATAGGGTGCATAGGATAGTCCCATCCGTTCTATGGAAAGATTTCATGGCCAGATTGTAGAATCAAAATAGGGCCTTCATCAGGTCTACATCTACAAAGACCTCTAGAAATATCAACTTGGCAAGATTCTTCTTCCATGGGTTGCATACAAGAATTTTCTTCTCCTTGTTATGATAGAAGTATTTGAAAAGCTCTAAACCCTTAACACTAGGGCATTTAGCATCTTTTCATAGGGTATATGTGTAATGTCCCTTTACTTATTTTTTTATGATATTTCCAGCCTCAAATCAGAACTTTAAAATCAAACAACCAATATTACAAAGATCTGCCAATTTCCCAATAAAACCCAAATCGGGTATGTCCAAATTAGTGCCAAAAACTTCACAACTTCACATATTATTAATAAATCTGAAAATAGATATTTTTACAGAAATTTCAGCAGCATAACAGCCTACAAAATGACATTTCCAGATTTGTGTAGCCTTTACACAACAGCTCACAAATGTAGGGCAAAACTATGCACAATCGGGCTCCCGAAATTAACACAAAAAATGCCCGAAAACACCACAAAACACTCATAAAATATCTCAGAAGTTTAATCATGACCCAATACATATATTTAGCTCTATTTTAAAATCATAAAGTCTGAAATATAGCAACAAACCAAACTGATATGAAACACTCAACTGAAAACCCAAACTCAAACCAAAAACAACCCCGAAAACACCCAAATCGGCACTATTCAGCACAAAGGCAAACTCTGTATGAGCATGCACATGGAATGGCTTCAAACTCCCATCCTTAGCCTTCCTAGAAACCTACAAACTCCCATTCTTGGGTCTCCTTCTCAACAGGTTTGGCAGCCTCTGAAGAACAACAAGAAAATTAGCAAGAATCAAGATGTAGAATGAGCCCAAAATGCCTCCAAACCCCTTTTAAAGAGGGCATAACCCTAACTCACGTCCAAGATGGGTTAATAAAATATAATTTAATAATAATTTTTATTTATTAGTCCATTGGTTTCCAAAGATTAGCCCCTTTTTCCGAAATTTCAGCTTTTTGGAGCCTGCCTGCCTTAACAAAGTTTATTTTTTTTTAATTATTTGAATAGGGGACATGACAAGTCCTCCTCTCCCAAATATTGCTTGTCCTCAAGAAATGAAGGTTGGAATTCTCAAGAATATGTGCTCCTTCCCAAGTTGCATCCTCTAGTGGTAATCCTTTCCATTTGACCAAATGCTCTATGATGCTCCTATTTCTCAACCTTTTCTCTCTTGTATCCAAAATCTCTTCTGGTATCAAAACTAATTTCCCTTCATCATCAAGAGGTGGTAATTCTATAGATACTATGGTTTGATGGCCTAGAACCTTCTTTAAGCAAGATACATGAAAAATATTATGTATTTTGCTGTTTGGTGAGAGCTCCAATTCATAAGCTACCTCTCCTACCTTCTTGATGATTTTATAAGGCCCATAGAACCTTGGCTTGAGTTTCTCTGCCCCACTTCTCTTCAAGGTGCTTTGCTTATATGGCTGCAACCTAACAAATACCAAATCTCCCACCTCAAAAGATCTTTCAATCCTTTTCCTGTCAGCATATATCTTTTGTTGGTTTTGTGCATGTTGTAGATTATACTTGAGGGACCTTATTATGTCTTGGCTTTGCTTGATGAAATCACTTGCTGTGGGTACTCTACTATCGGAAAGTATTAGATCAACAAAGGAAAGGGCATCATAACCATAAAGAGCACAAAAATGAGGCATACCAATAGACATGTGATGAGATGTATTGTAACAATACTCCCCTAGATGTAACCATTTCACCCAAGCATGTTGTTGATTTGAAACATAGTTCCTCAAATATCCTTCTATCCATTTATTAACTATCTCTGTTTGTCCATTTGTTTGAGGGTGATAGCTAGTACTAGGAGTGAGTTTAGTTCCTACCAAATGAAAGAGCTCCTTCCAAAAAGAGCTGAGGAATCTACTGTCTCGGTCACTAACAATGTTTCTAGGCAAACCATGTAATCTAAAAATTTCCTTGAAGAACAATTCGGCCACTTGTGATGCCTTGAAATTAGATGTGATAGGAAAGAAATGTGCATACTTAGTTAGTCTATCTACCACCACATATATGCAATCCTTACCTTGAACCTTGGGCAACCCAGTGATGAAATCCATGGAAATACTTTCCCATTTTTGTTCGGGAATAGGAAGTGGCTGCAACAACCCTGCAGGAAAATTTTGCTCACTCTTGCTTTGTTGGCATACCATACATTCCTTAATGTGTTTAAGGACATCCTCCTTCATACCCTTCCATGAAAACCACTCTCAAATTTTCCTGTATGTCTTGAAGTATCCCTGGTGACCAGCCAAAGGTGTGTCATGAAAGGCCCTCAATATCCTCTCCTTAGTTTTTGACCCTGGCACTAAGAAGATCCTATTCTTGTAATAAATCAATTCATCAACAACCTTGTACCTGTTATCATCCACTAACTTATCCAAAATATTGGTGGCAAATGAATCTTTAGCATACTCTAAAATTATGGAGACTTTCCAATCAACAGAGATAGATGATAAGGAACACAAAGTGGGCTTTCTTGAGAGAGCATCAGCAACCACATTATTCTTTCGTTTCATGTATTCAATATCAAAATCATAAGCTTGCAATTTGCTTACCCATTTTTGTTGACGATCATTCAAATCCCTTTGGTTCAAGAAGAACCTGAGGCTATTATGGTCTGTCTTTACAATGAATCTCCCACATACCAAATATTGTCTAAATTTATGGAGTGCATGCATGATTGCCAACATTTCCTTATCATAGATGGAGTACCCTTTCTCTGATTGATTTAATTTTTGACTCTCAAATGCTATTGGATGTCCCCTTTGAGTTAGGACAGCCCCTATACCTTCTCCAGAAGCATCACATTCAACAACAAAAGGTAAAGAGAAATCTGGAATTGCAAGCACAGGGCATGAACTCATTACCTCCTTAAGCTTATCAAATGTTTTTTGTGCCTCTTTTGTCCAAACAAAAGCTCCTTTCTTTGTCAAATCAGTCAAGGGGGCAGAAAGCTAAGAAAATCCCTTGGAAAATCTCCTATAGTAGCTACACAACCCGAAGAAACCTCTCAACTATGTAAGATTAGTGGGTGGAGGCCAATCCAAAATTGCCTGGATTTTTTTGTTGATCAACCTGTACTCCTTTAGAGCTTATAATATGTCCCAAATATAGGATCTCTATCAAACCAAACTCACATTTAGATAGCTTAGCATAGAAGGATTGCTGCTCCAAGACTCCCAAAATAGTGTCTATGTGCTTTAGATGCTCTTCCCATGTTTTACTGTATATCAAGATATCATCAAAAAATACCAAAACAAATTTTTGAAGATGCTGACTGAATACCTTATTCATACAAGATTGGAATGTTGCAGGTGCATTAGTGAGTCCAAATGGCATAACAAGAAATTCAAAGTGCCCATAGTGACATCTGAAAGTAGTCTTTTCCACATCTTCACTCCTCATTCGGATTTGATGGTAGCCTGATCTTAAGTCAATTTTTGAGAAGTATACAGCACCATGTAACTCATCAATGAGTTCATCTATGCGTGGTATGGGATACCTATTTTTTATGGTCTTCTTGTTTAGAGCCCTGTAGTCTATACACATTCTCATTGTACCATCCTTTTTCTTGACAAGTACCACAGATGATGCAAATGGACTAGAGCTAGGCCTTATGAATCCCATGTCTAGGAGTTCTTTAATAGTTTTTTCAATTTCTTCCTTATAACCTCTTGGATGGCGGTATGGGGTTGTTATAACTGGTTTGGCACCCTGTTGTAACTCTATAACATGCTCAAAACCTCTATCTAGTGGTAATCCTGGAGGCAAATCATTGAAAACTATACTATGCTTATCAAGAATATTTTGAATTTCAAAATGGAAATTACCTTGATTCTTTGGAGAGCTTTTTGGTTGGATTATGACTCCTGCTGCCCATGTTACTTGTCCTCTTCGAAAAGTCCTCTCCATCCTCTTTGCAGAGACCGCCTTAGGTGCTCCATTCAATAACCCTCTCAATATGACTTCTTTCCCATTGGAATGAAATTTAAACTCCATAGTTTGATGGTTCATGTAATAGCCTCTGATAGAGTGCAACCATTGAACACCCAATACAAGATCTGTCTCCCCAATACCAACCACATAGAAGTCATCACATAACTCATAATCTCCTAAGGTCATCTTGAGTTGTTTCACCACCCATGTGCAAGGCATAGTGAATCCATCAACTACAGTAACATTGAATCCCTCAAAATCTTCTGCTTTAAGCCCTCTTTTCATGACAAATCCCTCATCAATAAAATTGTGAGTTGCCCCACTATCAAGAAGAATAGTCAACCTTTGCCCTACTAGTACCCCTCGAATTTGGAAGGGATGGTATCTTGGGACTCCTGATAATGCTACTAAAGTGCCATCCTTGTTGATTTCTTTTACTTTCTCTTCTTCTACCTCCTCCTTAGTATCATGAAATTTCTCATGCTCATCTGAATCAGATTCTGAAGCAACTTCAATATAGTGCACTTGACCTTTCCCCAAACATCTGTGTCCTGGAACCCATGGTTCTCTACAAGTAAAACAAAGCTTTTTCCTTCGTAATTCACTCCTAGTCTCTTCATCTACCTTCTTTTTTGCCACATTTGTCACATCTTTTGGTGGTAGTGTTGGGAAAGCCTTTTTCTAAAAATTTCCCTTATGTTGCCAAAGATTTGGGGGTTTTTGATTAGTGATTGATTTCATAGGCACGCAAGTTTCAAGTTGCAAGCTTCTTTTGATAGCTTCCTATAAGGTTGAGGGTGAGAAAGCCTTAACCAAACCCTTAACAGAATCTTCTAAACCATCAAGAAAAAGATAAATGATCCTCTTTTCACTCATATCAGGTACCATAACAGCCACTTTTTGAAATTCTTCTATATACTCATTAACTGATTTGGTTTTCTTCAACTTTGACAATTCTTTAAAGCACTCTTCATCATCCTTGAGGTCAAATCTATCTATCACCCTTTAACTGAAATCTTCAAATGTAGTTACCTGATCGTGACCTTGAGTAGTCATTCCATGATACCACCAATCATAGGCTGCATCTTCCAAGTGTAGACTTGCAAATTGAATAGCATCACTTTCTTTCATGGGGCTAAGTGTGAAGAAAGTTTGTAATTTTTGTAGCCATGCTCTAGCTGAAATTTTATTTGTTCCATCAAAAGTAGGTGCTGTAAACTTGCTTATTTTATTTTTGAGCTCTCTTCCACTTGTGTCATGCTCCCTCCTGTTCTCTTTCTTAGGCATCAAAGCGTTCATCATATCCACATATTCTCTAAAAGGAACTAAACTACGAAAGTCATCATCTAAGCCATTGTAAGTAGCTCTTAATGTAATCAAATTACCTGTAACCTCTTCCACTGGATTAATGGTTGGATTTGGTACTGGTGGCTCATCTGCAGGCAAGAAAATAGATTTGGTTGATTTAGATGGTGTGGATCTCCCATTTCTTGGCTCCTCTGAAGTGCTCCCTTTCTCATTAATAGATGAAATTCCTTGTAATTTTTCTGTCAATATTCGCAAAGCCTCTCTAGTTTCCGCCAAACCATCCATTGTTGCCTTCTGAGTATTTTGGATGTCTTGGAAGAATTTCTTTGCCATCTCATCTGGATCAGCCATACTTTTTTCTTCCTTGGATTTTGTACTTTTGCTTTCAACTGGGGGTTTGATCAAAATTTCTTTATTCTTTTCTTGCTGCAAATATCTTTTTTCTCTTTCACTTAGTTGCATGGAATCATAAAATATGACATGCAAGATCTAGGTAGTTATCAAAACTTGACATGCAAGATCTGGGTAGTTGTTAAAACTGACATGCAACTTCTACAAACCCTCAGGCTGGCAAGATCAAGGCTTTGATACCACTGTAATGTCTCTTTACTGATTTTTTTATGATATTTCCAGCCTCAAATCAGAACTTTAAAGTCAAACAACCAATATTAAAATGATCTGCCAATTTCCCAATAAAACCCAAATCGGGTATGTCCAAATTAGTGCCAAAAACTTCACAACTTCACAAATTATTAATAAATCTAAAAATGGACATTTTTACAGAAATTTCAGCAGCATAACAGCCTACAAAATGACATTTCCAGATTTATGTAGCCTTTACACAACAGCTCACAAATGTAGGGCAAAACTATGCTCAATCGGGCTCCCGAAATTAACACAAAAAATGCCCGAAAACACCACAAAACACTCATAAACTATCTCAGAAGTTTAATTATGACCCAATACATATATTCAGCTCTATTTTAACATCATAAAGTCTAAAATACAGCAGCAAACCAAACTGATATGAAACACTCAACTGAAAACCCAAACTAAAACCAAAAACAACCCTGAAAACACCCAAATCGGCACTATTCAGCACAAAGGCAAACTCTGTATGAGCATGCACATGGAATGGCTTCAAAATCCCATCCTTAGCCTTCTTGGAAACCTGAAAACTCCCATTCTTGGGTCTCCTTCTCCATAGGTTTGGCAGCCTCTGAAGAACAACAAGAAAATTAGCAAGAATCAAGATGTAGAATGAGCCCAAAATGCCTCCAAACCCCTTTTAAAGAGGGCATAACCCTAACTCACATCCAAGAGAGGTTAATAAAATATAATTTAATAATAATTTTTATTTATTAGTCCATTGGTTTCCAAATATTAGCCCCTTTTTCCGAAATTTCAGCTTTTTGGAGCCTGCCTGCCTTAACAAAGTTTATTTATTTTTAATTATTTGAATAGGGGACATGACAATATGGATCAATGAAAGCTTGATCATCTAAAAAATTTGCATTGGAAGAATTGGGAAAAAGCTTTATCCATTCTTCAACAAATCTTTATAGTTTCTTCTATCTAGTTTTGCCTCCTTTTGAGGTTGAAGGTTCTAAAATTGCCATATCTAAGCTTTGAATCTCTTCTACTTCTTGCTCATAGATTTTGATACTATGTAGATAAAACATTGGATATGGAAATTACTCTATTATCAAAAGCTTTGGAATAATAATCTAGAATGCACTGAAAATTTTGGAACTACTCAAATTCTCTCTCTCTCTGCAAATGGTGAACTATGATTGTGAAAAGTGAAGATCTTCAGAAATTAATATATGCAAATCAATGTTCAGCTTTGCATTGATTTCATCATGCTTGAAATACAATATCAATCCATTCTGTCAACTCAGTGGAGCGTCGACATTACTATCCAACAATGCACTTTTTGTACTACACTCAAATCCTATTGGTCAATAAATTTACTATTGTTTCTAACATAGAGAAATGAATTTCCTTTTAACGTCAAAAAAAGGCCTATAATGCTACGATAAAGACAAATGAAAAGACCTTTTGTAACATCTTATTGTTGTAAAAATGGTTTTCTGATGTTATGAAAACCCTTGTCGATCAATCAGAACCCATGGTAGAACTCATCTATGATTTTATGATCACCTTGTTGTCACAGCATCAACACCAACCTTTTCTCCCTTTACAATCTCTCAACAAACATCTTTTTAGCATCATGGCTTGACCTTTCCCAACATATGATCTTATGATCGCAGTCTTATTTTCTAGTTTATAACATCACCAATTACATTTAGAACTGTTACGATCCTTTGGTAATAGTTAACCTTTACATCATAGCATCTTGGTCATTATAATTTTCATGCATGATCTAATGATCACGGCTTCATCATATCATTAGGCCACACTTGGTTTTTTCATGAGATGCTATGATGAACCATTCATTGTAGCATTGGAGAACATTATATGTCACTTAAAACTACTAAAATATTTCCTTTTGTCCCACTCTTTCTAACCAAGTAGACACTTGGTACTGTACCTTCTATTTTGACCAATGAAAAACTAGACACCTATCTACCAATGCACCATCATCATTGCTTATCTTCAAGACTTATACAATCTTACAACCATTGGTACTTCATATCATCACAACACTCCATCTTATCTTTCATGATCCTACGCTATACATGGCTTTTTAATATCGTAGCATGCCTTTTCATTGCTCTTGATCCTTTGATGACCTCCCTTGTCGTAATATCAAGGATGATCATACAATGAAACATTTAAAATTTGCGACATGATCTTATAGAAAAAAGAAGTTGTAAGATCAGAAAGACAAAATACATTGTTCATGATATGATGATGACACATTTTTCTCAAAATCATAACAAAGAAAATACTTGCCTATGATATGTTGCTAACCCCATTATCATAACATCACAAAGGAAGATGTTAAAAGAAAAAATGAAAACCTTCTTAATATCACAAAACCTAGGGTTAGGGTTTAGACCAAATTTATGATGATTTTTCAATATGACATGGAGATCAAAACATAGAGCACTAAACCTTACACTTGGGACAATCGACAAAAATAATTGGATCAGGGCAAAATATTCTAGGGTTTTTCTGCAAATGGAAATAAGATAAATGCAACCCTAACAATCAATTCAATATTTTCACCATAAATTTGAAAATTTAGCCTTAGTGCAAATAGGAGCTATTAGTGGCTTTGTTTGGGGATAATGGATAATTTTTATCCATACAAGAAACTAATTTTTTTGGTTTAAGCAGACCACACATCTGATAACTTAAGGTAAAAACTTTTGAAGATATACATCAAAAATACACATATATATAATGGTTATACACAAATGCACAGGTAATTACAAAAAATGTACATAATTACAAAACCTAACTATTGTTCATGGAATATAAATACTTCCAGGAGAAGTATTTCTTGAGGAATTGTCCATGAACTAGCAATTCCATAAAAATTCTTGATAATTCCTTGATGAAATATGAATCTTCACCCCAGCCTAAATCAACCAAACAAGGACCAATTCAAATAGGATCAAATTTTCCATGTTTACCTTTATCTTCTAATCTTGCATTCCACATTAAGACAAGGTCATCATATTCAAGTTTTCTAACCAAATCCTTTTTGTCATATAAATGTTTTGTCTACAATTATAATTTCATGTTCCTGATAGAGGCTTCTTTCCTTGTTTCAACCAACCCAACTAATTCATCCATCCTCTCATGCATAAAATCAACAATATCATCATCATACATCTAAATATAGTTATACAAATCCATCAAATTGTTCTAAGGCATTCTAGCCTAAATTCCATATACAAGGTCAAAAGTTGACACACCTATTGCCTTTTTTTATTGTCACTCTATTAGCCGAAATAGCTAACCACAACTTTGAATCCCAAGACCTTTTGTTATCATCCAAGGTCCCTTTTATGACCTCTAACAAATTCTTATTTGTAGATTCTACTTGTTCATTCCCTTGTAGATGATAAGGTGATGAAACTGATCTAGTGATACCATACTTTTCACAAAAAGTGATGAATTCCTCAGGTTTGAAGCACATAGCATTGTAAGTTACTATTCTTTTAGGGCACCAAAACCTTGTGATAATATTATTTAGTTAAAAATTGTTTACCACTTTACTAGTAGAATTCCTAGTAGGTATTGCCTCAACCCACTTTGTAAAATAATCAATTGCAACTAGTGTCCAAGAAAAACCACTACTAGAGCTAGGTGAAATTTCACCTATAAAATCCATTCCCCATTGCTAAAAGGGTTCTTGGACTTCAACTAATTTCAAAGGTGTATTGGCATAAAAATTTAATTTTCTTGTAAATCTCTGGCATGAATCACATTTCCTAACTAGGGTTTGAGCATCTTTAAACAAGCTCGGCCACCAAAAGCCTACTCTCATAATCTTATGGACAATAGTCTTTGCAATATAATGCCCACCACATAATCCTGCATGTATGTCATTCAATATATTTTTTGATTTATGTTGATCAATGCATTTGAGAAACACACCCTCAAAATTCCTCCACCACAAATCTCCATTTACTACAATATATCTAACTGTATGCAATTTTACAGTTTGTTTTTCATTATGTGTTAAATGAGGTGGAGATTGCATATGTTGGAAATAATATATTACATCTTTGTACCAATTAGACTAATCCATGACATGTACCAAAACTAAGGTTTTGATTTTCAACATTTATCTAATTAGCATCTAAATTAGTCTGTGCCATGAGCTTAGCTAATCCCTAACCCATTATCAATTTGGTAATTTGTATATCTATGTTAAATTCTTGGATTCTGTTAATCCATCTACATCTTCTACCAGACACTTCTTATTGAGAGAAAATATCCTTTACTGCTACATTAGGCACAAAAGCAACAATAATAGCACCTACTAGGTAACACCTAAAGACCTTCACAGCTTTGACTAGGGCATATGCATGTTTCTCATTTATATCATATTTAAGCTTTGCAAGTTGCAAATACTTACTAAATAATGCTATGGGTTGTTCATACCCATCTTCATTTTTCTAAAGTAACACAACTGCAATAGTATGAAAGGATGCAAAAGAGAAGATATGCATAGGATTTTCATAACTATCTATTCTAAGGGCTGGAGCATGTTTAATAACATCTTTTAGTTCTTGGAATGCAATAGTAGGCTCACCTTCCTAACTGATCGTAGCTCCTTTTTTGAGAATTTTTGAAATTGGCCTACTAACTTCAACAAAGTTAGTCACAAATCTCCTCAAGAAATTAATTTTTCCAAAGAAAGATTGTATAGTTTTAACATTTTTTGGCTTCAACACCTTTTCAATTGCTGCTACTCTTTTAGGGCCAATTTTTAACCCCTTCTTTTGAAACTATATGTCCTAAAAGCTTCCCTTCTGTGACCCCAAAGGTACACTTTCTTGGGTTTAAGGAAACACAGTATTCCAAAGCCTTGATAAAAATCTTTTCAAGATGCTTTTAGTGGTCTTCAAATTTCTTAGAATAAGTAGTTAAGTCATCTAGATACAATACCATGAATTTTTCAATATATTCTTTGAAAGAAACATCCATAGCCCTCTAAAAAGTTGGTCCTGCATTTATGAGACCAAAAGGCATTCTCACATATACATAAATTCCCCATGGAGTGGTAAAAGTTGTCTTGAACTATTATTTTTCATCAACAAGGACCTAGTTATATCCTAAAAAAACCATCCATCATGGACATTAAATCTGAGCCAGTCACTTGTTGTAACATAGCCTCCATGTTAGGTAATCCATAATTATCTTTTAAAAATGCAATGTGTAAATTCCTAAAATCAACATAGAGCCTAATGCCACCATTCTTCTTTCTAATAGGTAACAAGTTAGGCACCCATGAGGAGTGTCTAATTGGCTTAATTATCCCTCCATCCCTAAGCTTCAATAATTCTTCCTATATCTTAGGAGCTAGAGTAGGATTTATAGGTCTTTGCTTCTATCTAAAAGGTTTTACATCTTCCTTAAGAGGTTTAACATGTTGGAACAAATCTTTCCTATAAGCCTTGAGGTCATCATAAGACCAAGAAAAAACATGTCTAAATCTTCTTAACAAATCTATCAAAGATTTCCTAATCTTAGGAGTTAAGGTCTTACCAATGTATACCTTCTTTGGAGAATCAGCTGTGCCCAAATTGATTTCTTCTAATTCTTGTGGTTTCTTATCTTTTGCATCTGAATGTACTCTATCGTAATTATCAAAAGCTCTTTCCAATACAACTAAACCTTTGGGTACCTTGTTAGTCTTTAGCTGTAAGATTTCTTGGCAAAAAATCTTCTCTTTTCCATCAACTGTTTCTACCCAAGCATTGCAATCAAGTTCCTGTCCATGATATTTATCCTCATTAAGGAGAAAATTCAAGATGTGCTTATCATCTTCAAAAAATTTCCAAATTTTTACATTATCTAGGATTGAAGGTCTGTTCTACACTTCTATAGTAGATACACTAGAAGATGATATATCATTAGGTTTTATGGCCACATTTGCTAATAATTTGGCCATTTTATTATTACTTCTGTCTTTCCACATTATTCCAAAGACATCAAATGACTCAATCAAATCCTAGAAAAATTTCTATATTGTTTCAATATTTTATTTTTTGACACATACACTCCTCTAATCTGAGAAATAATCAACTCAGAATATCCAATGACATGTATTTTCTTGATTCCATGGCTTGCTGCAACTTTTAATCCTAACAATAAGGCCTCATGTTTTGTAACACTATTGGTACATGAAAAATTAAGAGAAAGGGAATATCTAAATGTATTTTTGTCAAGGGAGACAAAAAATATTCCTACTCTCACCCTTCCTTTGAGCTTACTCCATCAAAATACATGATCCACAATTTTGGATAATCCATATAGCATGTGACCTCTTGTTCAATTAGTACAGAAAATTTTTCAACTTCTTGGATAATTAATTCAGCTCTGAATGCATTCACATCTGTGTCTATGAAACAAGTTGTATCTTTGTCAATATTTTCCTCAAAAATGTAAGTCACTCTTGGCTCTCTATTGAACTTGATATCCTTTCCCCTACTTGGAAAGTAGCATATGACAAATCACATTGCAAACTACCTCCCATTATAGCACTCCACTTCCTTGAAAGCAACATCCCATAGTGAGGGGAAATATCTACTACAAGGATTGACATAGTTAATTCTTCATTAGGATATCTAACAAGTTTGAAAGGTAAAATAGTACCTATGATAGGTACTTCTCTGGCATCCATTTCCCTACACCTACCTTTCCTAGTATCAACCCCTAGACCAAGGGCATCCATAACCTTAAAAGAAATTATATTATTTGAGGCACCAGAATCAATCATGGAGTTCTTTAAAGTTCTACCTTTTATGATTGAGCTCAAGAAAAAGGGGTCAATGACTTGTAAGTATGCAACTAATGAATTGTCCAAATACATTCGAGGTATTTGAGACATGACTCCATTCTCTTCCTTTTCTATTTCTAGGCTTGGGATATATCGTATAATTGTTGGTTCTTGTGTAATAACATTATTATTATTCCCTATTCCTCCTAACCAAGACAAAGCTTTTTTCTTATGTTCTTCTATCCTAAACATTTCTGACAAAGGAACCTTGACAGTGATTTGTAATAGCACTAAAATCATATCAACAAATTCATAATTGGTAGGTTTAACATTAATACCAATAGGTACAAAAGTTTGAAAAATAGATGATTCCTTCTACTTAACAATCTCAAATTTTGATCCTTTCTCTGATGTAATTGGCTTGGTAGCTTCAATTTCTTGAAAATGTACCCTCTTTTTTGGTTCCCATTTCTCCCCCCCCCCCACCCCCCCGCCCCCCCTTGATCTTAGAACTCTTAGGAATATTTTTATTATTTTCATGAGTAACCTTTGTAGTATTAGCCTTGATAAAAATGCTTGTTGGATTCACAGGGGCACCATTTATAGTTCTATTCCTCAAATTATAAGTACTTTGGACCTGTGCAACAATTTCTGAACTGATCTTATCAATTTCCTCTTTGGAAGGTTTTCTTAAATTGATATGATCAGTTGCAGCCAAAGCGTTATGTATAGTATTCTCATCTTGATCTTCATTATCATAAAAAACTTGTTGATCATATGTGTGATATAAATCTCTTTGGTTGGCAACATAATGTTTAGATTCCTTAATATCAGGTTCTCCATCACTGTCACAAAGATGAATCATATTACATATGACATCCTCTTGATTTTCTTCTTCTACTTCTTCATCATTTTTCACTTGCTAATTTGCAACAAAAGATTGAGCCATAGCACAAAAGTTAGGGGAATGAGGTGATTGAAAAGTAATAGACCAAGGGACATCTTCAGTCATATTCACATTATTTTTCTACAAAGGATCTAGTGTTCCTTTTTCATTATTTCCTTGAGTGGGATTAGGAACTGGCTTACCATCCTTCCACTGAGTAGTATAAGGATAGTTTTGGATCCTAGGTTGCCTATTAAAATTATTATTATAAGGAGCTTTCTCTACAACATTTTATTTTTTTTCTTGGTAATTTGGAGGACTTAATTTCTTTGGTAAACTTAACACTTTCCCCATTCTATCATCCTCAGGTTTCTTCCCTATAATAGACTTTTTATTATCTTTCTTACCTCTAGGATTAAACAACTTAGGGTCATCTCTTTTCCCAAGTTTACGAGTAACTCTTCTATTGTTTTCAATATTTACAACCATTGTATAAGCATCTCTTAATGTTTTTGGATCTTTATCTGTAAGAACATAAGCCATCTTACAACCAAAAGAATTGAAGTAAGTAGTAAGACAAACATCTTCATTTAATCTCATTACTTGGAATAACTTATACATACCCTTTTGAAATCTAACATTGAAGTCAAAAGCTAACTCATTTGGATTCTTCTTGATGTTGTTGAAGTCATTTAACATCAAAGCAACATTAGTCTTATCACCATAATGTCCTTTGAACAATGTTTCAAGATCATTCAATGATTTGATACTGTCATCAGGCATTCTTCTAAACTAATCCCTAGCATCCTCAATCAATGAATGAACAAAAAGTTTCATCACTACATCTTCATGTTCCACCTCATAGTCATTCAACATATCAATGAACTTTCTGAGGTGATCCTCACCAATAACAACATTATTTCTAGCAAACTTCGTGACCTTATCCCTAAGGTTATTTGAGATGGGGTGAGGAAAACTAGGGATACCTAGAAAAGACATATGCCTATATTTTCCATATAAATGGGTTTCCTTTGGGAAACTGGGACACTTGAAGTACTTGCTCCAATAGTTTCACTTTGAAAAGGAAACTGATTTGGTAGGGTCTATTGAACAAGGGGAATCTAGCTAGTCGTAGTAGAAGTTGAAGTAGGGGCTAGTTGTGAAGAACTTTGGCTTATTATCAAAGGACCCACACTAGATATAGTAGGAACAACTTGTGAAGGTTGGCTAGGTTGAATAGCTAGGGCATAATTTGACTTAATGAACTATATTTTTCTTATAGTCTCAACTACTTGAGCTTCATTTTTTGCGTTCTCAAGTTCCTTTGCCAGATCTTCCTTTTCCTTTTTAGCCTTCTCAAAATCTAAATCAAGTTTTGACATAACAAAGGAAATGGGTTTATTAGGAGGATGGGGCTCATTAATTTGTATCCCAACAGCCTTTTTCTTTCCCTTATCCAAATCTTTCTTATTAGCATCTTCTACTCTTGTCTCTAAAGGTCTATAAGGTTGAACCTATGTAACAACAGAAACCTCCTTCTATTTAAGAAGTTGTCCTACTCTTGAACGTTAGACTTTAAAAGATCCATATCCCCAAAGATATCAGAGTGTAAATTAGAAGATCTTTCCTCCAATTTCTTATTCTGCTCTTGTAAAGAAGCCATTCTCCTAAGTAGGTTATCTCTTTCAATAATGGTATTGAAAATAATTTTCTCCTTTTCCTTTTCCAAGTGCATATGTCTATCTTCCTCATCTACAACTCTCTTCCTAAGAAGGACACATTCTGGAAATAGCTCCTCTTGATTTGTAGTAGCAGCTAAGAGAATTCATTGGATCAAAATCCATAAGGTTCACCAAATATGGTTCTTGTCTAGGACTAAAGCTCATATCCAAGTTTTCCCTAAAACCCCAATCATGGTTCATTTCATTCACAATATTTGGTTTATAAGGAATACCCCCCACAGGAGACATATTTTGGCTCCCTTAGTGGGGTTGAGAATATTTCCTCCAATAGTGTAACTTCTTCTAACTTAGTACTTTTGGAAGATTATTCCTTTTCTACCACAAGGTGATATAATGAGTGGGCTAACATATTACCTCTAGGGACTCACGTAGAATTAAAATTAGACTTTTTCTTATTTTGGTTCTTTCTTACCCCAGGAGGCAACTCAGCTAATAGTGGTATCTCAAGATGATCCTTTGTAAAAGCACATGTATTCTTCTTTTTCTTAGCCATTTGGTTTAATATTTTCTTATTATAGAACCAACTACAAAACCTTGACTTGAGCTGCCACCTTATGAAGGGAAATATAAAATGAAGCCTGAACAATGAAGAATAACATAAAGGTTTTGATAACAATGACCTTGAGACAAAACCCAATGAGAACCCTATCAAACAAATTAGTGTAGAGTAATCCCTAGCAAAGTTGCCATTTTTTTGGAGTTCTTTCTGGTATGGAACATATTAAGTTGATTTAAGCTTAATACCTAGAAAAAAAAGTCAGGGACAAGCCTAATGAGTAGCTAAATCCTATACTCAGCAAGGTTAAAAATCAGTTCTAGGAAAATCATTAATAGAGTCACTAGGACTCACTTCACTTTTGGCTCTGCAAGGCCAAGGTGGGCAAACCTAAGGAATTGATCTAATTAATTTAACACTTTCTCTTTTAAGATTATTCCTTACAATAGAAATGGCCTATATTCTTCTATAATTTGTTGATAAACCTTCTAAAAATTGTAGCTAACTATAATAAAAAAAGTAAATGCAAATAAATGATGGCCATCACTTAATTTCTTGATACATTAAAAGTAAATTGATTTTTTGTTTTGAATGTTCTATAATGAAATGAATCATCAGTGTAACCTTGAACTTTGGAATGGACAAATGCCTTGTCCAATGGGATATAGAGTCAAAGAATATTAGAGGTGGACCTTTGTAATCAACTTGTGATTAGAAGTGTTAACATTAAACTCTAAGTTTCATTCTAATTCTCATGCTTTTCACAAACCCTAAACCTTATCAATTACAAAAATAAATTACCTAATTCTTTAAATTAGCAACAATCAATAAGAGATATGCAAACTTTTGAATTGCACTAAGCTGAAGGAAACTTGTTCATTCAGTCCCAAGGCTACAAATTAATGAAAAAAAGATAAAACATAAAGATAATGATAATTAAGGATAAATCCTTCTCATTTATTATTTTCTACTGCTGATAAAAACTCATAATATGACATAGAGACAAAGTATTAGGTCCTAAATGTTCTATTTTTTGTATTCAAGTATGCATACAAATGAACTCATTTAGATAACTACAGAAAAATGGATTAACTACAAAATAATACATGACATATGTGAAAAATTCTACAAACAATTGACCTCTACTTCTCATCTTGGAAATCCATTTATAGGATTGCAACAAGCTACAAATGAGAGGATGATAGATGTCAAAAAGTTACTAGATACACAATTTTGGAAGAAGAGAACCAAAAGGTACACAAAAAATTCTTCCAAAATATCGATAAAAAAAAGATAAGTAGCTAAGGAAGTAAAGGAACATTTATATCAGGCATTTTATCTTTTTCTTCTTTGTCCATTATATGTCCTATTTAAAAAATATCTCAGCTACCTCCTACCAATAGAGCTTTAATTTCTTCTAATGCTTCCCATACATATATTTCCCTTTTGGTGGGCCATTTTGTAACTTTTACTTCTTGTAAGTCTTCAGTGGCCTTAGTCCACCTAACATCCATGACTACTTTAGATTCAAAAATGAATTTATTTAAATCTATTTATGACCTAAATAGAGAATCAATCAATTTATTAAAAGGAATATCTAAAACATCTTCAAAAATTGACACTGTAGCCTCTTTGGTCAAAATCTTGTCAAATGAAGTTGACCAATCCTTCCAGTCTTTCAATGTGCTAGTAGTTTGATGGTATATAGGGTTGTATCCCCTTAGAAAAAATATTCAATTTCCCCTATACAACTTGCAATTTTCCAGTGAAGAAATCCATCAATTCCATCACTAGCTCTAGTCCCTCCTTTACTGTAATTATTTTGTCAGGAAAATATGGCTTCTTAGCCATCAATACAATTAGCCTCTCTAGGAACTAAATATATGTCCCCCAAAGATTGAATGTGGGTGATAGCCATGATAGTGCCTCATTACAAAATTTCTCAACACTTTGTAAAGCAACATAAAAATGATGAGCCTATTGAGACATGTTTTTTAACACTTCAATTCTGTGACTCATCATACTTCTAAGGACACTTCTCCTTATATCTCGTCCCTACTGAGTAGATGGAGCATCAATGCCTATTCTTCTTGGTTTTGATGCCTCCTTTTCTTCAATATTCTCTTTTTGCACTGGGGCCCTAGCAATATCCTTGGCTGGCTATTGTCTTTCATGTTCCTTTTCTCCTTGTAATGGAGCAACCCTCTATTCTACCTATGTAATTTTTTCCCAGAGAGATGCAACCTCATTTTCAAGTTCCTAAACCTTGGCCTCAAGTTCTACAATTCTCTCTTTATATACATGGCTACTCCTTAGCTCATCTTCATAAAGCTTCCTAACATCGATGTAATCATGTGTGGATTTGGCTAATCTTGTTTCCATCTCCTCTAGCTTGGCTTCATTCATAAATGAAAAATGTTTCAATGCCTTTGAAATTTTTGTGCTAGAGATGCTTTGTATAGTCCATACCATCATGTTACCTTATTTAGTACTCTGTACATCCATTAATTTTGGCTTATTTGAGGTAGAGTCCATACTCCAGATTGCAAGGGATTTGGTATCAATATTAAAACTAGTCCCTCTCTTCAATCCATCTACACCAATTACCTCATAAGAAATGGCACTCTCTTGCCTCATTATATGATCAAGCATAAATGCTTGTTCCAAATTCCATCTAGGCATTAGTAACATGCCACTTCTCTACACTATATCCCTGGTCTCCTCTAGAGTCATTACTTCACTCTTAGGATCATAGGCCTACAATTTCTTAATAAGTTCCATCTTCTTCTCATCAAACTCTCCTAGCTTCATCTTCAACACAAGTTCACTCTATTTTATCTTGTATAAGAAACTCTTAAATTCAATGGACTTGGTGAATTCATCATCCTCTAAGAACTACTAAGCTTGGATGATCCTATGATCTAGCCTTGCTACTGCAAGTTCCAAGTTTGTGAGAGTATTTTCTGCTAGATTAATTGTCTTTTGTAAATAATTCTATCTTAAGTCAACAAAATACTGACTACTTCTTGGCAAGATCTGCAATGTCCTTTTTCTAACCTGAGCAAGGATATGGATAATCTTCTGACTTTTGTTTCCCTTTTCCATCCATAATGCCTAAGGTGCATCATCCTCTTCTACTTCAAGGGTTACATCTAGCTCAAGGCTATCAGGAAAAACTCTATCTTCTTCTCCTATTGGGCCCTTTGGCATTTTAGCCATGATCTCAACATGGTCCATGACCATCTTCCTAATCCTCTAAGGATAAGGGATATCCATGTAGAATCCCACAAATTGTGGATCTATTCTTTTTAGTTCTCTTTCTACCCTTAAAACATCATCAAGCTTTGCTAGCTTGTCAGCTACCTCACCCTCTACCACTATGTTTGGAATAATATCCTCATGAGGCAATTCCTTGGTGCTAGGCAATACATAGTTTCTCATTTCCTTAAGGGTGACCCTCATCCAATTATTAGGGTCATACATTCTGTAAGGGATAGTAGAAAAATTGTAGTGATGAGGGAAAGAATGAATTGGGTCTAGGGCTTCTTTTCCAATTGTAAAATCACCAATCCTAAAATATCTACACAAAAATGTTCCTCTATTCACTTTGGGTCCCAAGTATTCCCTATTGACCATAAACAATTTCCAGATAAATTCAATTATTCTTAACCTAGGAGGGATAAATTTAGGCAATATATGAGGTGGTTGAGGGCAACCATAGACTCTCATTAAAGAAAATATGAGAAATAGGAAAATATCTCCCCAATTGTGGTCAAGTCTCTTTCCCTTAGAAAGTAGGGCTGGTCTCAAAGGCCTTTCAAAATATTAGGAGCTCGAAAGTATCTTGGATCTAACATTCTCATGATTACAACACTAAAATTATTTTAAAATGAGACAAAATTAGAAAAGTGATCAATGGTATCCCATATCCGTGTCCATAGCTACACTAGTAGGTTTCCATTTATATCAAAAGTCTGATCAATGAAATCAGAGCTTATGTACCCTATATTCTTGTAGAGAATGAAGTGCATAAGAAGTGAATAATGATGGAAGGTGAAATCCTTTAATTCCCCACTCTAAGCCCTGACAATATTCTCTCTCATCACTTCTAGAATATGATTGACATAATCATATTCCCCACCATGGTAGATGTCTTGTACATCTCTTACAATTATGAATTCTGCCCCATGGACCATATCAGACCCATCCTTTCCTACTACATTATAGACACCATATACAGTTTTAACAAAATAATTCTTGAATTTATCTAGTGGCATCATCTTATCAACCTTCTTAGGGTAATCACCTACTTCCTTCAAGTCCATGGGAATATGTTATAGCATTGATCTCCCATTGTATGCCTTGGTGTTTGCTTCAAATTTCCTTTGTAAATCCTTTAAATCTATAGGCTGACCCATAGCTCCATCCAAGCCAAAGGCCTCAATGAATGATTCTTGGTTTAGGATGCATAGGATAGTCCCATCCCTCATATTGAAAGATTCTATGGCCAGATTGGAGCATCAAAACAGGGCCTTCATTAGGTCTACATCTACAAAGACGTTTGGAAATATCAAATTGGCAAGATTCTTCTTCCACGGGTTGCATATAGGAATTTTCTTCTCCCTATTATGATAGAAGTATTTGAAAAGCTCTAAACACGTAACACTAGGGCATATGGAATCTCTACATAGGGCATATGGATCAATGAAAGCTTGATCATCTACAAAATTAACATTGGAAGAACAAGGAAAAAGCTTTATCCATTCTTCAACAAATCTTTGCAGTTTCTTCTATTTGATTTTGCCTCCTTTAGAGGTTGAAGGTTCTAAAACTGTCATATCTAAGCTTTGAATCTCTTCTACTTCTTGGTTAGATATTTTGATACTATGTAGATAAAACACCAGATATGGACACTGCTCTATTCTCAATAGCCTTGGAATAATAATTTGGAATGCACTAAAATTTTTGGAACTACTCAAATTATTTCTCTTTGCAAATGGAAAACTATGATTGTGAATAGGGAAGATCTTCACAAATTAATATATGAAAATCAATGTTCAACTTTGCGTTGATTTCATCATGCTTGAGGTATGATATCAATCCATTCTATCAACTCAGTGGAGTGTCAACATTACTATCCAATAATGCACTTTTTGTACTACACTCAAATCCTATTGGTCGAGAACTTTATTGTTGTTTCTAGGTCAGAGAAATTACTTTCCTTTTAATGTCAAAACAAGGCCTACGATGTTATGAAAAAGACAAATGAAAAGACCTTTCGTAAAATATTATTATTACAAAACTGGTTTTTGAATGTTATGAAAACCCTTGAGAAACCCTTATCAGTCAATTGAGGCCCATGGAAGAACCCATCTACAATCTTACGATCACCTTTTTGTTGCGGCATCAACATTGAACTTTTCTCCCTTTATGATCTCTTGACAAACATATTTGTACCATCACAGCTTGACCTTTCCCAACATACAATCTTATGATTGTAGTCTTATTTACTAGTTCGTAACATCATCAGTTACATTTAGAACTCTTACGATCCTTCGATAATAGTTAACCCTTTGCATCGTAGCATCATGGTCATTATAATTTTCATTCACAATCTTACGATCATAGCTTCATTGTATCATTGGGCCACACTTTGTTTTTTCATGAGATGCTATGATGAACCATTCATCATAGCATTAGAGAAAATTATATGCCACTTCAAATTAATAAAATATTTCCTTTAGTCCCACTCTTTCTGACCAAGTAGACTCTTTGTACTATACCTTCTATTTTAAGCAATGAAAAATTGGACACCTGTCTTCTAACACACCATCATCATTGCTTAACTTCAAGACTTCTATGATCTTAAGACTGTTTGTACTTCATATCATCGCAATACTCCATCTTGTCTTTCATGATCCTATGGTATACATGGCTTCATAATATCATAGCATGCCTTTTCATTGCTCCTAATCCCTCAATGACCTCCCTTGTCATAATATTGGGGATGACCATACATTGAAAAATTTAAAACTTCTGACATGATCTTACAACAAAAAGAAGTCGTAAAATCAGAAGGATAAAATACACTGTTCATGATATGACAATGACACATTTATCTCAAGATTGTAACAAAGAGAATACTTGCCTATGATACTCCACTAACCCTTTTATCATAACATCATAAAGGAAGATGTTAAAAGCAAAAATGAGAACCTGCTTAATTTCAAAAAACCTAGGGCTAGGGTTTAGACCAAATTTATGAAGATTTTGCAATATGAGATGACGATCAAAACCTAGAGCACTAAACCTCACACTTGGGACAATCGACAAAAATAATTGGATCAGGGAAAAATATTCTAGTTTTTTTTCTACAAATGAAAAAGATATAAATGCAACCCTAACAATCAATTCAATATTTTCACCATAAATTTGAAAATTTAGCCTTAGTAAAAATAAGAGCTATCACAACCTTAAGTAGATTATCAATACATCATGTTATCACTATCTTAACTAATTCTTGTACTTCATTACATAATCATAACTCAACCTTTCCTCTGGGTGCTATTGTTACATCTTTTGATCAAATCCTCTTCATCAATCAAATAAATGATAGTACTTGAATCTTATAAGAAATTGTCTCACCATCAAATAGTAGATTTGACATCAATGAAAAAATAATGATTGAAGAATATTTCTCATACTTGTATGTTCTCAGCAATCTCCCTCTTTCAACAATCTCCTTCTTTGATTATCTTCTTCAATCTATTCTCAACAAATAAAGACAATGATAAACCCAAGAAAAAGAGAACATCACTAGATGTTTTCATAAGCTCAAGAAAAATCAGCAATCTCAATAGAATATTTGATATGAGATTTTCAAATTGAAATAATGGTTACAAAATTTTCATTAACCATTTTTAAATCACCTATAGTGTATTTTTTTTTCATTACCAATCTTTTCGTAGATGTAACTTTTGTACAAAAAATTAAAAGTAAGCCATAATTTTATTGTAGCACACAAATTTTCAAGGAAAATATAATATGAAATTTTTTTTTTGATTTTGAAACCTACATTCTAGTTTTGAGACCTAAGAGAACAAGGCCTATTATGATGCCACCTAATAAACAAATGTATTGTTCAAGAAAAGCAAGTTTGTTTTACACATCTAAGATCAAAGAATAATGAGATTCATCCTATCCAATTAGGTGTAGAAGGTCTAATTTCCCTATATCATCTAAGATGGTAATTGTTTTCCAATGATAGTGTACTGCTATGCATCTGAACCCTGATCACTTTCGACATAGATATAAAACCTAGTTTAGCACTTTGCAAGCTACAACCAAATTTGCAGGCACTATTTGCAAGATTTTTTTTTTATTACATGATTCTTTTGACAATTTCTCTCTTTTTGGAATGGGCATACAATATTTTTCCTTACTTGGGGATCTTGGCTAGATACTAGAAATTACAAGTGGGGGTTCATGTCTATTATAGAATTTGAGTCCATACACAAAGGCTTGTTGGAGGAAAATGGAGGTTAATTTTTGCTAAACAACAACATTTGATTATGTGGCCCTACAACCTTGCCTCATGAAAATAAAATAGGGTACCTGTGAATGGGGTAGCCAATGTCAATACCTAGCTCTAAAACTTTTCCCTAGCTTGACATATATTAAATGAGCCATTTTAAATTTTTTTTTTTGTTTATAATCATGCAGGCATCACAATAATGACAATATTGTTAGTATAACAATGATGTTGAGAACATTTGCAAAAAAGGAACATAAAAATCACACACAAATTGCACTCCTGTCACAAATTATCATCACAATTTGACCCCAAATGTTGTAGTTTCATGTTTTGAATAATATGTATCTAAGTTAGGGAATGTGTGCAATTGAGGCCCAATCATATGCTACAATCATAGAAAAAAAACCAGTTGATTTATGGGTGGGATCAGTGGGTAAAATCTAGGCTTTCATTTGATCTCTAAGTTAGGGTTCCTCTCTTAGGTCAAAGACAAATATATAAAACATATGTTGTAGATAGCTAAGTTCTTTCCATCTTTACATGCTATTGTAATGTAGTTTTTCCTTTATTTTTGTTTTATTAATTGGAATATATGAATATTAGAATCTTTGATATAAATATATAAAAATTAAAGTAAATTGTCATGAATAAGAGAGTAAGTTTATTTTTTGAAATTGAAATTGATCAAACTATATAATTAACACGTTTGTATTTTAGAGATATCAATTTTTAAAATTGAAATGTGAAATTAAAATTAAAGAAAATCTAAGTTCAAATTTATGTCCAATTGAATGTCACATATTTAGAGAATACATTCACCATCCTTCATCACATGCTAAACCTTAGCATTGAATTCTCTCTAAAATTGATTATTCATGCAATTATATAGAGTTATATCCTTTTTCGTTTAATCATATTGGTTCACCTTTAAAGAACTCATCTAAGATCATTAATAATAGAAAGTAAGAAATCTAGTATAAAAAATAAAAATACTATTTTTGTTAATCAAAATTAAATATTTATAAAAAATAATTTTATTATTATTAAAAAAAATCACATAAGAAGGCAAGAGCCTACAACACAATGATAAATTGTGAGCCTCTTATCGAAGAGGTCTTGGGTTCGAATTTGCCCATGTTTAATAAAATAATAATTAATAATAATACATAATAATTAATCTTTTCTTTGACCTCTTACCGATAAAAAATAATAAGTGTCAATTGCTAGTCTTACTATATTATAGATGTAATTATAATGAGAATAATGTGAGAACAAAGCTCGCAGTTGAATTGCTAGAATACATTAAAAATTAAAATCTATTCATGAATAGGAACTTAAAGTGACTATAGTATTTTTTAAATGATATATAATTGAATATATTTTATAATAATATTGATAAAAAATATTTTTAAAAGTATTTGTATAAAAGAGAATATCTTTTTAAAGCATTTAAAAAAAAAATCTTGTCATATATTGTTTGTATGTAATTTCTAATTTTAATTTTAGAAATGTATCATTATCATTTCACAATTCTTTTATTTTAGTGAAACATTATATTTTTATGTGTTAGTTTTGAAATTTAAACTAGTGATAATAGAATTCCTTCTATGTTATGGAAAGGATGTGAAATACATTTGAAATCATGACTAGACTTTTAATATTTATCTCATTAAGTTTGAAATATATATATATATATATATATATATATATATATATATATATCACATTCCTCTATATTCATTATATCAAATGCTTCTCTTCCTTCATATCACAAAGGTTAGCACTTAATGTAATAACTCTCATAGTAGGAGTCATGATGAATATATATATTTTATGTCTTGTCATGTATAGTTAGCTATTTATGTGTTTATCCCACTTAGAATTGTTTATATAGTGGTTCAAAATCAATATCCAAGATATAGATGTATGCCTACTATATTGGTAGAGGAAAATAATTTTGTTCTAAAGGTTCATTTGATTTGATTAAATAAATACAAGTACTTTAGTACCAATCATCTTATTAATAATAGTTAGGACTAATAAATATGATATTAGGAATAGTAATTTTGGTAAAGAAAATAAGAGTGATTAATCTTACCATATTTTCACATTGTATTTGAAATGTAAATTTTGTTTTTTTAATTGTATTGTATATATTTTTAGCATAACATTTTAGATCACACTCGATACATCATTAAGATGAGAGATTGAAAGAATCAAAAAGTGAAATATGCCAATCAAGTTTGACAAGGGAGAATAAAAAGAAAAATAGGGGGAAGGGAAGCACAAACAACTAGGAGAAGAAATAAGGAAAAAGGGAAAAAAAAGAGAAAATAGTCTAAATGAAAAGAAATCTTAAAAAACCAAAAAATATCAGTTGGGGTAGTGGGGGAGGGAGATGAAAATATCTTCCAAATGGTTGACCCCTCCATGCTTATTCTGAGTAATTCTAGTAGAGAGACCAATCTAGACATTCTTCTTACTATGATGGACCTACCATCGCAATTTGGGTGCAAATGTAGCAGTGAGTGGTCTTTCCACGAGCTTAAGGAGGTGAATCTAAAGGTTCAAGTTCTTGAAAGTAGGGTAAAGAAGTAGGAGAATGCCACTAAGGATATTAGGGTGGGTGTTGGTGATGCTTTTCCTAATAGGGAAATTGTTGAAAAAATAGGTTCTATGATAGACATTGTTATTCTTTATAAGATGGAAGTTAGGATTTTGGATTTGGAATGTAGGATCTCTAGTCTAGATTTTTCTCTAAAGGGCATTGCTAACCAAAGCTACAAGATTTTGAAGATATTGAATGAACACATCAAAATTATCTTTAGTGAGTTGGAGGGCACCATAGATGATGGAGCCATCATCCATGTCATGGAGGGCAAGGATTCTCTTGTTGATAGCCAGGTTGGCCCTAACAAAAGAACTAGAGCCGACACTAAGAAGAAGGTGTCATTTGCTACCGCAAAGGTTAAAAAGATAAAGAAAGTGGTATATGAGATGAACAAGTTTGAATAGGAGGCTATAAATCTTATAATGTGTATGGATTAGTTGTCTTCTAGTTTTCCTTCTTATATTTTTGTTTATGTATTGTGTTGTCTTTAGGGCTTGGCCCTTTTGTTGTTGTCTTTCCATCTGGCTGGCTTTTATATCTTGCTAGTTTGTTCTATTTTTTATCATGTTGTGGTTTATGTGATATGATTATACAAATCATTATCTTAATTTTGTAAAAAGGTTTTAGGGTCCCTTTGAAACCAATTTTCATCTATTTAAGAACTAAAAAAAGGACCAAAAAAAAAAAAAAATCTGTTCACACACACACACACACACACAAATGCACACATATACATAATGTATATGTATATCTCAAAAATGAAAACCTATATGTATATAAATAACTTTATATTTATACTAATATATAACTATTAGTGCATATTTATAAATATATCTATATTTATACACAAATGTATGTATATGAATAGATAAATATGTCTATATTTATAGACATGGATGGTCTTTGATTCTGTCTTGGAAACCACTAATAGGTATTCTCGATAGCCACCATAATCCTTGATGTTTTCTCTCCCCCCCACCCTAGGTTGTTCCTTGTTCCTTTGTCATCTTCCTCGACCATATGTGCTCCTTTGCTTATTGGCTTCTTCTTGGGTGTTTGTTTCTTTTCTTTTCTTAAGGTTCCCCTTGTGCTCCCCTCCCCCCTTTTTAGGTTTTTCTTCCCCCCCCTATTGTTTCTTGAAACTTTGGTTCTCTTTGAAATCACTCTTCATGTATTTTTCTCTTTTTCTTCCCCCCTTCCCCCCCATTTCCCCCCTTGGCCTTAACCCTTGTTTTCTTTATTCGTTAGGTTCTTGGCCTACCTTGTGGTGTCGGTCATACTAATTTAGTTTTTTAGCCTTTTTTTCCTTTCTTTCTTCTTTGTTTGTTACTCTTTCCCCTTAACTATTTTCTTGACTATTTTGATTCTATGTTGGTTTCTTTTTGCTTTTTTTTCTTTTTCCTATCTTTTACTTATATATATATATATATATATATATATATATATACATATGTATACATATATATATATATATATACATATGTATACATATGTATATATATACATATGTATACATATGTATATATATACATATATATACATATACATATACGTATATATATAAAATATATACATAGATATGTAAACACATTGGATGTGTGTACATATCTATGTATATATTTTATATATATACGTATATGTATATGTATATATATATGTATATATATACATATATGTATATATGTATATATATACATATATACATATATGTATATATATACATATATATATATATATACATATATGTATATATGTATATATATACATATATACATATATGTATATATATACATATATATATACATATACATATACGTATATATATAAAATATATACATAGATATGTAAACACATTGGATGTGTGTACATATCTATGTACACACATCCAATGTGTTTACATATCTATGTATATATTTTATATATATACGTATATGTATATGTATATATATATATATATATATATATACATATATGTATACATGTACACATATACATATATATATACATATATACATATATGTATATATATACATATATGTATATATGTACATATATATGTATATATATACATATATGTATATATGTATATATATATGTATACATGTACATGTATACATATATATATATATACATATACATATACGTATATATATAAAATATATACATAGATATGTAAACACATTGGATGTGTGTGTGTCTATCTACACATACAATATGTTTATGTATCTATGTATATATTATATAGATAGATAGATAGATAGATAGATACACACACATTCAATGTGTTTATATATCTATATATATAGTTATAGGCATACTCATTTGCATATATATGTTTTGGCATCATAATTTAGTATTTTCTTTTTAATTATTTCTTTGTTGTGTGGCTTCATTTTAATATATTCATACCTATACCCGAATATTCTTTTAGTTATAAAGATTTTTTGAGTATATTTTTCCTCTTTTTCATATTTTCATTTATGTGTGCTCACCCATATAGATATATATGAGTATTGGCATAGATATATTTATATATCTATATGAGTGACACTCAATTATATGCACTCATTTTTGCATAATTTTATACTGGTGTATAAAAATAGATATATTTATATACATTTATAAATATGCACTTTGTACCATCTTAAATTGGATGCACTCTAATTTAATGAAGGTTTAGCACCTATTCAATGTGAGACCGTTAATCTCTTTGTATCTTTCATTCCATCTTCCCTTTTTTGTCCTTCCTCTTAGGTGGAATTGGTGTAAAGCCTAATATATCCTCTTTAAATATTATATTTTCATTAAATTAAGCTTGAGGTAGGATCTATCCTCCTAGGTCCTCCATTCCTTTCATTTGTCCACTTGGAATCTTCTCCTTGCACTACAATGACTATATCTTAGAGTCAACACTTGATTTTGGAGATCTCAGACCTATTTTGAGATTAGGGGTGTAGTGCACCCTTGATAGGATAATTAGGGGAACACTACACCCTTTATTGGGACCTATTTTGGGTCTCCTCTTTGGTTCTCATGTTTGGGTATGTTCGGGATGTTAATTCCTAGGAAGGTTAGCCTACGAGAGTTAATAAATTCTAAGCTCTATATAAACCCTTCCATTTCTTAATTTTCACATCATTAATCTACATACTCAAGCACTCTAGCATTCTAGCACCCAAGAATTCAAAATTTCCAGCCTTCATGTCTTTGAAAGCATCCATTAAAGAAATTGAAGGAGTTTATCTTCAAGATCTTCTTCAATCCATCTTTTTTACATCTTCTACATCCATTCATCTTCATCTTCTTAGTCCAAATCAATTGGTGAAGTAAGCACATTGCATTCAATTCAAATGATTTGGCTATTGTAAGGTGAATTTATATATTTACTTTACATTCATAATATTTCAATTATTTCAATTCAAGGTTCATTCCTAAATTGGAGTTTGACCAAGGAAAACCCCACTTCAATAACAAAAACCTTTTTTATTGTAGGTCACAGATATCAAATCCACAAATAGATTGTAGATCAAAGTACACTTTTTGGCTTTCTTTAGAACCAAAAAAATCAAAATCAACATCACACATGGTCAATTAGGGGTGCACTGCACCCCTGAAGATCTAATTTTCCCCGAAAAATTGCTAAAAGATTTTTGGATTTTGTATATTTTGTAGTTTTAGGCCTAGATATGATGATTTCCATTCATTTTGATTAGAATAACAAGAATAAAACAAATTCTAAAGATGATTTATTTGCCTTCTTTTTACTTTTAACATATTTATGTATATATAGCTCTATCTCCTTACATTTATCTATGGTTTTCAAGGATTTGGATACCTTTTCCCCTATTCTCCCTAAACCTAGTTTTCAAGAGTTCTCCTCACTTGTTCAAGTTAGCACTAACCTCTCTATACCTAGTTCTTTATAATTATGATTGAAAGAAGTCAACTCATTGACTCCCTTCTCTCTCTATGTGTGTGTGTGTGTGTGTGTGTGTGTGTGTGTATGTGTGTGGTTATGTGATGAACTTAGGCTCCTATCCTTGATTCACATTTCCACCAATGTATTTATTGGTGAACCTCACTTACGACATTTCCACTTTTTATCTAGAGTTAAATTTCTTATTCAAAGTTAGATCTTTGCATTTTCTTGTATTATCTTGTGATTTATCTTTGCATGCTTTATATCTTTCTTTGCATTGGATTTGAGTTCATAACATAAGGTTAGATATCTTTGTGCTTTTTTTCCTTGTTTGGTGTATGATATTTACTACTTTCATTCCTACTTATAGCGTTCCTATTAGGAGAAGTTATCACTCCTTTCTCTCTTTGATCTAGATTCCTCTTTTCCTCATCTTAGAAACTTAGTGACATAATAGTTTCTCATGATTCTAATCCTTCTATATAGAATGAATTTTTCCACTCATCTCATGATGAGGATGAGGCTTTAAGGGTTCCTCATTAACAAGGTTAAAAACTTACTACTAAGATTGATAAAATCCTTGATTGTATTTTACAAGAAAATCACAATACTAAGAATAGTGTTCTTTTGATGCTCTTAAAAAGTAATTTGTAATGATGAAAATTGTTGGAATAAGTATATGGGAAAAAAGATACTGAGAAGGGGGGTGAATTAGGATCTTAAAACTTTTGTCATAAAAATAATTCCTTCAATTCATATCCAAGTCATTTCATAGATCTATCAATAAAACTATAATACTAAAATATAAATGCAATATATCACATCCATAATAGTTCAACACATAAAAAAATGATTTGGTTACCCAAAAAATCTTCAAGATGAAGGTAAAAATGGGTTGGGGATGAAACCCGCAAATCTTCACTGTTGCAACAATAAATTTAACTAGTTAAGGTTACAATATTTGACCATAAGATATGATCTACCCTATGAGGGGTCTGCCCTATTAAAAGTTTAAGAGACTATTAGGTCTCACCTTGTTAAGGATTTTTCACTCACAATAAAGTAAGGACTATGTTAGGAGATTTATATAGGCCTATTAGGACCATTCTATTAAGATATTTACCCTATCTCAATTACAAAATAACTGATTTAGTACCTAGCCCTTGGTTTTCTTTGCAAGATAATCTTGGGTCTCCTCTTTCCTTTATCTCTAGTCTGACTCTCCTAATCTGATAAGTTTATTTAGTCCTTGACTGCTTTGATTTCTCTTTACTGGATCTTCCTTCTAAAACTTCTCTTCACCCCTCTACTTGTTCATATCCCTTACCCATTATCAATGTATTAAATATTGTGTATGATTAGAGGATTAGAATCCTCCTTAAATAGACATCATGTGAAGTTTCTAGATCTTGATCTACGGCTTAAACTTTATCATCTTCATTTGTTTACATCCCTTTTTCTGATTAGTTGAATTGTATGCCTAGGGATCATTACCTTCTGTAGTGATGCATAATCAACATCTTTTTTGTCTCTAAAAATATTAAATGTCATAGAAATGTTGGCCAAAATAGTTTATTTATAAGTTTGTGCTATTACAAACTCATATATAAAAAATGAATTACTCAGTACTTGAATGTTCTAATGCTTGGTCATGCATAAACCTTCATCCTATTACTCAATTTCAATATGTCTATTTTCTCATCTCTTAATAACATTTCAATATGATTGGTCTTCATTATATTTATCAGCTCATACTATATTCCTCGGCTTGCATATCTTCTCGGTCTCTATTGAATGCTCGACAATCACTATCTCACTCGGTATAACTATTTTATGCTTGGCCATTATTAGATAACTTGCTTGCAGTGATGACCTTGTAGTCTTTCCTAGTAAATGATTTGCAAATGACTAAGTTTTGGGACACTAATCAGTGACATAGGCTTAGAGATCAACAATCTCCCCCTTTGAAATTAGTGGAAAAAACACTTTGTCATGAAATCATTTTATTTAAAATATATTCTCCTCTTTGAGACCAAAAATTTGATTATGTTCAATCTATTATTATCTCCTTTGTTCATTCATCCTTTCTCATTATTCCTCATTTCTCATTGTTTCCCCTTATTTTTGTCATCAATGGAGCTTGGGGCTATTGGGGTGAGTTGATATTTCATAAAAAATGGTTTATGACTTGCCACAATATTGGCATAGCCAGTATTCCATCTTTCTTCTACCTGATCCAAAAACTAAAATTGGATCTCTAGCTTGACAAATAGGTCAATAAATCCTAGAATTTCTAAAAAAATTGTCTCTCACTTCAAAATATCTTCAACTACAGAGATTACCTTCTAAATTATCTCTATATGTGGTAATAGTTGAAGTTGAATTAATGCCAACTTATGCCTTATCACTACATATTTAGCTATGAACTCGGCTAACCTTGTCTTATTGAATGTAAATTCATTGTAAGAAGATGAGATTGAACTCACATTCTTGTCCAATGAATGAACATTAGCTTTCATGCTTGCATACAATAGGTCTAATGAGCATGAAGTATTTTCTGTAAAGAAATCTATATCACACAATTTTACATATAAAGAATTGATAGTGTTCAAAATTGTTTCCAATTGTGTAATAGATGTAGAAAGCTCATATTGTCTCTATTTTAGTTCATGAAAGACTTTCTATAACACTTTATGCTCCATTCTCCTTACAGACCATTGTAACAACTTCTCATTTGTCTCTATATCATCTGTTTGAATTTTTTCAACCACATATACTAGCTGGTCCAACATTAGATGTTGATTGTTTACATCTATAATTCCAAATAAATATGTTAAAATATCTTTGACAGTATGTAATACATGTCTTCTCTTCTGCTCTATTCTTAGTTGTTCTTGTTTTTCCTTACAACTCAACAAGACTTGAAATTCTTGCATTTTATCTAGTGTAAAATTGTTCAAATCATATTTAGGTAATTTAATTACTTCATCAAGGTTCACTAACTCATCATTATCCTTCTCTGGATGAATCACATCCTAAGATCTAAAGGGTGCATCACTCAGTAATGATAGTTGAAATTATTTCCCCTTTTCACTTGATGTTTCCTTTGGCTATTACATTGGTATAAATATCACCAATTGCATAGGTGTCACATGTGTTATTTTGGCTGCCTTTTCCCTCATCAATTGAATAAGATCTTGAGTATCTTCTTTCTCTTTTAGTGTGACTTAACCCTCTATTGTTTGGGCACATGAATATTTCTCAAAATTTATATCCTTATTCAATTTTTTTACACAGATTGGTGGCATATATATAATTAATGTCTTACCAAGTTTCTTGGCACTTACAACCTCAATAACTGGTGTGACTATAATATCATCAGTCTTCTTAACTTCAAGCATTGGATATTCAACTATCTATAACAAAATTGGATTTGTATAGATTTTTCTTGATTCCTTCACCAAACTTTGAATTTCCTCTTGAGTCGGTATATTAGGATTAGGTAGAGGGGTGCTAATGTCATCTTCAATTATGACAATGTACTTTTGTGCATATCCATTGACAAGTTCTTTAATTTATGTTGTAATCTTGGCCACTTCTTTCTTATAATCATCTTCAAATTCTATAGCATCTTGCCCTTACCTTTCCTCTGCTATTGGAGTAACCACTCCAAATGCTTCTTTCCATACTCTTATACTTTCTTGCTCAATTTTAGGAGCTTTATTCATCAAAATTTTATATTCCTTATAAATCAATATAAACTTCTTAACAAAATATTTAAAGGCAATAGACATGTGTATCTTTTCAAAATCTGGCATAACTTGTGCCATTTGTGTTTCTCTTATTTTCTTTCCAATGGTTAATACCCATTTCCACTTGCCATCCACTCTATTGCACACTCCTATTGGAACTATAGTTCCCAATTCCATGGGTATATGTCTAAACTTAATTAACATATCAATTATTGTGCCTTCAAGTTTGAATTGATGATCATTTCCCAAAAAACCATATTGTTAGTTTTTTAGTGCCAAAATATTTGTTCATTCTTTTAGTTTTTCACATACTTGATCTACAGTCATTGAAGAGAGTTTGTTCACTACTTGTAGTTTGTTGGTCTCATTAGGATTTTCCATTTCTTCATCTTCCTCCTCCTCTTGTGAAATGACTGGTTTTCTTGTTGGTTTGACTTGCACATCTACCTATGTCCTTTTCTTTGATAGACTTCTTGGTAATAGCTCGGTAAGAGGTTGTGTTGACCTTGTCTTAGAGGTGATCACCTTGCCTTTTGGCCTCAGTGGTGTAACTATTTCTTGCATATTTTTATGAAGGTCTTCCTTTAGTTTAGGTTCAATTATCAAATCCTTTTTTTTTTCTAGTGACCTTAGGCTTCACAACTACAAGCCCTTTTCCTTTTCTTTCCTTAGCCTTTGAGAGTTGTCCAAACCCTTCTCCTTGTTCCATCCTACTAGTCTCGAAAAATTTTCTCTTCATTTTTCTTTTCTACCTTAGGTGTGTCAACATTTGTAGTTATCTCAGCAATAACAGTCTCGTATTTGCCAAAATGCTCAACACTAGCATCAATATCTTCTATCAACAATGTAGTAATTGCAACTGTAACATCATCTAAATTTTCCTCATAGGAAATTGACCTCAACCATGAGATTCTTGGTAGTACTACATGTGCATACACAAAATTTATGTCTACCATGAAACATATTTCATCATAATATTTTTCTACAAAAAAGTTTGGAATCCTCATCCTGTTCTTCATTTTTTCTTTAAAATCTTCAAAATAGTTGTCCATTACTACCTCAATATTTTCTCCCAACCTATCTATTAGGTCATTTAATTTTTCCAAAATAGTTCTATTTCTATCCCATCCAATCCTTTTAATGGTAGGAGAGTAATTCTATACATAGAAAAATATAAAAACTAACAGGGAGCCAAACTCACAAGATGAGTTCTTCACTTTCCTTATTGCTTCTCGGTTCTCTATAAGTTGATGCAACTATAGCTTGAAAAGGTCATATGAATGATCTTGCACTTCTATGCAAGGTAAATTTTTCAATCTTCTTGATTGATAAAACTTGTGTGTAATCACACAAATAAAAAATTCAATTAGTGGATCCTCAATATTGTCTATTGACATTCCATGACCATTCCACTTCACTTTGGTCATGTTTTCAATCTCATTATTGGCTTTGCTCCTTATTCTATTTGGTCAATCCAATGTAGGGTACCCAGTTACCCTTTGAATGATTAGCTTGTTTATCTTTATTAATCCCCCTTCCAACCATATTTTCATGTTATGCACTTGGATAAGCACAATCTTGATCCATTCTATCTTGAAACCTTTAGGAAAACCTAGGGCACAGGGAAGCCCTTTATCAACATTGATCTTGAATTTGTCTTTTAGAATTCCATCAGAGCATAGATTTTCATATGCTACTCTTATTTCATAATCTCCAATATCTCCAATTTTACATTTATAGCATGATCTGATATCTTGAATAGTCAAGACTTTGGGTGGAATTAATGATAATGCTCCAACATCATCAATAAGGGTTTCAATGTTAAGGTCATTCCTAATGATTTGTACACTAATATCCTTTACCATTTCACTACTAGATGCCATTGTGAAATAGGTTTTTAAATAGGATATTTTCAAAAAATACCTTCTCTAAATGCCTTACTCAGTAATGAGAGTAATACTTACTTTAAATCACAAATTTTTTGATAACTTGTTGAGATTCTTTTCTCTAGTCACTAAAATCACTTCTATTGCCTTTAGATCTTCTCATGAGTTCTTTGATTACTTGGTGAGAAAGAATGAATTTACAAATTTGATAGATAAGTTCAATTTTTCATTTGAGGTATGTACTTAATATCTTCATACTCAGATAGTGTATAGTAGCTAGCTTATTCTATACTTTTAGTTTGGCCCAGGTTATTCACTAAGTTAGTATACAAACTTTCTTGATCACTTGGTCTATACCACAAGGCTTGATCAATATAGATTGTACCACTAATGCTCAATACTTACTAATTTATTAATTTTAATAGTTAACAATGCATCTTAATTTATACAGATAATTTGTATTACTTCTATGCTAGGAATAGATGTAAGATATAGCTTAAGCATACAGTTCCTACATACCTTCTTTATTTAGTTAGATTTGGTATGATCACCTGCTCCATTAGATTGGGTGATCACAATGTCTTCTACTCTATTTCTTCTAGCTTTTACTATCTCTATCCATGTCTTATTTCCTTCTATCTTATCATTTCTATTGCTTGGTGCTAGTGTTGGTGTCCTGGTTTTGTAGTTCTTACTGATGTGTGCAATTTTGAGACAACTAAAGAAAATTATCTCTCCATTTAGCCATTTTTTGTAGTTTCCTCTGAAGTGTGTCTTGGTGAAATATAGTGAAAATTGTACCATGTGTTATAATTCCAATTATAGGATTTTCCTTTCTTTGCTATATGAGTTTGTTTCTTAGGTGACCAGTGTGACTTCTTCTTAAGTTTGCACTCATTAGCATTATGTCCATATTTTTGACAGTTGTAGCAAAATTCATGGAATTTGGGTGCCTTTTTGGTTGAGTCATTGTTCTTTGATCTACATTCATGTGTTTGATGTCTTATTTTCTTACAATTTAGGCAATTATCAATTGGAGTAGGCTTATGGATTTGTTTACCATTTTTTCTTTTGCAAATATTGGCATTGTGTCCAATTTTCTCATAGTCATAACATGCAGGTTAGCACTTTCATTTTTCATTCCTTTATTCTCCACTTTTGGACTATTCTCCTTGTTTAGTAGTTGAATACACCTCTTAAAAAACTCTTTAAGGGCTATAGACATGTTTCTCTTTCCCAAATTCAACATAACTTATGCCAATGTTGTTTCTCTTATTTATTTTTCAATGGTTAATGCCCATTTCCACTTGGCATCCACTCTATTGTACAATCCTATTGGAACTCAAGTTCCCAATTCCATGGGTATATGCCTAAACTTAATTAACGTATCAATTGTTGTACCTTCAAGTTTTAATTGATCATCATTTTCCAAAGAATCATATTATAAGTCTTTGAGTGCCAAAATATTTGCTAATTCTTTTAGTTTTTCACATACCAAATCTATAGTCATTGGAGGGAGTCTATTAACTACTTGTAGTTTGCTGGCCTCATCAAAATCTACCTTTCCTTCATCTTCCTTCTCCTCTTGTGCAATGATATATTTCCTTCTTGGTTTGACTTGCACATATATCTTCTTCCTTTTCTTTGATGGACTTCTTGGTAATAGCTTGGCAGGAGGTTGTGCTGAACTTCTTTTGGGGATGATCACCTTGCCTTTTGGCCTTAGTGGTGTCACTATTTCTTGCATATTTTTATGAAGATATTCCTTCACTTTAGGTTCAATTATCACAACCTTTTTCTATCTAGTGGCCTTAGGCTTCACAACTACAAGTCCTTTTCCTTTTCTTTCCTTGGCCTCTAAGTGTTGTCCATACCCTTCTCCTTGTTCCATCCTAGTAATCTCAACAACTTTTCTTTTCCTTTTCTTGTCTAGCTTAGGTGTGTCAAGATCTCTAGTTAGCTCGGATATAATAGTCTTGTATGTGCCAAACTACTTAGGACTAGCATCAATATCTTCTGCCAATAGTGTAGTAATTGCAATGGTAACATCATATAAATTCACCTCATAGGACATTGGCCTCAGCCATGAGACCCTTGGTAATACTACATGTGCATACACAAAATATGTGTCTACCATGAAACATATATTATCATAATATTTTTCTACAAAATGCTTTGGAATCTTCATCCTGTTCTTCTTTTTTTCTTTAAGCTCTTCAAAATTTTTGTCTATTACTACCTCAAAATTTTCTCCCAACCTATATATTAGGTTATTTAGTTTGTCCACAATAGTTCTATTTCTATCCCATTCAATCCTTCCAATGGTAGGAAAGTAATTCTATACATAGAAAAATATACAAACTAATAGGGAGCCAAACTTACAAGATGAGTTCTTCAGTTTCATTGTTTCTTCTAGGTTCTTTGTAAGTTGATGCAACTGCAACTCGATAAGGTTGTATGAATGATCTTGCTTCACAATTTTGTATCCCAAATTAAATTTTATGTAAGGTACATTGTTCAATCTACTTGATTGATAGAACTTGTGTGCAATCACATGAATAGAAAATTCAATTAGTGGATCCTCAATATTGTCTATTGACATTCCATGACCATCTGCTTCACCTTGGTCAAGTTTTCAATCTCATTCTTGGTTCCACTCCTTATTCTATTCAGTTGATCCAATTTAGGGTACCTAGTTACCCTTCAAATGATTGACTTGTTTATCTTGATTGGTCCCCTATCTAGCCATATTTTCATGTTATGCACTCGGCTGAGCAAAATCTTGATCCATCTGATCTTGAAACCTTTAGGAAAACCTAGGGCATAAGTAAGCCCTTTGTCAACAATGATATTGAATTTGTCTTTTAGAATTCCATCAAAGCATAGCTTGTCATATATTTCTCTTATTTCATAATATTCAATCCCTCTAATTTTACACTGATAGCGTGACTTGATATCTTGAACAATCAAGACTCTAGGTGGAATTGATGATAATTCTCCAATATCATTAATAGGTTTACTAATATCCTTTACCCTTTCACTAATGTCCTTTACCATTTCACTTCAAGATGCCATTGTGAACTAGGTTTTTTAATAAAATATTTTCATTGAATACCTTACTTGGTAATGAGAGTAATACTTCACTTTACAAATTTTTTGATAACTTGCTAAGAATCTTTGCTTCGGTCACTAAAATTTCTTCTACTACCTTTAAATCTTCTCATGAGTTCTCTATTCTCTTGGTGAGCAAGAATGAATGTCCAAATTTGATAAATACTTTCAATTTTTCATTTTAGGTATGCAATTAATGTCTTCATACTCAGATAGTTTATAGTAGCTATCTCGGTCTATAATTTTAGCTCGATGAAGGTTATTCACTCAATAATAACCATTTCACTTGGTTAATATACAACCTTTCTTGATCACTACAATTATAAAACAAGGCTCGATCAATACAGACTATACCACTGATGCTCGATACTTACTAATTTATTACTTTTATAGTTAACAATGCATCTTAATTTATATAGATATGGCTTTACATTACTTCTACGTTAGGAATATATGTAAAATATAGCTTTAAGCATACAATTCCTACATACCTTCTTTCTTTGGTTAGATTTGGTGTGATCACCTACTCCATTAGATTGAGTGATCACAATGTCTTCTACTCCGCTGCTTCCAACTCTTACTATCTCTATCCATGTCTTCTTTTCTTCTAATTTGTCATTTCCATTGTTGGTGCCCATGTTGGTGTCCTAGATTTGTAGTTCTTATTGATGTGTCCAATTTTGAGACAACTGAAGCATATTATCTCTCCATTTAGCCATTTCTTGTAGTTTCCTTTGAATTGTGTCTTGATAAAATTCTTTGAAATGTGTCCATACTCTCCACAATAGTGACAACTATACCATGTGTTATAATTCCACGTATAGGAGTTTCCTTTTTTTGCTATATGAGTTTGTTTCTCAGGTGATTGGTGTGGCTTCTCCTTAAGTTTGTACTCATAAGCTTTATGTCCTTGGAATCTAGATACCTTTTTAGTTGTTTCATTGTTCTTTGATCTACATTCATGTGTTTGATGTCCTATTTTCTTAAAATTTAGATAATTATCAATCGGCTTAGGTTTAGGGATTTGTTTACCATTTTTGCTTCTGCAAATGTTGGGTTGTGTGTCCAATTTTCTTATATTTATAACATGTAGGTTAGCATTTTGATTTTTCATTCTTTTTTCTCCACTTTTGGATGATTCTCCTTCTTTAGTAGTTGAATATTGCTTGAATCCAAGTCTAGAGGTATCTTTTTCTCTGGGTGACTTCATCGTATCTTCAAAATTCTTGATTTCTTCATTTTGTTTGTTCATCCTCTTCATTCTTTTTTCTCCACTTTTGGATGATTCTCCTTCTTTAGTAGTTGAATATTGCTTGAATCCAAGTCTAGAGGTATCTTTTTCTCTGGGTGACTTCATCGTATCTTCAAAATTCTTGATTTCTTCATTTTGTTTGTTCATCCTCTCTATGAGTTCCTTTTTATGACTTAACTCATTTTTTAGTTGGAAATTTTGTAACTTTAGATTTGTGATCTCCACATCCTTTCTATTTCCTTCCTGATTTGCAATTACCTTTTGACTTATCATGTCAAGCTGATTGTTTGTAAGCTTTTAAACTTCAAATGATGTTTCTTTGAGTCTAGTAGATATCTATCTTTTTTCTTCTTCATCCATGAGCTTATCTTTCATTTCTTTCTTCCTTTGTTCAATAGCTACACAAAGTGTAACTAATTGAATTTCTTATTCTATCTTGTGATCTTTTACTTCCTTCACTAGGGCACTATTCTTTTCTAGCAATTATATCATTGCTTCATCTTTATTACTAGTCTTTCCATTGTCTAACATTCTATCTGTATGAACTTCTATGTATTGGTTTTCATTAAGTTGTATAGCCATCTCTCTTCTTCTCTTTAGGGATTTTCTTAACTCTTCTTTTGTTATTTCCAATTGTTGCAACCCAATGTAGATTTCAATCATCTGATTCTCAATAACCTTTCCCAACCTATACACTTCCATCTCCATGATCTTATCCTCTCAAGATATTAGGCTTCTTGACAAGAGAACTAGGCTCTGATACCAATTGTTGGAATAAGTATATGGGAAAAAAATGGTAAGAGGGGGGTGAATCAAGATCTTAAACTTTTTTCATAAAAACAATTCCTTCATTTCATATCCAAATCATTTTAAAGATCTATCAATAAAACTATAATACTAAAATATAAATGCAATGTATCACATTTATAATAGTTCAACACATAACAAAATGATTTGGTTACCCAAAAACACTTCAAGATAAAGGTAAAACTAGGGTGGGGAATGAAACCCATAAACCTTCATTGTTGAAACAATAAAGTTAACTATTTAAGGTTACAATGTTTGACCATAAGACATGATCTACCCTATGAGGGGGCTTCCCTATTAAAATATTAAGAGACCATTAGGTCTCACTTTGTTAAAGGATTTTACACTCACAATAAAGAAAGGACTATGTTAGGAGATTTACATAGGCCTATTAAGACCACTCTATTAACATATTTACCCTATCTGAATTACAAAACAACTAACTCAGTACCTGATCCTTAGTTTTTTCTGCAAGATGATCTTGGGTCTCCTCTTTCCTTTATCTCTAATCTAATTCTCCTAATCTAATGAGTTTGTTTAGTCCTTTATTTCATTGATCTCTCTCTGCTAGATCTACCTTCTAAAACTTCACTTCACTCCTTCACTTGTGCATATCCCTTATGCATTTTCATTGTATAGTATATTGTGTATGATTCTAAGGTTAGAATCCTCCTTAAATAGATGTCATAAGAAGTTTCTAGATCTTGATGGATGGCTTAAACTTCATCATCTTTTTTTGTTTACATCCATTTCTATGATTGGTTGATTTGTATGCCTAGGGATCATTACTTTCTATAATGATGCATAATCAATATTTGTTCTAGCTCTACAAATATCAAATGTCATAGAAATGTTGGTAGAAATGGTTTATATATGAGTTTGTGCCATTAAAAACTTGTATATCAAAACTAAACTGCTCAATACTTGAATGTTCTGATGCTCAGTCATGCATAAACCTTCACGTTGTTACTTGTCTTCTATATGTTTGTTTGTTTATCTCTTAATAATATTTCAATATGAATAGTCTTCATTATATTTCTTGACTTATACTATATTCCTCGACTTCCATATCTGATCGGTCTCTATTGAATGCTCGACAATCACTATCTCACTTGGTATAAGTGTTGTATGCTTGGTCATTACTAGATAACTCAATTGCAGTGATGACCTTGTAATCTTGCCTAGTAAATGACTAAGTGTTGGGACACTAATTGGAAACATAGGCTTAAATATCAACAAAATATGGTGTTAATATTTTGGGTGGTCTTACTCACCTTGTCCATCGTTGTCACTTAGGTTTGCACCCTTGTACAAAGCCTATGCATAAGGACAACCTAGTGAAACATGGAAACAACCTCCAAGCTGTGGGACCTGAACTGTGAGGTTGACTCTCTAGAGAAGGCTGAGTTCCTCTTACTATCAGGATGCACCTAACTACTCTTGGAGAGGAAAAGGGAGAAGGAGAGCATAAAATAAAATCTACCTAATCTAGTCTAAAGAGGTGATGCACCAAAATAGAGTGTTTAGACCAATCTCTACCCATATATGCACTATTGAACCAGAATAAAACAAACTTTCTTTAATCAAATAATAACATGTAGATTAGAAGACCAAGATGAATGACACAAGGAAAGGGATATTCACTTATATTACCATTCATGGATCCAAGGAGATACAGTCATGTAGATTACATACCTCTACAAAACACTGGCGAAGGCAAAGAGTTCTTGTACTTTCATACCAATGGCTGAAGGAGATCAAGTAGAAAATCATGTGGTTCAGAGGCACAAGGGAATTTACACTAGAATTACAGAGCAACAACAAAGAAAAATAGAGAAGGATCAACCTTTAAAAAATTTACAAAAATTGCCTTTATAGTTTAGGCATAACTGAGATTTTCCCTCCAAAACCATCCTACAGCCACCACAATCAAGGCTCTATTAGAAATAGTCATGGGGATCTGAGGAAATCTAATCCAAGTATAGCTTTAGGTACCATGAAATCTGATTTTTAACTAAAACAGGGCCTTGGGAAGATAGAAGTGGCATCATAACTATGCTCTAACTAGGTAGATGCATTAGATCAGGGGGTAGAGTGTTTCTCTGTCATTTAACATTCACTTCTGATGGTTGGAATAGATCATGGAGATCAAATTTGTGCAAAAACCCTTGATTTCCCCTATTTCTATCTCGTGAATCAACAAGGTCAGAAAATCAACTTATCTCGGCACCCAGATGAGCCATGTGGACCAATAGTCTTTTATCTTTTCACCACCTCGCAAAGTCTCCCCGAGTTGACCATGTATTTCATTACTAACCATGCCATCTCCTCAAACTCCAACTGCAACAATCACGTTAACTGCCAGTTGCTAACTGTCAATGCCTTCACCGGACCCACTGGGACACATGTTAGCAAGGTGCTATGTCACTATTCAACCTTAGCAATCCGTAACACACTTGGCAACACATGGCATCCAACTGGCGATCTATAGAGAAATTGGTCCCACATAGACACATGGTGACAAAGTATTATGTCACTATTGCAAAACAACATGCAACTTTCCATAGCGCCATAGCGCCCACTGTGGATCTTCCTTAATTCGATGATCGTGAAGACTCCCTGCATTAATGCACTTGCCTTTAAAATTCTAGGCCCACAAAACACCTCAGCATACCTGGCATCTGACTCAACGCAAATTGGTACCATCCATGCAGTTTCATAACCCTCAGCCCCACTGATCCACATGGAAAAAGGGTGCTATGTTACTAACAATAACATTCTCATAGCTTTCCATAGCGAGATAGTACCCACCATTGATCTCCATGAGATCAACGATCATGGAAGATTTGCACTTGTTCTTGCCCTAGGCCCATCACACTTGGCACCACCTCAACAATCTGTAACACACTTAGCAACACATGGCATCCAATTAGCGATCTATAGAAAAATTGGTCCCACAGAGACACATGGCGACAAAGTATTATGTCGCTATGGAAAAACAACATGCAACTTTCCATAGTGACATAACGCCAACCGTGGATCAGATCACATTAGACGGTGAGGGCTCGTCAAGTTTCTTCCTACGAGGAGGGCAGGCAAATGATGTCACCTAAGACATGTGCCCTCCACCTACTTTCTTGCATTTTTTAATTTCCTTGCATCTCCATAATGCAGGGAAGCGGGGACCATAGATAAGCTTGCATTAGACAGTGCTTAGAGATCTGTAGAACTGTATATCTGGTAAGCTAGATGGGACAATGAGATGCCTTCATTGTACTCTAACTCATCTTAAAACTACCATGGAAGACAAGCCATAATATTTCTTTGGAGAAGGGTGGGACCATTACATCATTCGTGCCATGCGTCACCAAGGCGCTATGTCACTATGGTTAAAATTCTCGTAGTTTTCCATAGCGAGATAGCACCTACCATCAATTTTTTAAGATCTGACGATGAGCAAGATGGATCTAACTTCTTAGTATACCAACCAATGAGAACTAGCCACGTGTCAACCTCTCTGACAACCCTCATTTACGGCCTGCCAAGTCAAGCAGGACCCACATTCTACATAGTCATTCTTTAGCCAATGAAAATTGATCAACTGCCAACATGTCTAAAAAATTCACACTTGTATTTGACGGGGCATACCTGGGACCCACTATGTTTTTGAGCTTCACCGCAGTAACACTTTTCATCTGGGCACTATGGTGCTAACAACAAGAAGCATAGATTTTTTGATAGTGCCATAGTGCCTACCATGGATTCAGCAAAATTTGGTGCCAGAGAAACAATGAGGAAGGAAGGACCCACCTGACACATAATCAAAAGGTGCAATGTCACCATAGGAAAACAATGCGCAACTTCCCATAGCATGATAACTCTAGCCATTAATTTGAGAAAGATCTAATGGCGTGGAAGTCGCTGGCTAGTGGAAGAAAAAAAGTGAGATACACTAAGGTTTTAATCATTCAACTTTTTAGTATTTCTCAGGCATAAAATAACATTAATCCTAGGAACTAGCCGTTGGGTTTTGAATTCAAATTTTGGTGGGGGCGCAAAAATAAGCAACATTTTTGGTGACTTAGAGGGGATGTGAGCCTACTACACATATGACCAGTGGCCTAAAGAATTCATTGGGCTATAGAGTCATAAAAATATGTAGATTCTGAGCACGATGAAACCCTAACCCTACCTTTGAGAGGAAAACCTTGAAACTCCTGTCACTGCAACTGGAACTAGAAAACAAAAACCTTCTACCTCTGTGTCCCTCAAAACTTTGAGAAAATTGGCTATCTAATAGAGAGACAGCTTGTGCTCATGCACTTCTTGGAAAGTAGGAAGCCAATCAGAAAGAAAACTACTCTAACATGTACATGGAACCTCAAACCTTGTCAGAAACATGGCTTAAGATAAATCCCATTAACTGGGATGGGAAAAATTTCACCACCATGCTTTCTTAACTAGAAAGCATTGGCCTATTTACAACTTTCAATTAGATAGGGACCACTCCACAATGCATCAAACTTTGAGCATCTTCCTAGTTTTTCCCCATCTTTTAATCCCCTTCCCTAAAGATTTTGACCCTAGCCTTCTTATCAAAACTCTTTTTTACTTGCTGCTGGTGCATCTCTAGGGTCTACATGGCTTGATTTCTTTTCTCTTCTAGCTCTATTAGTTCTACCATTCTCACTGTCATGGCATCATCTTCAATTAGTTCCAACTAATGAGCTAGCTCTAGGGATGGGAACTCCAATGAAATTGGAAGCCTTACTTCTCTACCATATACCAACACAAATGGTGAATTCCCTATTGATCTTTTAGGTGTTATCCTATCAGCCCATAGTGTAGTCTTCAGCTTTTTATGCCAACACCTTTGGTTATCCTCTACTGTCCTTTTCATGATCCTGATCAGGTTCTTGTTGGAGGACTTAGCCAAACCATTACCTTGAGGATAGTAATTTGAGGATGTTCTCAAATAGATATTATGATCCACTGACCATGCATAAATCTGAGCCCCAACAAAAGTCTTTGAATTATCTAAAAGAATAGTTGAAGGGGCACCAAACCTGATCACAATTCCATCAAGGAACTCAACAACTGAAGATTCAGTGGCATCCTTCAATGGAATTGCCTCTGTCCATCTGGTGAAGTAATATATAGCATCTAAAATCAACTTATGACTAGAACTGGAGAAAGGGTTGATAGGGCCTATGAAATCTAATCCCTATTGAGCAAAAGGTTGATCCACCTAGATAGGATGAAGCGGAAGAGCTACAAGCCTTTGCTTGCCAAAGAAGAAGGCACATTTTTCACACTTCCTCACATACTTATGACAATCATGAAACAAATATGGTCAATAATAACCAGCCCTCATGATCTTTATTGTAGTTTTCCTTACTGAGAAGTGGCCACCATCAGGACCATCATGAAGCTCCTTGATCATTCTTTCAGCTTAGTCTTTGTCAATGCATCTTAACAGGTTTCCATTGAAATCTTTTCTAAAAAGGATACCATCAACTATGGCTTAAGGAATTGACTGCAATCTATACTATCTCCTTTTAGTTCTATCTAATCCTTTGGGGTATCCATTGCCCAATAAGAAATTCTTCATGTCATCCATCCAGTTTCTTGGGTCACCATTTCTTACCTCTTGTTTCTCTGTCAGTATCATAGCAACTTCCTCATCAGGTTCTTGAGATGATAGCATTTATTTACACAACCCCCTCCCTCTTACCAGCTTGGTGATTTGGATGTCAACATCATATTCCATCACTTTAGTAATCCAACCAACTCTTTTCTCACTAATATCTTTGCTCAAAAGGAAATCCTTCACACTAGCATGGGGTACTAACAAATGAATCTTATTATGGGATAGGAGGTGTCTAAATTTTTTTATGGCTCTGATGATAGAAAGGGCTTCCTTCTCCACATAGCTATATTTATCTTCATATTCCTTAAGCCCTTCACTAAAGAAGGCTATGGGCTGCTCTTCATTCTTGTCATTTGCTTGAGTCAGGATAGCATAAATACTTAACTCACCACCTAAGGTATAAAGAATGAAATCCTTCTCAAAATTTTGATTCATGAGAGTAGGGGCTAAGGCTATGGCTATCTTGATACCTTCAAAACTTTCCTTCACTTCCTTTGTCCATGCAAAGACCATATCTTTCTTGAGGATAGCTGTAAGAGGTTTCACCATGGTAGCAAGATTTGGAATAAATCTTCTCACAAAATTTATCCTACCTACGAAACTTTGCAGCCCTTTCTTGTGTTGAGTAAGAGGAAGGGAAAGTATTGCTTTTGTTCTCTCTGGATCAATGGTTAAGCCATCCTCAGATACAATATGTCCTAATAGTTTTCCTTGGTTAGTAGCAAAGACACACTTGCTTGGGTTAAGGGAAACCCCAAACTCTCAGCATCTTAAAAATACCTGTCTTAGATGATCAAAATGATCTTCTGCATCATTAGAATACACTATAATATCATCAAGGTAAACTAAGACAAACTTGTCAATCAATCTTTTGAAGGCCATCTCCATTGCCTTATGAAATGTATCACTTGCATTGGTTAGCCCAAATGACATCTTACAATAAGCATAGGTACCCCATTTAGTGATAAATGTAGTCTTGTATCTATCAGACTCCTTAACTAGCACTTGATTGTAACCAGAGAATCCATCAAGAAACGAAAATCTCTTTGAACCACTGACTTTGGACAAAATCTTCTCCATAGAAGGGAGAGGATGGTGATCTTTAAGGGAAGCTTGGTTAAGGTTCCTAAATTCCACACACAATCTAATTTCCCCATTCTTCTTCCTAACAGGGACAAGGTTTGCTACCCATGATGAGTGCTTGATAGGGAAAATTATATTGGCCTCAATCAATTTGGATAGCTCTTTTCTCATTAGGGGTTCAATCCTGGGATTCACTAGTCTCTATTTTTGTCTTATGGGTTTTACATTATCAACTAGATCTATAGTATGCTGAAATAACCTTGGGTCAAAACCCTTTAAATCATCATATGTCCAAGCAAAAACATCATTAAATTCTTGACACAAATGAATAAAATTTTCTTGTTCAATTTCAGAACATACTATACCCATGTTTAAGGACTTTTCGTCAGCAATCATGACTGCAGTGTAGTCACCTTCATCAATAGCTAGGTTCATGGCCCTGCCTCTTGCTTGATCATCAGGATTGAAGACACTTTCTAAGGCAATGAGACCCTTAGGCAATTTTTTAGAACTGAGATGAATGATCTGATCACCATACTGATCCTACAGTCTTGACTAATTCCTCTCTAAAAATTTTGCATCATTCTGCAAGAAGCTAACAATTTTCTCATCAGACTCAAACACTTGCCAATGGATGTTGTTATTTGGGATGGAAGGCCTTACTACCACTATGATTTGTTGCTTCTTCTCCTCCTCAAGATTCCCTGGCACATCATAAGATGCACCTATTGCTGCAAGTCTGTCAACATGTCTATTTTCTTTTCTAGGGATGCTTTGAATATTAAATGCATTGAAACCTTCAAGAAAATCCCATACTCTATGTTTATAAGACTTGAGCAAACCATTTTTTGTGATATTCTAATTTCTCACTTGATTAACTACCAACTCACTATCTCCATACACCCTTAAGGCTTGGATTCCTCTTTTTTGAGCAAGTAAGAGACCTTGAATCAAGGATTCATACTCAGTTACATTATTAGTGCAATTGAATTGGAGCCTAAAGGAGAAGTAGTACCTTACTTGTGCAGGAGAAATCAACATCACACCAACTCTTGATCCATTTTTATTCCTTGATCCATCAAAGCACATACTCCATATCCCACTCATATCTTCTTTAGCACCCACAAGATTTGGAACTAGAGCATTGTTTTCCAATATACAATATGTATTGAGACCTATTTCAAGGATTTCTGATGTAGAATCAAATTGATATGCATCAGCCCACTCATCCAAGAAAAAATTAGGTATCTCTACTAGGAAAGTGGTGGGCTCATTCACTATGTCATTCTCATCCATCTCTAGGATAGGGAAATTCATGTTGATGGAATTAGAGGTGTAGGTTTTAGTATGATGGATGGCTTGAGGCTCTACTCTAATTGAAGCATTGGCTCCATATCTTGTTCTAAAAAGAATATATGACCAGTCAGAAGATATGTAACCACCTATTTGGGCAATGAAGTCTCTTAACAGACAAATGGAAAAATATGGCTTGACCTCAGCAACAGAGATATCTTGGGTTACAGTACAACTAGGGAATACATGTAAGTCCCTCTCCACATTCCTAAGGATCCCTACAGTCTTGACAGTACTACCATCCAACTGTAATACATCCCTAATAATGGGCTCATATTTCATTCCCAAAGTATCAACAACACACCTAGGCATCACTAAACTACTAGCCCCTAAATCAATCATGCAATTATGGACTAGTTTACCTCCTATAATTAGAGAAACATAGAATGGAGGAGGTTTGACCTTTTTACTTTTTTCTACCTCCCTCTCTAATGGTTGTACTAGGCTTGTGGCACTTTCCATACTATGTGTTTGATCCTTTGGTTCAATCCTTTCCAATTCCCTCTACAACAACCTCTTTTGCATGGGTATAGTAGCAACCGCATCCCACATGGAGATATTCACATTTGTCTTCTTCATTTGCTCTACCACATTGAATGGCATAGCAGGTGTTTTGGTAGAAGCCTTGGGAGTTACAATTGTATGAGTTTGAGATGGAACAACCTGACGATCACTTGTATCTTTTCTACCATAATTTGCCTTTGTTGCTGAAAGGTACTTGATTGATTATTTGTTGCTTGCTCATGAGATATTTCCTTTAAAGTTGAAGCCTGATTGGGAGGAGGAGGGATAGCATCTTCCACAACTCTTCTCTTGCTCTTGGTTTTATGAGCAATGGAATTCTAGTTTACATTACAATGCTCCTCCATCTAATGATTCATAAAAGAGAAATCACCCTATCTTTGAATTGGTCCTCCTTGGATGATTGTTTTGCTACAGGTTCTTGGACTATCAAAGCCATAAAAGATTCAGTCTTTTGACACATACAATAGGCATAGGAGTAGTTACAGGAGGGACAAAAATCTTGATCTTGAGCCATATTGTTTTGAGGGATTATGGCCCTACTTTGGTTTATATTTGAGGTTGAAGCATGGCGACCCTGCCTACTCTGATCAAATGAATTGTTCCAATGATTAGGATTTGGAGGCCTACCATTTCTTGGAGTTTGATATTGCAATTGATGAGGTTTACTACCTTGAGCTTTCTGTCTTTCTAAAGTCACCACCTTGTTGCTCAATTTCTGCATCATAGAGAAATTATCCTCCAGCCTCTTTCCTTGATCTTCTAACTTCTTCCCTTGATCTTGCAATTTTTTTATCAAGGTTCTTCTCTCTTTTGTCCATGTTCTGCATCAAAGATTGCATCATCTCTTTGATTTCATCTATCCCATTTGAAGATGTGGAAACTTGAGGGACTGGGACAAGGGATTTTGATGTAGAAGTTGTGGAAAGAGGAGCCATTGCTAGTTGATGATTTGGAACATTAGGGAAGAAAGGTATAGGAGGCCTTGGAGCTAACTTACCTCCTTGTATCAATATATTTTTTTCCCTTATTGCTATGTCACAAGCATTAGGCAAGGTATCTCCTACCATAGTTTGGATTGTAGTGGCAATATCACTCTTAAAAGCTCTAAGGTAATGCAAGAAGGCATTACAAGGGGTAGGCTTCACTGAAGTAGGTATTCTATCCCATGTATTTTAAAATATATAATTAAAATCTATCATACATTCATGGGGGACTCTTTTTATAGTGGTCAGATATTCTAAAAGTGATAAATAGTCACTTTTATCCTTTAAATGTTTGCACAATCCTACTCCTAATCCATCCCAATCTATTATAGAACCATGAACTACACATCTATACCATTGTAGTGCTTTTCCTTTCAAGGATGAGGCTAGGAGCCTAACTGCAACATCATCCTCTGTAATACCATGGATATTATAGACATTTGCAACCTCTTGAATGTGTTCTGAGGGAGAGATAGAAGTTTCACTAGTAAACTGTAGTAGACTTTTGAGGGCAACTATTGGTATGTCATGTCTCTGGGCTAATAAGAGAGAGCTCCCACCATTAAAGGTGGAAAAATTATGAGCTCTAGGCAACACCATATAGACAAGTCATCTATTGATATGTATTGATGGTAGTCTAGGCTGAGACCTAATAGCAGGAGGAGTAGAGAAAGATCTTGTAGGTATATTTGTTACTATTGTACTCCTAACTGGTGATAAAGATATTCTAGTCCTCCTCCTTCTAGGATTTGAAAATGAAAGCTCTTGATATTGAAACTTACCTCTAGAAGATTCCCTTGTTTCAGCTCTAGGCATGAATCATTGCAGCTTTGGTCTACAACCAGATATATATTGAAGCTCAGAGTCACCAAGTACTTTGAAGCATGAGCCTCTTGAAGGCTTAAACACCGAAGCTAGTACTATCTCCTTAGTATTGATCTTGAAATCTTCTCTTTTGACACCAGTAGGCTTGAAATTTTCTAAAATGTTGTCCCACTAGGCGTGCCAAAAATTGTTGTCACTTAAGTTTGCACCCTTGTCCAAAGCCTATGCATAAGGAAAACTTAGTGAAATATGAAAACAACCTCCAAGCTGTGGGACTTGAACTGTGAGGTTGAGTCTTCGGAGAAGGATAGCTTCCTCTTACTATTAGGATGCACCTAACTACTCTTGGAGAGGAAAAGGGAGAAGAAGAGCATAAAAGAAAATCTACCTAATCTAGTCTAAAGAGGTGATGCACTAATATGTTAGCAAGCAATACTAATCTATTTAAAGAAACAAAGCATCAACTAATAACACTAGTATAAGCTTTAAGAGAGACAAAGAGGAAACAAACTCAAATGAGAATGTGAGCCATTGAGAGGCTCTCTCAATGAGATTTTTCTCTTGATTTAGTGATGAGTCTAATTTGGATATGGTTTTGGGATGTATGCTCAAGGTTCTCAAACTAGCTTCAATGGTGTTCTTGATGGATTTTGGCTTGGGTGAATGGATTTGATGTAAAACTTTCTCTCAAAATGGAATTATAAGGGTATGGCTAAGGGCTTTTGTTTCTCAAACTAGCATTATAACTTTAGCTTAAAGGTTGTGATTGAAATGGCTTGGGAGGGGATTCAATTTATAGGCTAAGGGATTGACGGTTTGAGGGTTAAGATGCAAGGATGGGGAAAAGATTATGGAGGGCTCAGATTGCATGAGAGGAGAACACATGGATTGTGCTTCCTTACAACCAATCAGAGAGTGACACATGTCATAGGGTGAGTGGATGGAGGAAAGGGCAAGGAAGAGTCAACAAAGGGGGCTCAAGGGATAATATCTTCATAAAGACCCTTCATAATTGGTTTGTAAGAGCAGTGAATGGGCTTGTAAGAGTCTTTATGACCTTTGTAAGAGCATTCATGGTTGGGTGGTTGGGATATTTTGCAGGGAGTTGAGATTGTTGACTTTGCTTGGCTTAGGAAAGTATTAAGTTTACTTAGGGAATGTGACAAGTTTAGGGGGGAGATTAGGCTTGGGTTTAGGATTAGATTAGGGATGTTAGAGATGGGCAAGTGGATGAAATTTAATGAGGATGGGTGAGTTTAGTAGCTAAGCTTGGTTAGTATGGGTGGATGGGGTGGATTAGGCTACATGGAGGATTTAGGGATAGGCTTAGGGTGAGGATAAATAAATTTTTATTTACCTCATAGGTTTGGTTTGAAGAGATATTCATTAAACATTTTTAATAAATATGAGGATTAATATTTAACCTTAATTAAATATTGTGAGTTGGGATTAAGGGTAGAAAATGATGGGATTAGCCTTTAATCAAAATTAAAGAAGGATTAGAAAATTTTGGAAGAGGTTAGTGATCTTAAGGAAATTGGCCAAGTTTTGGGCAAAAAATAAATAAATAATTTATTTTGGGATTTTTGGTCAATTTATTAATTAAATAATTAATAAATAAGGAAATAATGTTTAAATAAGATTTAAGCATTTTTGGAAGGGATTCTTTAATTAAATATTTTTAATTAAGATAAAGGGATTTAATGGCACAAAAAATTAATTAATTAATGATGATGTCATCAGGGACTTTTTAGAAGATAAAAATACTTTATTTTCTAAAAGATTTTAGGTGTCTACATTTTGCCCCTCTTTGATGTGATGCCACAAGTGGCATGGCATCAAAGATAAGAATATAAGATGCCCAAGGCTAGAGCAGAAGAGGAGAGAATGGATTGTGAGATGTCCCCTCAAGAAGGTAGCGGGGAGAGAAAGTGAGGCTCAATGGTGTCTTGAAAAATACAAGAATTTGGGATAAGCAAGGAGGCTTAGAGTGGCAAAGAGAAACGGCTGAATTAGCTCAAACTCTCACTATGGGAGAATGATAAAGGAGAATTAGAGGCACAAGAGGAAGTAAGATTAAGACTTTAGGGAAGGTGGAGGATGAAGGAGTAAAGCACTATAAAAAGGAATCTAGGATAGGGAGAAGGATGAGGGGATTATAAAGCTGATGCAATAAGATTTCAAAGAGTCAGATTGGTGGAAGATGGGTTTTGGAGATCCTTAGGACTAGGATTGTGGATCTCAAAGGATGAGGCTTGGTGGAGTGATTGGATTAGTGGATCCCTAAGACTAGGATTGTGGATCCCTAAAGCTAAAAGTGAAGATTGATTCAAAGAGATATTGATGCATAAGCTTGGGGTAGGAGAGACAGATGCTGGAGATGGATGGGGGATAATGGAGATGAAGGGAATCCATTGAAGCTTTTTGAGCAGGGGGATACTTCAAAGAGAAGTACCACCATGTAGTTGAGCACTAGATTTGCTATAGGACTATTGGTTAATTGCTAAGCTTACCAAGAACATCAAGGCCAAGTTACCAACTATCCAGAGGACTGACGAACTGACTCAAAAGAAACATGCAAGGATTGCCCCAGCATCACACATGAATCTTGAAAGAATCAGAGTGGAACCAACACTGGGTAACCCATAAGTAGAAAAGAAAAACAAACAAAAGACCTAATCAAGACCTTATGCTCAGATTGCCCCATTTGCAGTATACCATGATATGGAAGATCATGGCAACCTTGAGGAGGGAACAAAAGGATTACTTGGAAAAGATATTTGAAGACCCAAAAGGAAAGATTCCAAATCAAAATAAAGCGATAATCCAAAAGAGAACCATTTTCCAATGAGATGGGTAGGATGAGGTACTAACAGACAAAAATCAAACATGAGGAAAGCTATATCCTGCAAGGATCTATTGGAGAGCACCTAAGCTAGTGGATTTGGATGAGTGATGCGTCTAGCAATCTATACTAAGAAGGATAACACTTTGGCGACAAGAGATCTGGCTAAAGGATGCATTGGAATAGCTAACCAAGGGTTGTGTGATGTGTGCATGATGCTGATCAAGGACAAATTGACATGAAAGCTGGATAGATACAATGGTACTAAGCTAAAGAGGATGTACAAGTTGACAGACCAAGATATGTTACAAATGTACAAGGTTGTTCATGTTTTGGTTTTGTGAGATGATCATGTTTGTGAAGGGTGGAATGTTTGTAATATTTGATAGGTGGATAGGTAGATGGTTTGCAAAAAGTTTAAGTGAAAATGGGGTTCTTTGTGTGCATGTGATAGGATACAAACTAGGATACAAGCTTTGGTATATAATACAAGCTAGAATATGGTACAAGCTTTGGACAAGATTTGGATATACAAGCTATGATAAAAGGGATGATACAAGATTTACAAGCTGGGGTACAAGATTTACAAGCTGAGGTACAAGATTTACTATCTGTACAGGAGGTATTTACAAGCTTCATTAGATGTTGGATATTTGGTTGGAACACCAAGGGAACAAGCAAGTGTTTTATGGGATGGTGAGTGAATGGATGAGGGATAGGATAGTGATAGATAATGGATTAGTCGTAGTACACAAGGCACCTAAATTACTAGGTTTTCACCAAGGTACCTATCCAAGGCGCTTGAATTGGCAAGTTTTCACCATTGGACACTTATTTCTCTTTACTATTTTTTTGTAGTTTTTTTCAAAAGCTGGGTATACCAAGGATCTTCAAGCATAGAACTTCTTGAGATGAACTTCTTCAAGGATGTAGTGACAATATAAGGACCAAGCTAGGTAGGTTCAAACTTTCCTTTCTTTTCTCGATTGGCTTGGAATTTCATGTTTTCTTTGAGGACCATGGCGCTCAGCTGAAAGTGTTGTGGAAGCACCTTCTTGTTGAAATTCCTTTTGAGACGAGTTTGATAGATTGTGAGATGATCATACGCTTGTTTTCACTTCTCATCCAAGAGATCTAGCTGGGTGAGCCGAGCTACTCTATATTCATCATCTGATATTTTCCCTTGCAAAGATATGTGCAAGGAGAGAAGTTCAACCTTGATGGGTAGTATCGCTTTGGTACCATAGACCAGGGAGTATGGAGTTGTTCTTGTGGATGTATAGAAGGAGGTTCAATAGGCCCATAGGGTAGGATTTATTTGTAGGTGCCTATCACGGCCAAAATCATTGAAAACTTTCTTTAGGATTTTAAGGAGGGTTTTGTTAGTTGCCTCTGCCTAGCCATTACCTTGTGGGAAATATGGGCTAGAAAAGCGGTGATGGATGCGGAGGGAAGCACATAATTCTTCCATGTTGAGATTTTCAAAGTTACCTTTTGGTCGATGAAGATGGTGGATGGGATGCCAAAGTAGCAAACAATGTGGTATAAGATGAACTTGGAGACCTGAACTCTTATAACTGAGACTAGGGGGACTGCTTCCACCCACTTAGTGAAATAGTCTGAGCTATTACTATCCATTTGTGTCCATCATATGAGAGAGGTGTGATAGTTCCAACTAGATCAAGGCCCCAACAAGTGAAAGGCCAAGGTGGTGCAATAGGTTGTAGATCCTGTGCTAGAGTGTCCATGAGATTTGCATGCTACTAACATGGGAGACATTTTTTGACAAAGTCATAGGAGTCTTCTTCAATGGTAGGCCAATAGTAGCCTACTTTAAGGATTTGTCACGCGAGGACAATACCACTTGTGTGGGCACTGCAAAGTCTAGAGTGTACTTCTTTTAACACCATCATGGCCTCATGTTGGTTTAAACATCGAGAGAGAGTATCATGATAACCTTGACAATATAGGGTATTGGCTATGATAACATAGAGGGATGATTTTTAGATGAGGTTTTGGCATTGGGTACATGTGAGGTGAGGGGATATGATACCATCTTTAAGGTAAGCATGAATCTCATAGTACCAAGGGGATTGTGGACCAACCAAGATACAAACATAGTTTGAATCCTCATTCACATAGGTAGGTGTGAGGAGCTACTCAACTAAAAACTCATACTATGTAACTGCTTGGGGAATATCCAAGAGTGAGTCAATAGTAGCCATAACGTCTACTACTTTATTCTACATTCGAGGCACTTGTATGAATTGAAGCTTTGTAAAATGCTGGGTTAGCTGATCAATTAGCTCTTTGTAGGGTAATAGCTTTTCATCTTTGGTTTGATATTCATTTAGGGCTTTCTTGAGAATGAGTTCAAAATCACCAAAGATTTGTAACTCAGTGATGTTCCATTCTGCGGCTATCTTTAATCCTACTATGAGAGCCTCATATTCAACTATATTGTTGGTGTTAGGGAATTGTAGCTTGAAGGCTTTTGGAATGTAATCTCCTTGAGGTGTGACCAACAATATTCCTAACCCTAATCCATGAGATGTGTATGAGCCATCAAAATAAAGTTTCTATGGGGGTTGTTCTTCAATTAGATAGACATGCTCATCTAGAAATTCTGTGATCAAAGGATATGTATCTACTAGAGGGGCATCAGCTAGGTGATTTGCTATAGCTTGTCCTTTGATTGCCTTTCTGTCCACATACTAGATGTCAAATTCTCTAAGGAGCATAACCCATTTGACCAAATGGCTTGTAAGTGCTGTTCTAGAGAGCATATACTTGCGAGGGTCGATCTTGGAGACTAGTTGGATGGTATGACTTAGCATGTAGTGGCAATGCTTTTGAGTTGAGAAAACAACTGCCAAACAAGCTTTTTCCATAGGAGTATAATTATGTTCATAACCAACTAGGGTTTTACTGATATAGTAGATGGCTCTTTCTCTGTCGTAGTCATCGTGTTGTGCTAGAAGTGCCCCTAGAGCAGTAGGTGTTGCTGATGTACAAGACCAAGGGATGACCAGGAATTGGTGGAACCAAGATAGGGGGATTGGTGAGATACTGCTTGATCTAATTGAAGCTGCATTGACATAAAAGATCCCACTTGAAGTTTTCATCCTTCTTTAGTAAATGTGCAAATGCTGTACACTTATCTGCAAGCTGGGAGATGAAGTGTCAAATGGATTGAAGCTTTCCTTGAAGAGTGCAAAGCTATCACAGTGTCTGGGGAGGAGGCATGCCTAAGATAGCCTTGACCTTTTTGGGGTCAATCTCTATACCTCATTTAGAAACTATAAAGCCTAGAAGCTTGCCGAATGTGACCCCAAAGACACATTTCTTGGGATTCAGCATGAGATGATACTTGGCAAACCTATTAAAGACTTTCTCCAGGTCAGCAAGATGATCCATGAAGGTATGAGATTTGACCAAGATATCATCCACATAATCCTCCAAAATGCTATGGATAAGATCATGGAAAATGGTTGTCATAGCTCTTTGATAGGTAGCCCCAACATTCTTTAGGTCAAAAGGCATCATGTTGTAACAAAAAAATCCCCAAGCGGTAGTGAATGTTGTCTTATGTTGATCCTCTTTTGCAATTTTGATTTGATTATACCCAAAAAATCCATCCATGAGGGACAAAATTTCATGTCTAGCTATAAGATCTACAATCATATCTATGTTGGGCAAGGGGAAATCATCTTTTGTACAAGCTTTGTTAAGATCTCTGAAATTAGTGTAGATTCTAATGTCACCAGAAGGCTTAGTGATGGGGACCATGTTGGAGATCCACTCTGAGTAGTCGATAGATCAGATAACCTTAGCAGCTAACATTCTTTCTAATTCAGCTTTGACCAGTAATGCCACCTTGGGGTGCATTTTTCTAAGCTTTTGTCTAATGGGCTTGATCTTTGGATCGACTACAAGATGATGAACTGCAAGCATTGGATCAAGTCCTGACATGTCCTGATATGATCATGCAAATTGGCCAATATTCTCTCATAAGACCTCAAAGAGGAGATCAGCTTGGTCTTGCGATAGGGATGCAGTAATGTGAACAAGTCTGGGGATCTCTGAAGAACTGATGTTGACTTCTCTAGTATCCTCAATTAGAATAGAAGACACCTCTGGTCAATTATCTTGAGGAGGCAATGCTAAATCCTCATGTTCTACTTGTGACCCTAGATTTTCTTGCTGAGGGATTCTCTTCCCTACCTTAGCTAGTCTCGGATTCACCTTAGTTCTAGTTTTGGGTGTATCAAAATTAGGTTGGGGATTTTCTCAAAAATACCCCTTGGGATCTAGCTTATAGATATAGGCAAAATCTAGCTTTGTTTTCTTGTGAGGAGTTTTGGCTCCCATGAATCTCAGAAGTGCTTCCTCTGATGTGAACTCATCAATGTGTATGACGCTTGGTTGGTCCCAATCTATGAGTTGTGGATGGGCGAGTGGTAGGTCAATGAAATGGATGGATAGTTCTTGGAAAATAGAGTCTATGAGGAATATTTGGTCTGGGATATCGTCATAGGCTCTCTTTTCAACTTCCTTAGGAATTTCTTCAATTTTGACAAGGTCGTAGTGAATGTTTGAAAAAGCGTGACCATTCTCATTGGTACCCCCAGTTGTGGGTATGCCAAAGACAAGACCTAACTTTGATTCCCACTTGTGTGCGTCGATGGGGTACTGCATGCCTCTTTCTTCTAGTCCTAGACCACCACCTTGATAGTTTCATTTTTCAGTGATGAGCTTATGTTCTTGGGGATATTTTTGGCTGAAGTGATCAAGGCCTGCTTGATTTCTTGGAGGTGCATCCTTATGTAACCAATTGTTGATATCTAGAGTGAGCTCCTCATGAAGAGGGATTTTCAAGGATACCAAGGTTGTTGGGCCAAATTGTTTGTATCAAGGAGGTGGAATCTCTTTAGCTTTGTGATATGTTGGTTGTCCATGGGCGTGTGGATCAAGTGGGAGTGTACCGACAGAAAATGCATCTAATAAACTATACTCTCCACAGCCTTTATTATTGATCTTCATAATATATAGGGTGGAGGTGAGGATGGTTTCTAGGTCATTAAAAGTGTGGGATGAACTAGTGATGTCTGTGCCGATATCAATTCCAGGGCAATGGTTTGCATATGAAGCTTTAACTGCATTGCAGTAAGCAAAGGGTTCTGGACCAGCATGGATGGTTACCTCAGTGCCCTAATGCAAAAATTTGATGCACTGATGGTAAGTGGATGGAATGACTTTCATGGCATCAATCCATGGGTGACCAAGGAGGATGTTAAATGGTAGGTTTAGATCAATAACATGGTAGAGTGTTTCTTGGATGACTGGCCCAACCTTGATTGGTAGCAAAATAGTTCCTTCTGTGGTTCTTTCCAAGTTGTCATAAGCTTTGATGGTGATAACCTCACTAATGATATTTGCCTCATTATACCCAGCTTGTTTTATGAATTTTAGGTTACAAATATTCAAGGCTGATCCATTATCTATCATTACTCTTTTTATGGAAAAATTGGATACCATGATGGCTATGCGGAGTAGAAGGGTGTGATCTGGCTCGACCATGGGTATGTCGGTGGGTTTGAATGATAGGGCACATGAGGATGAAAGGTGTCCAACAAGATTACAAAAGTCAATAGTGTTGATATCTGAAGGGACACAGGATTCTATGAGAGCACTATCAAGGATGTTTTTGTACACAGGACTGGTGCGGAGAAGGTCTAAAATGGAGATTTGGGTGGGCATGTTCCCGAGGTGTTCCAAGATATTATATTGGCTTTTTGATGGAGCTGATGGTGCTGGTGAAACTGGTGAGCCTGTGATGTTCAATCATGCTCTTCTAGTGGTGACTGCACACTCATTGTTTGGTCCTTGGATATTGATAACATTGATAGAAGGCTCTTTCTCAGATATACAACCTATGAGGCTACCATAGTCTATGTAGGATGAAGTGTGGTCATTGTTCTTCCCATGCTATTGGTTTGGCTGGAAGTTGTTGGTATTGTTGTTGTTGGTTTGGATAGGTTCTTTTCCAAGATTTTGGTTGTTGTGAGGAGGAAAAGCATTTTGATAGATCTGTAAGCCTGCAATTAGGAGAGGTTTGGGCACCAACGGTGATTTCTTTTCTATCAATGAGGTCCTACACATAATCTTTTAGTTTCATGCATCTGAGGGTGGTATGACCTTTTACCCTATGAAATTTGTAGTACTCATTGTCTTTGTACCATGCAGCTTTGGATTGACTTGGGTCAATTTGCTAGGTGGGAGGAAATTTGATGAGGTTTTCCTTAGTCAATTTCTCAAAAATGACATCCAATGGCTCACCAAGGGGTGTATAATTTCTAGGTTTAGGTTGGAATCTGGGCTTTTGCCCTACAACTACATTGATGGCATTAGCTTGATTGTTGAACCCTTGAAAGTTGGGTCTTGGATTGTGGCTTTGATAGCTTTGGTGATTCAGCTATTGATAGTTGATAGCTGGTTGATTGTTTGGTTGATAAGGTGGGTTGGACTGGTTTTGAGAAGGACCAACAATATTCACATGTCTTCTATTGATAACCCCATCTGTTGCAACATGCTTGTTTTTGTTCCAATACTTAGACTTGTCATTTGAATGTGTTTGATTTTGGTTGGCCTCTTTGTAAATCTTGACCACACCATCTTTAATGAGTCCTTGCTCAAGGATCATTCCTTTTTCTTTGATATCTTTGTAGGTCTACAAACAGTTCATGGTCATGTGGTGAGCCAAGCTGGGATTGCCATTATCAATAAAGATTTTCACCAAATGGCATTTTGGCAAGGTGCAAGATATGTGGGTGGTAAGGGTTTGCCATCTTTTTAGATATTTGGGAAGGATTTCTCCACCTTTTTGCTTAGTGTGGACAAGATCAACTACTGATAGCTCTGTTTCAACAAGATGGACATATTAGGCTACAAATGCCTCAGACAATTCAGCAAAGTTTTTAATTGTGGCATATGGGATTCTATAAAACTATTCAAGAGCTAGTCTAGCCAAGCTTTTGGGAAAGAGACACAAGAGGAAGATGTCATCGTATGCCACTTTTTGCCAGTGCATGTAAAATTCTTTTATATGTGTGATAGGATCTTCTTTTCCTCTGAATTTGTCAAACTTGGGTGTCTCAAAATGCTTGAGAAATGGAGTCATAGTAATGGTCCTATCAAATGGATAAGGACATACAATCTCAAACTTGAAGGTTTTTGGATTGTTTCCTTCCTAGATGTTTTTCAAATCTGTCTTCATGGCTTCCCATTCTGAATTAATGGGTGATGGCTAGGGTGCCCCCAATGTAGGAGTTCCCTGAGGTAGGTATGTGCTAGATGGGGCTACTTAATATGGATGGCTATGAGGGATTTCCTAATAGGGGTTGTACATGGCTTAGGCAACTGAATGGTGGATGATGGGTTGCTGAGGTGGAGATGGTGCATATTGCTGCATGTGTTGCGAGGTTTGCTACTAACATTGGATTTGAGGTTGGGATTAAGGAACATAAGCTGACTGTCAGATAAATGGATTGCTTTGTGGAGGTAAGGTATAAGATGGTTGTGAAGTTTTGGGAAAGGATTGGGGAGCTTGTGGAACTTGACTTTGGATTTGAGGATTTTGACCAATATATGCGGGTTGTGCCCCCATTTGGGAAGGTATCTGCATGGAAAAAGAGGCCAAGTAATTGGTGGTTGGTGGTGGTGGTGGATTTCCTCCTAGAAGTGGCATAGAGAAATAGTTAGTAATAGGGGGTAATAGATTAGTTGGTGGTCGAGGTGGTGGGAATTGAAAGGTTGGAAATGGAACTGATGGGGTTTGATAGCTTGGTGGTTGGATTTGAAAGCTTGGTAGAGTGGTGGTAGGAGTGTGGGTCACTTGAGAGCTTGGAAGAACATTGGTAGTATCTTGTGGGGTTTGATAGCTTTGTGGAGTGAGGGTAGTAGCTTGTGGATTTGTGGCTGATGGAATTGAGCTCTAAGGACCTAGTGGAAATGATGGAATTACATTTTGAGCTTAGGTAAACAAGCTGGGGGTGATGAAAGGTTGATTACTTGGCCCCATGGGTGGCATCCTAGTTGTATATTGTTGAGGTTGGCCAAAGATGCTAGCACTAATTTTGGAGATAGGAAAATTTGGAAGGCTGGGTTGGAGAGCAGAAACAACAATAGTGAAGGTAGTGAATGATGAGGTATTTTGGGTGAAGGGGGTTTGGGATGGAGTGGTATGGACCAATGGTGGAGTGGTGGTGGCTGGATTGGCTTGTGTAATGGAGATTTCAACTTAGGTGGAAGATGGTATGTTTGGGTCTGTTGGATCATAAGGATTGGCTTGAGGCTCTTCTTTTGGCACATATCGAGGATAATTTGAATCATAAGAGCCTATGGGTGGTGGGAGTTGCCTAAACAATGGGTGAGATGGTTCTGATAAGGGAGGGGGTCTTCCAAAGTCAAAGGATCAGATGTTGTCCCTTTGAAAGTTAGCCATGATTGTTTCTTTGTTCTTATCTATAATGGTGTTCACTAATACTGCATTTCCTGGTTGGTTCATGAAAGCTTCAATGTCAATAGGTGATGGTATAGTGTTCTCTGGGCTGAAGGATGGTTGACTACTCAAGGGGAGAAATGTTGTTTGATCCAAATGATAGGGCTCCATTGTTTCCTTCTTCTTGGCTAAGCGAGTGACAGGTGGCATGAAAATGCAAAATGTTCTTAGGGATGAGATGCGACAATGCTGATGGATGCAAAGGGGGAAGGTTTTTTTATGCAAATGATTTCCTAGGTTGAGGCAAAGCTATATGACAAAAACTAAGGAGGATTGGGTTGAGGATTCTATCTTCAAAGATATGTTGCCAAAGCATGAAAGGTCTACCTTCCTATGTGCAAGCTTGGTGGTGATTGTGTCAACTTAAGGATAGACTGATGATCCTTTATGAAGAACACGAGATTGACCACTTGTGGATCCCAACCTTTAGCTCAAGGTGATGAGGGATAACAAGTGACAAAGCTAGACTACCCTAGAAAAAGCTTTGTCAAAGGGATAACCTTGGTGAGATTGGTAGATTCAGAAGATGTTAGGAATGGCAGACTTTTGGCAAGGTGACAACAATTTTGAAGGCTTGGATGTGAAGTTTTTGGATTGCTGGCTAGATGGTTTGATTCTAAATGAGATGGATGAGCTAAAATTCTTAAGGGGAGGACTAAAGATGGTTGGCTTTCCTACAAAGATGACTCTAAAGTGAAGCTTATGCAAGAAGATGTGGAGAAACAAGGGGGTCTAATAATAGAAATCATGGCTAGTTGGTAAGGCATAAGCAGGGTTAACTCTTGGATGTTTGCTAAATCTGATAGTATGATCTAACTAGGCCTCTTGAAGGGCTTCATTGGTAGCTATATCTTCTATTTTGTGAATTTTTACAATTCAAGGGCTTGGTGTTACTTCCTTTTTCTTAGCTACAATTTCTTGGTATACTTGAGATGGCTTGAGTTTGGCTTTGTGAAACTTCTATTTGGGTTTGGGTTGTTCTAACATAAATTCTTGAATCTTCTTGGCTTTGAGAGATCTCGATTGTTTTGTTTTGACTTTTTCAACTTTTGAAATAGGCAGTGACTACGCTGAGTATGCCCTAAGCTAGGATTGACCAAGTTTTGCAAACATTCATTCAACAAATAAAAAATTAAGCAATAGATAGGAACAACCAGATAAAAAATTTTGATTCTCAGAATGTGATACTTGTGCCAAGGAGTGTGTATGTTTTACAAATGTTTCGATCAGTCAATTCAAACACATTAACACCCTAGATGGTTGTCTACAAGGCTGACAGTTGGTTTAGCTAGTGAGTCCTCAATATACCCAAGGTACGTGAGGCCCAAATCCGTTGATGAAACCAAAAGATGTCATACAGCCGAGAGGAGTGATAACCCACTTCTCCTCTTTCACTTCTCAAGGATATAAAGTTCCTTGAAGCTTAGCCTGAGTGACAACATCTTGATTCCAAGAGAGGTATCTTTGGATTCACCTCTCGATCTTTATACTCCACCGAAATGCTATAGTTGAGGTCATCCCAAGGGGTGATGAAATCTCCAAGTAGGCCTCCTAAAAAAAGAAACAAGATTTTGGATCCTAGTCTTATGCACCCAAGATAGCCTCGAAAGATGACAAGGGGAGAGAAGATTTGGATGACCTTGGGCTAAAAGAAAAAGTTCTTTTCCAACTGATGCTTAAGTTTTCTGATCTAGACCTTGCAAACACACATGTTTAGGATGCAAATGTTCAATTCCAACTTGAAGCATTAACAAAAGTAAAATTGATTGAAGAATGAATACACCAAGAATATTTAGGGTCAACAAAAGTAAACTTACATGCTTGAAGGCCCTCCACGTCAAGTATCGATTGATTTTTCTTTAAGCCATTCAAGATTGAGTGTGAGTTGATTTGAAACCCAAAAAGAAAGACATGTAAAACTCGATTTCAAGTGCACGCCCAGAGGCCCTCCATGTCAAGAGTTGTTCAATTTTAATGCCTAAATGAAGTGTTAGTGAGACTAACTTTCATTCAAGAGATTTTCTAACTTAGAGAAACCACTAAAAACCCAAGTGAGTGGAGTTTGATTTTTGTGGAGCATTTAACACCCTCTTAGGTTGACCCATCCCCATAGATAGCACTGACATTGCAACCAATGGTTAAGATGATGGGTGATTAAAGAGGGTGAGTCCAACTACAAACTCACTCAAAGTGTCTTTAATTGGTTTTTATAACTTAGAAATTTTCTAAAATGTGGAGTTAGGTTCTTTTTATGCCCAAAAATTGAAGTGTGAGATATTATAATGGTTAATTGATCTTTTGCATTGAAGATTGTGTTTGTTTGTTTTAATCATGCATTCCAAGGAAAATTTGATTTTTATCCATGACATTCAAGAGTATGTTTTGAGAAACATACATTCAAAGAAAAATGTGTTTAACCATACAAGTTCATTCTAATAACAACCACAAAAATGCTAAAATAGAAATGAGGATGGTGCAGATGGGCAACAATAACAGGCGGAGACGACAGCTCACCGAGCTTGCCAAAATGTGTATACTAATATGTTAGCAAGCAATACTAATATATTTAAAGAAACAAAGCATCAACTAACAACACTAGTATAACCTTTAAGAGAGACAAAGAGGAAACAAACTCAAATAAGAATGTGAGCCATTGAGAGGCTTTCTCAATGAGATTGTTCTCTTGATTTAGGGATGAGTCTAATTTGGATATGGATTTAGGATGTATGCTCAAGGTTCTCAAACTAGCTTCAATGGTGTTCTTGATGGATTTTGGCTTGGGTGAATGGATTTGATGTAAAACTTGCTCTCAAAATGGCATTATAAGGGTATGGCTAAGGGCTTTTGTTTCTCAAACTAGCATTATAACTTTAGCTTAAAGGTTGTGATTGAAATGGATTGGGAGGGGATTCAATTTATAGGCTAAGGGCTTGAGGGTTTGAGGGTTAAGATGCAAGGATGGGGAACAGATTATGGAGGGCTCAGAATGCATGGGAGGAGAACACATGGATTGTGCTTCCTTACAGCCAATCAGAGAGTGACACATGTCACAGGGTGAGTGGATGGAGGAAAGGTCAAAGATGAGTCAACAAAGGGGGATCAAGGGATAATATCTTCATAAAGAATCTTCATAAATGGCTTGTAAGAGCAATGAATGGGCTTTTGAGAGTCTTTATGACCTTTGTAAGAGCATTCATGGTTGGGTGGTTGGGATATTTTGGAGGGAGTTGAGATTGTTGACTTTGCTTGGCTTAGGAAAGTCTTAAGCTTACTTAGAGAATGTGAAAAGTTTAGGGGGGGATTAGGCTTGGGTTTAGGATTAGATTAGGGATGTTAGAGATGGGCAAGTGGATGGCATTTAATGAGGGTGGGTGAGTTTAGTAGCTAAGCTTGGTTAGTATGGGTGGATGGGGTGGATTAGGCTAAATGGAGGATTTAGGGATAGGCTTAGGGTGAGGATAAATAAATTTTTATTTATCTCATATGTTTGGTTTGAAGAGATATTCATTAAAACATTTTTTAATAAATATGAGGATTAATATTTAACCTTAATTAAATATTGTGAGTTGGGATTAAGGGTAGAAAATGATGGGATTAGCCTTTAATCAAAATTAAAGAAGGATTAGAAGATTTTGGAAGAGGTTAGTGATCTTAAGGAAATTGGCCAAGTTTTGGGCAAAAACTAAATAAATTATTTATTTTGGGATTTTTGGTCAATTTATTAATTAAATAATTAATAAATAAGGAAATAATGTTTAAATAAGATTTAAGCATTTTTGGGAGGGATTCCTTAATTAAATATTTTTAATTAAGATAAAGGGATTTAATGGCACAAAAAATTAATTAATTAAATAATTAATTAATTAATCAATGATGATGTCATCAGAGACTTTTTAGAAAATAAAAATACTTTATTTTCTAAAGGGTTTTAGGTGTCTACAATATGCACTATTGAACCAGAATGAAACTAAGGATATACACATTCAGACTTGCTTTAATCAAATAATCACATGTAGATCAAAAGACCAAGATGAATGACACAGGGAAAGGGATATTGACTTATATTACCATTCATGGATCCAAGGAGATATATTCATGTAGCTTACAGACCTCTACAAAACACTGGCGAAGGCAAAGAGTTCTTACACTTTCATACCAATGGCTGAAGGAGATAAAGTAGAAAATCATGTGGTTCAGAGGCATAGGGAAATTTACACTGGAATTACAGAGCAACAACAGAGAAAAATAGAGAAGGATCAACCTTTACAAAATTTACAAAAATTGCCTTTATAGTTTAGGCATAACTGAGATTTTCCCTCCAAAACCATCCTACAAACACTGCCATCAAGGCTCTGTTAGGAACAATCATGGGGATCTGAGGAAATTTGATCCAAGTATAGCTTTAGGTACCATGAAATTTGATTTTTAACTAAAATAGGGCCTTGAGAAGATAGAAGCGGTGCCATAACTGTGCTCTGACCAAGTAGATGGGTTGGATCAGGGGGTAGAGTGTTCCTCCCTCATTTAGCATTCACTTCTAGTGGTTGGAATCGATCATGGAGATCAAATTCATGCAAAAACCCTTGATTTCCTCCATTTCTATCTCATGAATCAGCAAGGTCAACAAATCAACCTATCTCAACACCTAGATGAGCCACGTGGACCAAAAATCTTTTATCTTTTTGCCAGGCCACAAAGTCTCTCTAAGTTGACCATGTCTTTCATTACTAACCATGCCATCTCCTCAAACTCCAACTGTGACAATCACATTAACTACCAGTCGCTAACTATCAATGCCTTCACCGGACCCACTAGGACATGTGTGAGTGAGGCGCTATGTCACTATGCATATCTTCTGAGCACTTTTCCATAGCGAGATAGCGCCCACCTTGGATCTTCCTTAATTCGATGATCATGAAAACTCGCTGCATTACTATGCTTGCCTTTAAACTTTCGAGCCCATGAAACACCTTTGCATACCTGGCATCTAACTTGGCCTGAATTGGTACCATCCATGCAATTTCATAACCCTCAGCCCCACTTATCCACATGGAAAAAGGGTGCTATGTTGCTAACGATAAAATTCTTGCAGCTTTCCATAGCGAGATAGTGCCCACCATTGATCTCCACGAGATCAATGATCGTGTAAGATCTGTTCTTGTTCTTGCCCTAGGCCCATCACATCTAGCACCACCTCAACAATCCATAACACACTTGGCAACACATGGCATCCAATTGGTGATCCATAGAGAAACTAGTCCTATAGGGACACGTGACGACAAAGCATTATGTCGCTATGGCAAAACAACGTGCAACTTTCCATAGTGACATAATGCCAACCATGGATTAGATCACATTGGATGGTGAGGGCTCGTCAAGTTTCTTCCTATGAGGAGGGTGAGAAAATAATTTCACCTAAGACACGTGCCCTCCACCTACTTTCTTGCATTTTTTAATTTCCTTGCATCTCCATAATGCAGGAAAGCGGAGACCGTAGATCTACTTGCATCAAACGATGCTCAGAGATCTGTGGAGCTATATATCTGGTAAGCTAGATTGGCCAATGAGATTCCTTTGTCATACTTTGAATCATCTAACAACTACCACGAGAGACAAGCCATAATATTGCTTTGGAGAAGGGTGGGCCCATTACGTCATCCATGCCACACGTCACCAAGGTGCTATGTTGCTATGGTTAAAATTCTCTTAGTTTTCCATAGCGAGATAGTGCCTACCATCAATTTTATGAGATTTGATGGTGAGCAAGATGGATCTAACTTCTCAATATACCAACCAATGAGAACTGGCCACGTATCAACCTATCTGACAACTCTCATTTATGGCCCACCAAGTGAAGTAGGACCCACATTCTGCACAGTCATTCGTTAGCCAATGAAAACTAATCAACTGACAATGTGTCTAAAAAATTCACACTAGTATCTGACAGGGCATACTTGGGATCCATCGTGTTTCTAAGCTTTGCCATAGTAACACTTTTTTTCTAGGCGCTATGGCGCTAATGGTGAGAAGCATGGATTTTTTGATAGCGCCAGAGCACCCTTCGTGGATTCAGCAAAATTTGGTGCCAGAGAAATAATGAGGAAGGAAGGATCCACCTATAATGTGGCCAAAAGGTGCTATGTTTCCATAGCAAAATGATGTGCAACTTCTCATAGCACAATAATGCCAACCATTGATCTGAGGAAGATCTAATGGAACAGAAGTCGCAGGCTGGCGAAAGAAAAAAAGTGAGATACACTAAGGTTTTAATCATTCAATTTTTTGGTATTTCTCAGGCATAAAATAACATTAAACCTAGGAACTAGCCGTTGGGTTTTGAATTCAAATTTTGGTGGGGGCACAAAAATAAGCAACATCCATACTCATGTTAAGACTTTGACTCGAGTTGGTTCTAAAGTGGGAATACCTCTCCCTATTTTGACTCTTGATCTTATTTTGCATCTTTCCATACTTATCTATATAATTTCTAGTTATGTTGCTAATATTGTGACTACTTTTGTTCAAGTATTTGATTCTCTTAGTAATTTTCATATTCCTTCACAACCTTCATATAATAGTATTCCTTTCACTTATCCTATTGTGGATCCTAGTGTGCCACCCATATTATCTTCTATTTCATCTAATTTATAAATCCTTCCTAGTATGTTGAATGTACCTTTACTACATATTTCTTCTAATGATTTTGTTGGTTGTTTTTAGACAACTAAGTACCTTAAACCCAATATTAGAAAACATAAGACAGAAACCAACCTAAGGATTAGCCAAATCCTACATTTATAGTGATCAATCTTAGCTTCTAGACCAACTTCAATAGAGTATATGAATACTCCCTTCACTTTAGGCTCTATAGGGCCAAGGTGGGAAAACCTTAGGTATTTATCTAACAAATATTATGATGTTCTTCTTTTCTTCAAGATTATCCCCTACAATAGAAAAATGGTCATAATCTTCTCCTTAGATTTGTAATAAACTTCTTGATTACAATGACTACTCATAATCAATAGGAAAGCAATCACAAATAAGGGTTGGCCAACGATTCTAGTTCTTTAGTACATAAATAAAATAAACAAGTTTTGATTGAGGTATATTCTACAATTATATAAACCATAAACTTGCAACTAAGATTTTATGATCAGTGTCTTATCAATTTTTATAGAGAGTTGAAACCATCAATCACAAACTTATTCAATTGACTTGCAACTAAATATGTTAGCAATGCATTCCAAATCTCATTTTACCATATCCTTCTCACATACCCAAAACCATACCACTTACTAAAAGTGATTACTTAATCCTTTGAATCAATAGTAATCAGTAAGGGATACACAATTTATCCAAATTGAATTAAATTGAAAGAGACTTGTTCATTTCAACCTCAAGATCATAGATAAACAAGGAAGGATACAAAACTTAGATACACAGATATGCCAAATTTCCTTTTGTATTAATTTCTTTGAAAATGAACACACTACTAATATAGACTCATGGTATAACTTAAGAATTGGTCATTTGATTATTGATATTTATCATATTCTTATGTATACAAGACTAAATACATTCATACGATCACAAAGACTAGACAGACTACAAAATAGCATAAGGCTAAAAATTATATAGACTTCCAACCTCAACTCATCATTTTGGAAATTCATATATAGGATTGAAAAAATATACAGATGGGAGGAGGAAACATGTCAAAACTTGAATGGATACAAAAGTGGCAATACATGCCCAAAAAGTTATATGAGACATTCCTTAATGTTCGATCAAAAAATAGGATGTAGTAAAAAAGTCAGCAGGTGAAACTTGATGCAAGAGCATCAAGTTTATATTTTGGTGGGGTTATGATTTTCATAGTTAGGGATGTGTTGGAGACACATTGGAGAACATTTTGTCATGATTTCATAGAGATTGGATGGATTGAGTTGAAGCTTGAGCTTTTTGTACCTTGTTGTTGGAGCTATGTTTTCTATTTTCTAGGTGCCTATTGTAGAGCATGTAACTAATTTTATGCAATTAATGAGAAGATTGAAACTTTAGGTATTGAATAGGGCCTATATTAATATCTATGATCCATGTTGAAAGTTCTAATTCCTCATTATTTGGGAGATAAGGCAATTCTCCTAGAGTATCAATTTTTGGCAGTTCTGTGTGACACTTTTTTATACGTGACTTTTAGGTTGGATGCATATTTATGGTTGGTGAATAATAATTTTATTCTTTAAGAGGTTTTAGAGGACCTAAATTTATACCTTTTTTTCAAATCTTGAGTTCTAATTCAATTATATCTAGGAGATATCACATTTTTTCTTGGATATCAATTTCTAGACAGTTAATTTCTATTGGAGGCTGACTTTTGGCATTTAATGTATGTATGGGTATTTAATTGGTGTTGTGGCCAACTTGTGACTTATTTTGGTATAATTAAGGGGTATTTTGGAGTATTTTATTCATGGATGAGAAGTGATTCATTCATTTAGAGGAGTGAATGTGAAGAGTAGATGAAGACCAAGTTTTCCTAAGTCTGTATATAGAGTGTCGAATGTGAGGCAGTTTACAGTAGAATTATGATGGAGTTGTGAGTGTGTTAATAGAGTGCCAAATGTGAGGTATTTTACACCTAGATCTTGGATAGGTTGGAGTAGAGCTAGGGCTACGACTAGAAAACAAGGAGATTGCTTAGTGGGCTTATGAGCACCAGTTTAGATTTCCTTGGTAGTTTCTTTTAGATTTTTGTTATGTTACATATTTGGGCTAGCTAGGATTTATTTTTGTAAGTTGGATCTTGAGGGATCTTGTAGAACTATTATTTTAATTGCTAATGTATTTGGCCATAACTGGGAAGGCCTTATAGCCCAACATATTATATGTAATAGTTATAGATTATGAATAAAGAGTTGTAATTTGGTATCAGATCTTGCATTATTGCTTTTTGTTGTTGTGTTTCCATTGTGTGGTTATATAGCTAGGGGCAAGGACATCTCCTCTAGGAATACTCCTACCTTATGCTTTGTCAAATGGCATTAAAGCAAAGGTTGTTCTTGAGTGGGTAGATAGATTGCCGAAGCTGAGGTAGTTTGCACTAGGATTTGGGTTGGAGAAGTAGATCTGAGTTGATCTTGATCTAGTGGTGGATTGTTCTTTCTAGAGTCCTAGATCTCTTGGTTGTGAGGTGGTAGATTGGGGTCCTAACTCATAATTACAAAGGGCTTGCAGATGGATCAATGGATGTGAAGATAAAAGACTGATCTAGTTGAAACATGATCATAGAGAGTTGTGGATTGCAAATCCATGGTCTTGCACTTGTGATGTGGTTCCTGATTGTTCATGTGAGGTGATAGGTTGTGATTTGACTTGAAAACAATTCAAGGTTATCACAAGAAGTGTCAAAAGTATTTTTTGCAAATGGTTTATGAATAACTTGGAAAATGGCTCCAAGAGGATTGGACCCTAAGATGATTGTAAATCTCCATAATGTGTTTGAGATGAGGTTTTCTAAGATGTATGCTCAAGTTGACACTAGTTTGGTTGATCAAAATAAGAACATGGTTGCTCAGTTTGAAACTAGTTTGGGTGATTGAGTTAAGGATAGGATGAGGAAGACATTTTGTAGATGTTTATGGAGCTAGAGTCTACTGATCTGGAAGAGAGTTGTTTGGTTGGTTAAGAGACTTTTTTGTAAAAGAAGATGGCATAGTAAGGTCAAGGTGGAAGAGGTTGGTTTTGCTGACCAGTTTGTGGAATTTGATACAAAACTTACAGAGAAGATGGAGGTTGTTGCTAACAATATTCCTAACCTTGTTGATGTTGGGATAGAAATTGGTTTTCATGATCATTTGGTTGGATTTGACATGGAAATTGTGGAGCACTTGGTCATGGATGATTTGATTACTATTGGTGGTGACTTGTATGTTGTAGAGAATCTTGTTGTGAGAAATGAGATGGTTGGTGTTGAGAGTTTGGCATGTATTAATGGAGATCTACATAGTGCTGCTAATATGGAGTTTGTTTTTGCTGGTGTGGATTCACTAGTTGCTGATGTGGATGAGGGTTTGTTGATGAACATTATATTTAGTTTGTTCTTGGGTGTGAGCATATTGATTGGGTTGTTGATGTGTATTTGATTCTGACGTTTCAATGGATGAAGCATAGATCATTGATTTTTAGATTTTTTCTATTGAATTTGATGAAGTGGAAGCCTTTGGTAAAGATGAAGTTGGTTGCAGATCTTTCTTTGGGCATTAAAGTATGAGACATACTTTTCTATTTACCTAGGGATTCTGATGTAGGAGCATCAAGTTTGGATTTTGGTGGGGTTATTATTTTCATGGTTAGGGATGTGTTGGAGACACATTGGAGAACCTTTCCTTATGATTGCATAGAGATTGGATGGATTGAGTTGAAGCTCGAGTTGTTTGTACCTTGTTGTTGGGACTGTGTTTTCTAGTTTTTGTGTGCATTATCGAGAGTTTGTAATTAATTTTTCAAAATGAATGAGAAGCCAAACTTCACATATTGAAGAGTGAATAGAGTACTATCTATGTTCCAACATGTAAGTACTAATTTCTCATAAGTTGGGAGACAGAGTATCGATTTATGGTAGTTCTGCATGATAGTTTTATATGGGTGACTTTTGGGTTGGATGCACACTTATCCTTGGTGAATCAGACTTTTCACCTTTAAGGGATTTTAGAGGACCTAAAGTTCTACCTTTTATTTGAATCTTTAGTTCTAATTCAATCAGAGCTAGGAGATATTGCAATTTTTCTTGAATATCAATTTTTGGATAGTTAATTTCTGTTGGAGGTCAACTTTTGGCATTTAATTTATGTATGGGAATTTAATTGGTGTTGTGGACAAAATGTGCCTTGGTTGGGTATAAGTAAGGGGTCTTTTGGATTCTTTTATTCATGGATGAGGGAGTGATTCATTCAGAGGAGGAGGTGTGAATGTGGAGAGTAGCTGAAGAGTGAGTTTTCTTGAGTCTATAGATAGAGCATTGAATGTGATGTAGTTTATAGTAGGATCATGATGGAGTTGTGAGTGTGTGGATAGAGCACCCAATGTGAGGTAGTTTACACTTGTATATTGGATAAGTTGGAGCAAATCTAGGGCTGTGACTAGAAAACAAGGAGATTTCTTGGTAGGCTTGCAAGCACAAGTTTAGATTTTCTTGGTAGTTTCTTCTAGATTGTTGTTATGTTACAAATTTTGGCTAGTTGGGATTGGTTTTTGTAAGTTTGATCTTGAGGGATCTTGTAGAATTGTTATTGTAATTGCTATTATATTTGGCCATAACTGGAAAGGCCTTACAGCCTGGCACATTACATGTAACAGTTATATCTTATGAATAAAGAGTTGTAATTTGGTATCAAATCTCACATTATTGCTTATTACTATTGTGTTTCCACTATGTGGTTATATAGTTGGGGACTAGGACATCTCCTTTAGGGATACTCATGCCTTGTGTTGCATCAAAACTTTATGTTATGCACTTTGACTTTACTCCCCTTGTCTACTTCTACCATTCACATCCTCAAAATCTTCAAAATTTAATATGAGTATTTATGAGAGATTTATCCTTCTAATAATGTGATTAATGTATTTGATCTTACCTTTTAATCTCTCATTTTCCTTTAACCTCAATAATATTTTAGCTACTTCCTACCAATAAGACCTTTATTTCTCCCACCACTTCCCACACATATATCTCTTGATGGGTGTACCACTCAATGGTTTTAACTTCTTCTAGGTCATCAATGACCTTGGTCCACTTGGCATCTCTTATGGATTTAGAATCCACTATTAATTTATTCAAATCTATTTCTATTTTAAACAAGGATTCAATCAAATTATTATAAGGGGTATTAGAGTTGTCTTCAAAAACTACCATAGTGGCCTCCTGAGTCAAAATAACACCAAAGGAATCAGACCATTCCTGCAAATCCATCACTGTATTAGTGGCATCCAAAATTGGTGGTATGAAGGGTTGAATTCCTTGAGATAAAATTTTTATCTTCCCTTATATGATTTACAATTTGTTAGTGAAGAAGCCAATTAGTTCTTTGACTACTTCTAAGCCCTCCTTTACTATGATTATCTTATCAAGAAAATTTGGCTTTTTATCCATTAGTACAATAAGCCTCTCTAAGAACTATGTATATGGCCCTCAAAAATTGAATGTGGGTAATAGCCATGAAAGTACCTCATTGTAGAATTTCTCAGTACTTTGTAAAATAACATAAAAATTATGAGCCTGTTGAGATATTCTCTTTAGAGTTTCAACCCTATGGCTCACAACACCTTTAAGGACATTTTTCCTTACCTCATATCCTTGCTGAGTAGGTGGAGCATTAGTTCTCATTCTCCTTGGTTCTATTGTATCCTTTACCTCCAACCCATATGTCTAAGTTGTAATCTATGTTGTAACCTTAGGTGGCTGCTCTTGATTGTCCTATTCTTTGCCTTGTTGTGCAGTCATCACTTGCTCTACATTTTCAAGTTGCTCTCTAAGGGATACAACCTCAGCCTCTAGTTCTTGGATCTTAGCCTCAAGCTCTTCAATTCTTTTCTTGTAAACATGGCTCTTCCTAAGCTCATCCTCTTAGAGTTTTCTCACATCAATATAGTCATGTATAGATTTGGCAAATTTTGTTTCTATCTCCTCTACCTTGGCCTCATTCATGAATGAGAAATGCATCATGGCCTTTGAAATCTCTATGCATGAAATGCCCTATAAAATCCACACAACCATGTTGCTCTATTCTAAGCTCTACACATCCATCACTTTAGGCTTGTTTGATGGAGTCATACTCCAAACTAGCATAGATTTGGTATCAGTGTCGAATCTTATTCCTCTTTGTAATTTATCAACACCATATGCCTCATAGGAGATGGAATTCTCCTATATTCTAATCTAATCAAGCATAAATTCTTGTTCCAAATCCCATTTGGGCACTAGCAACATCCCACTCCTCTACACAAGGTCCCTTGCCTCCCCTAGAATCATGATTTTATTCTCAAGATCATAGGTTTGCAGCTTTTGAACTAGTTCTAGCTTTTTTTCATCTGACTCTCTTGGTTTCATCTTCAACACTAGATCACTCTATTTTATTTTATATAGAAAACTTATGAACTTGTTTTATTTGATAAAATTATCATCTTCTATGAATTGTTAGGCCTAGCTAATCCTATCATCCAACCTTGTTGTTGCTAGTTCTAGCTCTGTGAGTGTATTTTCAACTGCATTAATACTATCTTGGAGATAGTTTTTTCTTAAGTCAGAAAAATATTGATTATTGCCTAGTAAAATTTGCAAAGTCCTCTATTTTACCTCTACAAGGATATGGATAACTTTTTGTCTCTTGTCTAGTGACCCATGATGCCTTAGCATGTTCATCCTCCTTAATTTTTGGGACCACATTAGGCTTAGGGCTACTGGGGCACACCATTTCCTCTTCTCCCATGGGACCCTCTAACATTTGGACCATGATTTCAGCATGGTCAATGATCATCTTCCTAATCCTATGAGGATAGGGGATATCCATATAAAATCCCTTAAAATTGGGATCCATTTTTTTGATCTCCCTTCAACCCTCATCACATCATCGAGCTTTGCCAACTTATCTATTGCCTCCCCCTTTATAACTATGTTAGGAATAATTTCCTCATGGGGTAACTCTTTGGTACTTGGCAACACATAGTTCCAAATTTCTTTGAGTGTAGTCCTCATCCAATTATTAGGGTCATAGATTCTATAGGGTTTTATGGAAAAATTTTAATGGTGGAGGAAGGAATGTATTTGGTCCAAGGATTCTTTTCCAATTGAAAAGTCTCCCAGCTTAAAATATCTATACAAAAATGTAGCCTTATGCACCTTGGGCCCCAATTATTCTCTATTTACCATGATCAATTGCCACTTGAACTCTATAACACCCAGCCTAGGAGGAACGAACTTTGGAAATATGTGAGGTGGTTGAGGACAAATGTATACTCTCATCAAGGAAAAGTTAGGGAATAGAAAAATATCCCCCTAGTTATGATCTAATTTCTTACCCTCAGGGAGTAGGGATGGTCTCAAAAGACTCTTCATTATATTAGGCACCCTAAAGTACCCAAGGTCTAGCATCTTCATTACAACAAAACTAAAATTATTGAAAAAAGAAATAGAATTAAAATAATCATAAGAAGTATCCCATACCTATGTCCATAACTAGACTGGTAGCTTTCTATTAGCATCCGAGGTGTGAGTAATGAAATCTAAACTAAAATATCCTAAATTCTTGTAGAGGATCATATGCATCAATAGTGAGTAGTGAAGGAAATAGAAATTCTCCATTTCTCCATTCTAGGCCAACTTAATATTTTCCTTCATCTTTGCAAGAATGTACTTAACATAATCATATTCTCTACCATAGTATGAGTCTTGTACATCTCTAGCAACAATAAATTTAGCTCCGTACACCATATCTAGTCCATCTTTTCCAACCACCTTGTGGACACCATATACTATTTTCACAAAATAATTTTTGAATTTATCCAAATGTATCATCTTTTCCACTTTCTTAGGGTAATCATTCACACTCTTTAGATCCATTAGGATATGTTGTAGCATAGACTTACTTGTATAATATTTTGTATTTCTTTGAAATTTCCTTTATAGATCCTCCAAATCTACTAGCTCACTCATAAAATTGTCTAATCCAAATGCTTCAATGAATGAGGAATAATCCAGAGTACATGAAATAGTTCTATCCCTCCTATGGAATGATTTGGTGGCTAGATTATATGACCTTATTAGGGCTTTCACCAAATCAACATCAATAAATACCTCTAGAAATATTAATTTTGCCAGGTTCTTCTTCCACAGATTACACATTGGGATCTTCTTCTCTTTGTTATGATAGAAGTACTTGACAAGATCAAAACACATGACCCCAAGGCATATTGCATCTTTTCATAGAGCATACGGGTCCACAAAAGCATGATCATCTACATCATTAGCATTTGAGGAGCATGGAAAATTTTTAATCCATTACTCAACAGACATATTAGGTTTCTTTTGTCTTGTTTTTCCTCCCTTAAAAGTGAAGGTCTCTACAACTTCCATGTCCTTTGCTTGAATTTATTCAACCCCCTTGTTAGAAATTCTAAATATATGCTAGAAAACACTTTATAAACTCTATTCTTAGGTGCTGAAAACAATTATCTACACGTACTAAAAACTCTGCAACTGCTTAGATTTTGTTCCCTTTGTGAATGGTAAATTTTAACTAATCAGTAGAATGTCTTTATAGCTTGATGTATATTATCAACATTCATTTTTGCATTATTTCCTTGCATGCTCTAGCCATAAAATTAGCTTATTTTGTAACCTAAGGGGAGCATCACCATTATTATCCAACAATGCACTTTTTGTACCATACTTAAATTTCATTGGTCAAGAAGTTTATTGTCATTTCTAGCTTAGAAATAGAAAACATATTTCAATGTCAACTTAGGGTTTATGATCCTACGGTCAACCCAAAAAGTTAAAACCCTTGTAACATCCTAAGTGGGGAAGAAATTCCCTTTGATCTTATGATCTCATGAAATCAAAACCCTTGTCACACTGTCACAAGGCTTGGAATAAGTCTCTACAATCTCCTAATACATTGATTATCATGGCATCAGAGGTTTCCTTTAAAATTTTTACAATCTCTTAATAAGCATTTTATACTACACATCATAGCATCTCATCTTATCTCCCTTCAGTTTATGATCCTATGATATATTGATGTGGAAAATATTGATGTGGAAAAAAAGAGATGAGAATATATTGATGTGGAAAATGAGGGTGATATGGTCACTATGTGGTTAGCTAATTCTCTCTTTGGAAATAGAAATATTGGGTTTACTCCAAGAAAAGTGGACCATTCTCAAAGTTTTACATTGTACAAAATTCTATCATAACGATCTTTTCTATCCTCTTCCTTTTTGATGTCTTTGATGGTGTTGTTTATTACTATGTGCTAGGCTTTTTCCTTCCTTGTATAAAAATGGTTATAATAACTTCACCTTCTTAAGTTTGACTTTTTCAAACTTGGTAGGAACAAAATAACCCCAATTATATGATGAAGAATTAGGATTTTACAAAAATGTTGGGAAGAAAAGACCCAATGAATCTCAAATACTAAACTAAGTACAAGGACTGGTGCAAATAATCATAGGTCAAGAGGACCTACTTACAATCATTTTTCTCACTAAATGTTTAGCTCACCATTACACTCATTTAGACCTATTTGATGTTTGTATTATTTTTGGATTTTAAACACTCAAGCATTCCAAACACATCAACAACCCTATTAAGGATTTAACTATGATGTACAAAGATCAACTAGAGTGTGTCCTTGATATACATAAGGTACATGAGGCCAAAATCTATAGATGAAAGAAAATAATAACACACAGTCAAGAGGAGATAGTAACCCAAATATCCACCTTCACTTCCCAAAGGTATAATGTTCTTTGGGGCTTAGCCAAGAGTGACAAGATTTTACTTCCAAGAGAGATGTCTTTGGATTCACCTCCCGCTATTTATACTCCACTAGAACATGGGAGTTGAGGTCATCCCAAGTGGTGATAAAATCCCCAAGAAGGCCTCCTAAAAATAAAACAAGACTACTCATGTCTTGTCCACTCAAGATCACCTAAAGGCACAAGAGGAGAGAATATGTAAGTGGCCTCTAGGTTTAAAAGGCACTTGTTCTTTTACAATTGAAGCTTTAGATTTTCTATCTACTCTTGAAGACACTCATGTTTAAGCATGAAAAGTTCTTTGGAAATTAATAGTGCCATCAACATAATAAAATGAGTGTTCATCAACAAAAATATATCAATCGACGTCAACATAAGAAAAACAATAGGGATAAAGGAAGTTCCTTTGATTCATTCAAGATTGAATGTGTTCATTTTAAGTACCAAGTCCAAATGTTTCATAGAAATCTTCTTTGTCCCTTAAGCATTCAAGATTTTATGAGAATGTTCTAAGCCCAAATTGAAATATTTCGTTGCATTCTTCTTTGACCTTTAGGCATTCAAGAGTGTGTTTTGTTATTCTACACATCCATTCCAAAGAAAAACTTGCGAATTCATTTACAGCATTCAAGATTGTATTTAAACATTCATTCCAATGAAAGGTGTTTAAATTATCTTTAAGAAACTCAAGAGTATGTGTAATGTTACTTTTAAATGCATTCAAGAGTTGATTTGGATTTTATGTGATCATTTGCAACATTCTTTCAAAGGAAAAATGGTTAAATCATACAAGTTCATTTATCCCATAATTCTAAAGTCCTCCAAAGTTTGTCTCCTCCAATAAATAATCAGTTATGTATCAAGAACTTTAAAAATATTAACCAATCTATCAAATATAAAAGAATGTATAATGCAGGTATAGATGATAAAATATTGGAGACGAGTAACATAGATGATAGAAATAAACTAAGCAAGTTATACCTAATACTTACACTTGTAGGCTGCACACAATAAGACATGAAACAAATTGAAACTATAAAATTGTAGCTGCCCACAATGCAGATGATAGATAATTTAGATTTGTAGAGGTAGAGATGACAGTTCACGTAGATGACAGAACTTCTAGTCACCAAAACATAGATGACAGAGTTGAATCCACAGAGACATCAAAACAAGTTTTGGTTTCAGTTTTAAGGTGAGGTTGAATGTGTCAATGGCATATACACTAAAATATGAAGACAATGATCTATCAAAATGAGAAAACACCTACATAGATGATGCTAGGTCTGAATAGAGATGACAGTGTGTTGTTTTTCTAGAAACCTCTGAGTTTTTGATCAAATTTCTCTTGGAATAAGGATGTGAGTCCCACTGAGCATTCCAAAATGTATATGTGAAAACCTAATCTATCAAGAGAACTTGTACATAGGTGAATATTAGTAGCATGTTCATATATACAGATTGAAATAGAAATAACTACTAACTAAATTAAGTTTCACTATATTAAGGCAACCAATAGAAAAGACTCCCCACACAACCTCAGAGTAGCTAAATGAGGGCACCAAAATGATACCTTTTTGGTGTGCTTAAGATTAAGGGATGTAGATGTGCTCTCCTCAAACACAACTATTTAATCTTGAGATGATCAAATTGTGAATGATTCTATTCTATGTTAGGAAGGAATGCTTCAGGAGGAGGCTATGGAATAAGTCATTCTTAAAAGCATTCTAGGAAATGAAGATGGATGCAATAAATAAATGTAAGAGTGTAACTCTACCATGAATATGTAAAAAAATGCAAGAAGTAAACAACTACCAAAGGGTTAGTAATAAAATCTCTAAAATCACTAGAAATCTCTAAGCATAAACTAGCGTGATAATAATGCAATTGAAGAGGTCAAAAATTCTTAAGACAAGGGCTCTATTTATAGGCTTGAGGAAGACCTTGCGGAGGTGATATCTATGTGGTATCCACATAGGTGCCACAAGGGAGACATGTGGGCTAAAGGAAAAGCCATGCAAAAGTCAAAATCAGCCTTTATGATTTGGGTGGCTAAAGGTGTGCCCACACATGTGTGAGCAACCTTGGGGAAAGGAATGGGGGGATAGGGATGTAAGAGTCCTCTTGGAGAAGTTAGTGAAAGGGAGTATCTATTGGATACAATTGGTTAATTGAGTGTTCTCTTTGATGTTACACAAATGTCATATCAGTCATCAGACAGAGTCTACCGAGCTCAGAAGGTAAGCGTAGTAGTTTACAGAGTCTACCGAGCGTTGCTGTATATTACACTGTAAAGATAGCTTCTACCGAGCTAACTTGGTTAATGAAGAAAGTTCAGTACTAACCGAGCTCACTCAGTGATCAAAGGAAACTGTGACAGAGTATTTACCGAGCTGGAAAGGTAAGCGAAGAAAAGTTAGTGTTTACCGAGCTGGGAAGGTAAGCGAAGAAAAGTTAGTGTTTACTGAAATGGGAAGGTAAGCAAAGAAAAGTTAGTGTTTACCAGGATGGGAAGGTAAGCGAAGGAAAGTCAGTGTTTACCGAGTTCACTTGGTGTCCAAAGGATTTTTGAAAATTGTGGAATTAAGGCTAAAATTGATTTATGTGATGAATGTAGCCGACTCACGGTATAATTATTAATAATTTTAACTTGTATTTAAGGTCGACTTGATAATCAGAAAGGTATATATGAAGGATCAAGTTGTGAATTCAAGTGTGCATGTGTGGATAAGATGTATATGCAAATTGTGAAGGTGCAAGTGAATTTTTGAAGGATCAGATATCCTTATGGAGCTACAAAGCTTTTATGTGATCAGAGAGGATCTAGTGAAGCAAAACAGAGATCTGTATCAGCAAAGATAAGTTACATTATATTCAGATCATTCATTGTTACTTTATAACAATTGTAACCATGATTTTAAATCTCTTAATAGAGTGGGTTTAACAGCCTTATTGTAAATCCTCTAACAAGGTGACAGTTCAGTTGAATTGTTCTAAAGACCTCTAGCAAGGCCACTCCTAACAGGGTGATTAAATCCTCTAATAGGGTCACACCTAACAGTGTGTTTTATAACCTTTAACAGGGTTGGCTCCTAACAAGGCTCACTTTAGAAGAGTGAAAAATAGTAACTAGTTACATTGGTGGTTTTTCCCATATTGGGTTTCCATGTTAAATTTGGTGTCTCTAGTGTTCATGATTGCTGAATTGTTTTGGTTATCAGTTCTTAATAATTATTAGTCTTTGCTACATTATCAAGTTTCAGTAATCTGTAACTAAGATCAAGATTTTAGACATCTAAGGGACTGTGAAATATTTTTTTGGTAATTGATTCACCCCCTCCCCCTCTCAGTTACTCCATTCTCATTTCCAATAATTGGTATCAGAGCTTTTTGGTGCTTGCAGGAAAGGATTTCAAGGTTCTAAGCCAAAGATCAAGATGTCTTACAAAAGAGAAATTCTAAAAATTAACAGAGATAACTTCTTAGCATGGCAAGAATTGATGAAACTTCATCTGGCTACTGTTGGTGATACTGGATTGAAATACCTTGAAGAAAAATATGAAGAACCTTCTAACACATTGTCAGTTAATGATATTGCTGAAAAGAAGAATCACAACAATATGATGATAGACATAGCATCTGCTCTCAGCTATGAAGAATTTGATGACATTAAAGACTGTAAAATTGCCTTTGACATGTGGAACAAGCTAAAAGAGATCTATGGAGGGGATGATAATGTGAGAAGAGCAAAAGCAGAAAGTCTAAGAGGATAATTTGATCAAATGAGGATGAGAGAGGATGAAAACATTGCAAAGTATGTTGAAAGAGTTAAAGCATTTGTAAGTGCAATCAGGGCAGCTAGAGGTGACATCAAAGGAGAAATAGTTGTAAGCAAAGTTCTCAGAACCTTGCTTCCCGTTTATGCAATCAGAGTCTTTGCAATACAGGAAAGAAGGTGTGAAGCAAATCATAAGATAAATCTTGAGGCCATAGTCGGAAGACTAACTGCATTTGAACTAGATAACTTTGACAACTATGTTCTAGCCTCCAAAAACATTGAATCAACATTTCAAGCCAAGCTCTCACTCAAAGAGAAAAGCAAAAAGAAGATAGAATCATAGTCAAAAAGTGAAAATGAATCAAGCCAAAGTTCAGACAGTGATCTCGAAGTGATTGAAGCTCTACTAGCCAGGAAATATTCTAGAGGCAGAGGAAAATAAAAAGGTAAAGTTCCTCTAATCTGTTTTTCTTGTGATGAAATTGGTCATATTGCAGCAAGGTGCCCAAACAAGCAAAACAATGATGAAAAGAAAGATCACAAATAGAATGGCAAGAAAGTCTTTAAATCATCCAAGAACAAAGGTAAGAAATCATGTTTCATGGCTGAAAATTCTAAGGATTCTGATAATAGTGAGGATGAAATTGTTTATATTTCTATTAAAGATGACTCTGATAGTGATGACAAAGATAAAATGGCTCTTATCTCTCATGTAAGTAAGAATGATACATGGATTATAGATAGCGGTTGCTCACATCATATGACTGGTGATAAAACTAAGTTTGATCAGTTTGAAGACTATGATGGTGGCAGTGTGAGGTTTGGTAATAATGAACCTCGTTTCATAAAAGGAAGAGGAAGAATCTATCTATCCAAAGAACTTATATGTAATAATGCCTACTGGGTTGAAGGTCTCAAACATAATTTGCTAAGTGTTGCACAGTTACTAAATACTGGATTCAAGTTAGAATTCATGCATGGAAAGGCAAGACTATTGAATGAGCAAGGAAAACTGATAGGATCTGGCACCCAAACTAAAGGTAACTTGTTCTATCTAGAACTTGGTGAATGCTTATGTTTTATTGCTCAAATTGAAGAAAGTTGGTTATGGCATAAAAGGTTGTGTCATGTCAATTTTGATAATTTGGTAAAAATAAGAAAATTCAAGAAAGTAAGAGGCATTCCTAACATTAAGAAACCTGAGGTTGGTCTATGCAAGAATTGTTAGATTGTTAAAATGGGAAAAACTAGTTTTAAAGGTAAAAACTATCAGTTTGAAGATATATTAGAAATTGTGCATACTGATTTATGTGGACCCATTGGAATAGAAAGCTATACTGGAGAAAAGTTTTTCATTCTTTTTGTTGATGACTATTCAAGAATGATGGTTGTCATGTATCTAAGGAATAAATCAGAAGCATTTGAGAAATTCAAATGGTATTTGGCAAGAGTTGAAAAAGAAACAGGGAGAAGGCTGAAATGTTTAAGGTCAGACAGAGGTGGTGAATTCATTTCACATGAATTCAATAACTTCTGCATTGAAAGAGGTATTAAAAGATAGGTTTCAGCACCAGGAACTCCAGAACAAAATAGAATAGTTGAAAGAAGAAACAGATCCATTATGGATTATGCAAGAACCCTGATGATAGAACAAAAAATTTCTATCAAATACTAGAAGGAAGCCATCAGCACTGTAGTTCATACCTTAAATTGAGTACAGTTGAAGAAGGACTCATTCAAGACTCCCTATGAATTATGGTATGGCTACAAACCCAATGTAAGTTATCTGAAAGTATTTGGAAGCAAATGTTATATTTTGAAAGAATCTAGAAAAGGAAATTTGATGTAAAAGGTGATGAAGGAATATTTTTGGGTTATTCTTGCAAAAGAAAAGCATATAAATGTTTAAATCTATCCACTCACAAAGTCATAGAAAGTGCACATGTGAAAGTTGATGAGTTTGCAGATAAATCAGAAGAAGAAAGAAAAAAGATACCTAAAGACTACAAGAGATTTATTTACATTGAACCTGATACTATACCAAGTATATCATTCACTTAAGAATCCTCAACTCCTGAGCCTTTAGTAACCGAGTTGCAAATAGTTCAAATCGAGCCACAGCAACATTCAGACACTACTGAGTGTCTACCGAGTCTGAAGCAACCAAGCCAGAACAGCCTGAATATGAAATTGAAGCACAAGTAGATATCAATGAAACTCATTCAAGAGGTAAAGAACCTATATTAGCTAAATATGTTAGAATACATCATACACCAAATCAGATCATTGGAGACAAATATGAAGGAACTCTAACAAGAAGTAAGTTGAAAAATACTTGTTTACTTGCTGATTTTGAACCTAGAAGTATTAAAGACGCATTGGCAAATGGTAGTTGGATTGAGGCAATGAATGAGGAAATAGAACAAATAGAGAAGAACAAGACATGGACTCTTGTACCCAAGCCTAAAGATAAGAATATAATAGGAACCAAGTGGGTATTCAGAAACAAGTTGACTGAAGATGGTAAGGTATCCAGAAACAAAGCTAGATTGGTATGCAAAGGATACTCTCAAGAAGGCATAGATTATGGGGAAACTTTTGCTCCTGTTGCAAGATTAGAAGGAGTCTGAACCTTACTTGCATATACTGCTCACAAAGGATTCAAAGTTTATCAAATGGATGTCAAGTCAGCATTCCTCAATGGAATACTAGATGAAGAGGTTTACATTGAACAACCTGAAGGTTTTGTTGATCCAGATAAAAGGAACATGGTTTGCAAATTACACAAAGCACTGCATGGTCTGAAACAAGCCCCTAGAGCATGGTATGAAAGATTGCATAACTATCTTATTCAGATTGGTTTTTAAAGAACTAATGATAATAGTAGCTTGTATATAAAGGAAGGACCAGATAATAAGATTGGCTTGGCAAAAATATTTGTAGATGATACTGTTTTCACAGGGAATGATGATCTTTGCAAAGAATTTTCAGAACAAATGAACAAAGAATTTGAAATGTCTATGTTTGGTGAAATAAAATTCTTTGTTGGGCTTCAAATTCAACAAAATAAGAATGGCATCTTCATTACTCAATCAAAATACATCAAGGAGATATTGAAAAAGTTTGGTATGGAGGACTACAAACCTGTTGAAACTCCTATGTGTACTAGATTGAAACTTACCAAAGATGATGAATCCAAAGAAGTAGACCAAACATTGTATAGATTTATGATTGGAAAGTTGCAGTATGTAGTTCATACCAGGCCAGATATTGCTCTTGCAGTTGGTATTGTTGCAAGATTTTCAGAAAAACCAAGAGAAACTCACCTAATGGCAATTAAAAGAATAATGAGATATTTGAAAGGAACTGAAGATTATGGACTATGGTAAAAATTTGGAGGTAATTTGGATCTGAAAGTTTTTACTGATGCTGATTGGGCAGGGAATCTTGATGACAGAAAAAGCACAAGTGGAGGAGCATTCTTTCTTGGAAAGAGATTGGTTTCTTGGACAAGCAAAAAGCAAAATTGTACATCCCAATCTACAACAGAAGCAGAGTATGTTGTTGCAGCAGTAAACTGTTCCAACATCATTTGGTTTAAGCAGTTATTACAAGGAATGAAGATCAAAATCAAAGAACCAGTTGTTATGTTCTGTGACAATACTAGTGCAATCAATATATCTAAGAATCTAGTGATGCATTCCAAAACCAAGCACATAGCAATAAAATATCATTTTGTCAGAGAATTGGTGTAGGACAAGGAGATCAGACTGGAATATGTGCATACAAAGGAACAAATTGTTGACATATTCACAAAGCCATTACCTAAGGATACATTCTTGTATCTCAGAGGTAAGTTAGGGGTCACTCCCCTATCTGAATTTCACTAAAATAAAGTTTTAAGTGATACATCAACCTATGACAAGTTGAAAATCAATCAAGTTGATGCAGCAAAGTATTGAAGTCATTGCATATGAATCTGTACATAAGGTACATTGTAATCCAGTTGAGAGTACTTTTGGCATATGAGAAGAGCTTTTACTGTGTTGTATAGTCTTTGGCATGTGTTGTCAAAGAGGGAGAGTAAAACTGTAATATCTATTCTAAAATTTGTAGGCATTTGTAAAGGGAGAATAAAACTGTCATATCTTTCTGTTATACAATTCCTTCACAGAGGGAGATTACTAAAAGAGGGAGAAGTTTCTATCTAAGAGGGAGAAGTATTATGTTGACATATTGTGCTGCACTATAAGAGAAAGACTTGTTTTCAAATTTCATTCTGCTATGACATGTTGTGTTGCCATCAATGCCAAAGAGGGAGATTTTTGGATACAATTGGTTAATTGAGTGTTGTCTTTAATGTTACAAAAATGTCATATCAGTCATCAAACAGAGTCTACTGAGCTCAAAAGGTAAGCATAGTAGTTTACAGAGTCTACCAAGCATTGTTGTATATTACACTATAAAGATAGCTTCTACCGAGCTAACTTGGTTAACGAAGGAAGTTCAGTACTTACCGAGCTCACTCGGTGATCGAAGGAAATTGTGACAGAGTATTTACCGAGCTGGGAACGTAAGCAAAGAAAAGTTAGTGTTTACCGAGCTGGGAAGGTAAGCGAAGAAAAGTTAGTGCTTATCGAGCTAGGAAGGTAAGCGAAGAAAAGTTAGTGTTTACTGAGCTGGGAAGGTAAGCGAAGAAAAGTTAGTGTTTACCAAGCTGGGAAGGTAAGCGAAGGAAAGTCAGTGTTTATCGAGTTCACTCAGTGTCCAAAGGATTTTTGAAAATTGTGGAATTAAGGCTAAAATTGATTTATGTGATGAATGTAGCTGACTCATGGTATAATTATTAATAATTTTAACTTGTATTTAAGGCCGACTTGATAATCAGAAAGGTATATATGAAGGATCAAGTTGCAAATTCAAGTGTGCATGTGTGGATAAGATGTATGTGTGAATTGTGAAGGTGCAAGCAAATTTTTGAAGGATCAGATATCCTTGTGGAGCTACAAAGCTTTTATGTGATCAGAGAGGATCTAGTGAAGCAGAACAAAGATCTGTATCAACAAAGATAAGTTGCATTATATTCAGATAATTCATTGTTACTTTCTAACAATTGTAGCCATGATTTCAAATCTCTTAACAGAGTGGATTTAACAGCCTTATTGTAAATCCTCTAACAAGGTGACAGTTCAGTTGAATTGTTCTAAAGACCTCTAGCAAGGCCACTCCTAATAGGGTGATTAAATCCTCTAACAGGGTCACACCTTACAGTGTGTTTTGTAACGTTTAATAGGGTTGGCTGCTAACAGGGCTCACTTCAGAAGAGTGAAAAATAGTAACTAGTTACATTGGTGGTTTTTCCCATATTGGGTTTCCACGTTAAATCTAGTGTCTCTAGTGTTCATGATTGCTGAATTGTTTTGGTTATCAGTTTTTAATAATTATTAGTATTTGCTGCATTATCAAGTTTCAGTAATCTATAACTAAGATCAAGATTTTAGACATCTAAGGGACTATGAAATATTTTTGTGGTAACTAATTCACCCCCTCCCCCTCTTAGTTACTCCATTCTCATTTCCAACAGTATCTAAGGGATTGATTTGTTCACACATGTGAGAAACCACTTAAGGACTAAAAGGGGGTTTAAAAGAGTGTTTATGATTAATAAGGTGGGTGTAGCAAGTGGGTAGGTGTTAGCATATTTCTAATGCTATGGGGAAGTATTGCAGAACATTGTTATGATGTATTTATAACTATGTTTGTCATTGATGAAAACATAGTAATAGTTTGTAAAAGACTAATAGAGCAGCAAACTGAGTAGCAGACTATGATTTTTTTATTAAGGACAATACATTACATATCTTCTTATGTGTAGTTACTAGCACATACTGCAGTGTGTATTTCTCACATAGGCAAGTGTGCAGAACTTGAATCAACATTGTATGAAAGATATTGATGATTATAAATGATGTAGGAGCATCCTAGGCTTTCCTACAATCCTACATGTTTGGAGGGATTTTGGTTAAGTGTTGATGAGCATCGAGCTTGGATTTTTGTGGAATTATGCTTTCATGGTCAGGGATGTGTTGGAGACACATTGGAGAACCTTTTCTCATGAAGGATAGAGATTGGATGGATTGAGTTGTAGTTTGAGTTATTTTTACCTTGCTGCTAGAACTACATTTTTTTTTTTCTAGGTGCCTATTGTAGAGCATGTAACTAATTTTATTTAATGAATGAGAAATTGTGCACTTCAAAGAGTACTATCTCTGGTTAAGAGTGCAAGTCCTAATTCATTATAGGTTGGGAGACATGCAAATTCTCTTGGAGTATCAATTTTTGGCAGTTTCATGAGATAGTTTTTTGTGCATGACTTTTAGGATGGATGCACACTTTTCCTTGGGGAATCAGCCTTTGCACATTTAAGGGGTTGTAGAAGAGCTAGATTTCTTGCCACAGTTCAAAGCACAAGTTCTAATTCAATTAGAGCTAGACATTTAATTGTTGTTGCAGATCAACTTGTGGCATTTAAATATGTATTTGTATTTAATTTGTGTTCTGGGATGACTTGTGGCTTAGATTGGTATAAGTAGGGGTCTCATGGAGTCTTTTAGTCATGGAGTTGGGATGGAATGAAGAATAGATGTGAATTTCATGATCTAGAGCTGGGGCTTAGGAACTAGAGGATCTCTTGGTGGACCTAAGGGTACAAGTGTGGATTCTTCTTGGTATTCTTATCTAGTTGTATATATGGACTAGCTAACATTGATTGTAAGTTGGATCTTGTTGGATCTTGTAGAACTAATTTTGTAATTTCTATTTATGTTTATCCCTAACCTAGAAGGCCTACTGATCTCAAATTGGTTTTGACAATTGAGTGTCAACACACTTAAGATATTTACCAAGTTCATGTTGAGCTAGTAACACATGATGAGTATAATATGTATAGATGATGAGTTGAAATGATGCAAGTCACTCATGTGTTGAGTCACTCAAGTGTTAAGTGAATAGTTGATGCTAAGCAAGTTCAACTACCAAGCTAGATAGAATTACATTAAGTGTTGAGCATCAATATTATCAAGTGTTGAGCAACATAGAATGGATCTAGTTGTTTTTAATGGCACAAACAACTATGTAAACCATTTTTATGTCAAATTATGGATAGATCTCAAAGCTTTGAAGATAAGATCAAGTCTATTTGGTTTTCCTATGCAATCAACATGCGACCAATAAAAAAATTGGAAGGAATTAAGTAGGAAAATGAATGAATCTCAATCGTAGATTCATACCTAACTCTAAGCCACCAAAAGTCTTTATAAGGAAGACGAAGCCCCATAATTCATAATGCATGAGGAAGTGATGTGAGTGAAGAATTGAAGGGAGAAAATGGGTGAATTTTTTTGAAAGAATTCAAGGCGACTTAGTGGAAAAAAGAATAGTAAAATTAATTTGTAGAACAAAGGATTAGTTATACAACATTGTTATAATAAATCATGACGATCAAGATGGACTAAATTGAGATCTGAAATCAACAATACAAGATTGGTGACATTCCAAGTGAATGTTCTGAAATCCTTTAAATAGGTACACTTCTAACAGGGTATAAAATCCTTTAATAGGGTGGGACTTAACAATCTCTTGTAAGCCTTTAACAGGGTAGGCCTTTCACATTAAAAATCATGAAAATGGTCAAACTATATAACCTTAATAGGTGATAATTTATTTTTGCAGTAGTGAAGAATTGTGGGTGTCATCCCCACCCCAGTTTTACCTTCTCATTTGGAGGGTTTCTAGGTAATCATATCTGGTGTCAAGAATTTATGTGGATGCATTTACTTTACATGTTATTTCAATATGTTAATGCATGCATTTTTTTAAATTAAAAGTTTTATTGGTTAAAGATCAATACTTTTGATTCACCCCCCCCCTTAGAAGTATATGTTTCCCATTTTTAATTCCAACAATTGGTATCAAAGCTAAGTTATCATTAGGAGAAGCCTTACAACTTAGAGAAAAGATCTTGAGATGGAGGTCTACAAACAAGGAAAGACTATAGAGAACCAAGGAATTGAGATCTAGCTCATTCTATGTTCATTGGATGAAGCCAAAGATGAATTGAGGAAGTCCTTGAAAAGAAGAAAAGACATTGAAATTGTAGAAAATGAAACACAATATAAAGAGATCAACACCACAAAATTATTTGTAGATAGCAACTCTAGTGAATTTGATGCAACAATTGCAAATTTAATAGAAAAGAATAGGGCACAAGCTGAAGAAATTAGAAATCTCAAGTTGGAACAAGAATCACAAGCTATACTATTATGTGAAGTGATTGAACAAAAGAAGAAAGCTATAGAAGACAAGGCCATGATTGAAGAAGATAACATAATTTTGGCAAAAAGATTCGAGGAAAAGTTAGCAAAGCTATCTAGGACATCAAATATGAAATTGGACACCCTAAGTCAGATGATGAATGCTCATCATGAGTTGAATGTCAAAGACATTGAGATCACCACACTGAAGTTGCAAAATTATCAACTACAAAATGATCTGAGAAGAGAAAGAGAGATTTTTGAAAGCTTCAACAAGCCCAATGAAGCCATCAAATACTTTGAAAAAATGTTGAAATCCCCTAGATCCAGCAATGATACACCAAGACTAAGTTATACTAGAATTAAAAAAGGTGGATCATCCAAGATTTCTGAAGAAAGAAATGTCAAAGGTAAGAAATCCAAACCCACTTGTCTTTTTTGTGGTAAGAAGGGACATACAGCTAATAAGTGTAGTAGCAAAAATGCAAATTAGCATGAAAAACCTAAAAGCATGGGTTACTATCATAAGTACAAAAAGCAAGTTCATCAGGCACATGAATGCAGAACCAAAACCATGCATGCACCAATATTTGAAGGACACTACTACAATTGTTAGAAGTATGGACATAGAGCCTTTGAATGTAGATCCAAATTCACATGGTCATCAAACAATCTAACAAAGGAAAGAAGCTATAAAAACTCCTATTACTAGGATTACAATACAAGATATAGTTGTCATTATTGTCAAGAGTATGGAAACATCCCTGAGAATTGTATAAGAACACACTTCAGTTGGTTGAGTCAAACTACATGCTTTAGTTATTTGAAGACTAGTCATGTTAGCAAGCATTGCCTGACAAGGTCAAAGGCACCTAATTCAGAGTTCAACAAAGGAAAAAGGCAAGGTAGATGTTGAACACATTAGAGGAGAGATGAACAAAATATGGAAAAAGAAAGATGGATGCAGCACATCAAATGAAAAGATCACTTCACCTAATAGGTCAAGTGATCACACCTCATCAAACTAAGCTAAAAGAAGGTATGAGGGACTAATATTTAAAATGTTTCATCATAAATTAGTTCCAAAAGAATTTAGTACTGAAAAAAAATATTAGCATCAAGAAAGATGCAAGATAATAAGGAAATTTCAAGGTCAAATCTTTAAGTTTTCACATTACTGCCAAGTGAGAAAAATTCTCTTCAGTTGTCGAGTAAAATATTAGTATGTGTTGAGTTGTCAGCCAAAGCTAGTTGGAGCCAAGTTTGTAATAGCTACTAAGTAAGAAAATATTAATAGTTTTTGAGTGAAGGGAAATCTGTATGGAAGTTGAGTAAAATAGAAATCACATTGAAGCTGAGTAAAATAGAAATCACATTGAAGCTGAGTTTACAGCTGTACATGCACCATGCAATAAATGTTATTTTTTGAAAAGGTATAAGGTCAAATTTCACATATTTTTCATCATTAAAAATTTAGAGTAAGAGAAATTAAAGTGAAGAAGTGATTCATGAGTGAGATCGAAGCATTTGCATGGATCATAGTGAAGATCAAGCATCAATGAATCGATTTTAAAAGTATTCTTCATCTGCCGAGCTACAAAGTTTCATATTTATTAAAATTATAGTTGTTAAAATGGCATCAAGTTCAAAAACTATGAAAGAGAAAGAGGCATTTGATGTTGAATTAGTTAGCAATGAGGTTAAACAACCAGATTTCAAGGCCATACCATAAGTTGCTTATAAAAATGACTGAACAGGGGCATTATCTATGATGCCACCTAAGGTTGTAATGGTACAATATGTAAGAAAGTGCTATAATTGTAAGGTAGGAGGAATTGGAGATATGAAAATCAAAAAAGCATACAACAAAATGTGTGAAAATGAGGTGTTGAAGGAAGAATTTAAAATTGTAGAAAGGGCATAACTTGTGCCCTAGATTTCCCAACAATTTTCAAAACCAAATGGATCAAAATAGTTCTGAGTAGAATACATGATGGCTTTCTATGGGTAGAGGGTGGACCCATTAAAATTTCAAAGAGAATCATGCATAGGGTTACTGATTACCCAACCCTAGATCAGCCCAAAATATTGAGGAGTGACTCCAAAGAGGTAATTGAGATAAACATGGGGGCTAAGTGGAACAAGCATGGAATGACTATTGATACTGTTATAGATATTCTTCTTGAATTTTCTATTAGGATCATATCACATAAATTCTATTAGTCAAGAAGATTAAATTGTGTTCCTTGTATAGCAGTTGATGTAGGCTATAAGATTGTCAAGAATGATCATACCTATGATCTTGCAGAACTCCAAATGTAGCAAGTAATTGAAAACCTAGGAGCAATGCAAGTTTGGTTCATTATTGGTATGTATATTTTTTTATGTGCAAAATGAGTTCCTATCTTTTGGAAAATTAGGATGGAAGAGAAATAGATCAATTACTCTACAAATCAATGACTATATTGAACAAATGGGAGAAAATTTTGATTCAATAATGACAAGTTACTTTGAAGACTTCACGGAGTCCATGAAATAGAGGTTGAGAATTCATGTTTCCCTAGTAGAGAAAAATTAGAATGATATTTGTTTCCTTGTAGACATTGACTATACTTACATCCAGGTTGCAGTACCTAGAGTTAGACAGTTAAGGCCTTTAGGATATTAAATTAATATTGATGAAGCCTCAACTACCATTACTGCACTACTTGTTGAAGAAGTTGATAAGACTACCAAATTTTTTGGTAATTATGATATTGTGAAGTCAAAAGTTGAAATGGAATTAAAGAAAACTTCAAAGTTGAAAAATAAGGAAAAAATGGTGAAGAAACTAAAGGCTAAGTTTGGAGAAGGTACAAGTGACAATGACGAAGATGATGAAGATGATGAAGAGGAAGAAGAGGTGCAAGGTCAAGGACCTCTTGCTTTAACTCAAGGAATGGGAGAAGATTAGGAAGAAGAAGCTGAAAAAGCACCAGCAAAGCCACAACCAAAGAAAAGAAAAGCCAAGACACAACATGTTGCACAACCAAAGGTAAAGAAGATTGCAAAACCAAGTGCAACAAAGCCTACAGCTCCAACAAAAAGAGCCATTACAAGGGAGACTACTCAAAAAGCCAAAGAGAAAGAAAAAGAGAAAACTAAGGCTACTAAAAAAATTGGTCCAATACAAAAGAAATCAAGAAGAAAATACATAGCACAACTAGAGACAGATGATGAGAAGATAGAGTCTGAGGACACATGTCAGTATAGAGTAGTAAGTCATGCTCCTAAATTTGATCTTGAAAATATTTGTGATAATATTAGAGATAGTGAAGATTTAATAGGATTGAAAAACATTGAATTTGGAAAACTTGTTAGAGAAGACCAAAACATGTTAGAAGATTTAGTATATGCCATGATGGAAAAATTCAAGAACACTCCTCTTGAATTTGATAATACAATACCAAAGAAATTGTACACCATTATTGAGAATAAGTGGCATCATTTCCTAAATGTTAAAAAGAAAATAAGGGAATCAACATTAGTACAAGTGGTGCCAGAATTAACAAAGGGGAACATTACTAAGGCAAATAAGAAACACAACAACAAATTTGCACCCAAATATAGAGCTTTTAACATCCTGCAGAACAAGATTGAAGACATTGTCAAGAAATCCACCCAAATGTGGAAGTTAATATATGGATTGAAAACTGTCAAAGAAGGTGAAGAAGATCCCTTTAAGGGAAGAAATGATGAGGAAGAGGATGAGGCCAAGGAAGAAGAGACAAAAAAAGAAAAAGAGGATATCACTATGGAGGCTACACAATAGAAGATAGATGAGATGGCAATAGTTGATGAGAAGAAAACAAAATAGAGTATGGAAGACACATAAATACTAGCAATGAGCCCTCCACATGACACAAACACACCTACAAAAACCATAAAAGTGGAAGATGTTCCTAATAACTCACCTCAAAACATCAATCCATTAACTACAAAGGATCTAAAGAAGATTTCACCAAACCACACTGCAAGCAAGATTGTGTGAGAAGCTAGTGTTAGTTAGTGTGGATGAACTACAAAAAGTAGTAGCTGATATAACAAGGGAAAGGTGAACACACAAGAACCACCTTCCACCATCCCTACAACTACTAGTGCTCAACCATTAATACAATAAAATGATAAATCTACAAAGGTTGACATTATTGCAAAAGTTGATATAGTTGATACAACTCAGACTATAGAGGTAAAGGAGCCTACAATAGAAAAAATAGGACATACAAATGTCTCTATACCTGATGCATAAACACAAGGTGCACTACAATTAATTATAATTGACCAAGAAAAGAATGAAGTAAAGGACACACCCAAGGAGAAGGAGCAAGAAGCCATACAGACATTAGTAAACTTAACAACATCTAGCACTCCTACTAAAGTCCTTTAGAGATCAAGAACTGATGCAATACCATTGAAAATTTAAGCACCAAGCTCTAGCTCATCCAAGGTTGCCAAGGTATTTCACTATGGTGATGCAGTTTTAGATGAAGAGATAGTGATACCTAAATATTACTATGCAACCATGACATTAGAGAAATAAAACTCAAAAAATACTCATAAAAGAGTATAAACAAAGGAAAGCATTACAAGAGATTAAGGACATCTTTTTGGATGCCTTTAGCTTGCAAACACCTAAAGAATCCAAACCCATATTAGAACAATGATCAGAATTGTGGAACAGGTGACTAATGAAGACTAGGACACTAATGTTAAACTTATGGAATGGTCTAAAAAGAAATTTCAAGGGAAAGTTAATGAGGAAATATCTGGTGAAATAGCACTATCACAAGTAGAATTGGCTACCAAAATTGAAAAAGTGAAGAAAGTACTTGAGAACATATTCTCATTGTACACCAAATTGTGTAATCCCATGCTATTCACATAAGACACTAGCCATAGGATTCTCAGTTTGGAAAGAAACTTGAAAATATCTAGTATACAATTGCCCCAAAATCTAGTTTAGAGTGAGAAGCATTTTAATGTAGTGCTTCATACATAAAATCAACTAGTTGTGTTAACATCAAAAGAGGCTACCATAAGAGCCAAGTTGATTAATATACAAGCCTCCCTTACCCCTCATATGGAAATACTCCAAAAGGAATTAGCACATGTAGAAATAGTATTAAAGAAAGATCCCAATCTTTCAACTTTGGATGGACTAGTTCACCTTGCAATAGAGACAATGATCCAAATAAAGTCCTTAGATTTTGCATTAGACAACTGGGATGCTGCTCCAAATATTAGAATGGAAGTCCACATGAAATTTTTGGACAAATACACAATCAGTGTATAGACCCTTTGACATAAGAGTCAAAATGGGGGAGACAAATATGCATGAGGGAGACAAAGGATATAGAGGGAGATAACATGAAAGGGAGAGAGAAAATAAAGGGGGAGCAATCAGCAAAATAACATCATAAGAGTAGAAACAAAGTCTATTAGATAGAAATAGAGTATCAGTATTTTTGAAGACAAAGAGTATCATCATGAAGAAAATCTACTTAGAGAAGAGAAGAGATTTTGAGGACATTAGGCACATTAACTCAGGGGGAGTTACAAAAGTTTGAACAAAATTTTGAGGTATATAGTCTATTACAGAATTTTGAAAATTTTGAAGTTTTGTATATATGTCAAACTGTGTATCTATTATACTTGAGAAAATTAAATTTTTATATATAGTTAAGTGTTTTTGACACTCATATCAAAGGGGGAGATTGTTGATCTTAGATTGGTTTTGACAATTGAGTGTCAACACACTTAAGATATTTACTAAGTTCATGCCAAGCTAGTAACACATGTCAAGTATAATATGTATAGATGCCAAGTTTTAATGAGTGTTGAGTCACTCATGTGCCAAGTCACGCAAGTATTGAGTGAATAGTTGATGCTGAGCAAGTTCAGATGCCAAGCTAGACAAAATTACAATAAGTGTCGAGCATCAGTATTATCAAGTGTCGAGTAACACAAAATGGACCTAGTTGTTTGTGATGGCACAGACAACTATGTAAACCATTTTAATGGAAAATTATGGATAGATTCTCAAAGCTTTGAAAATAAGATTGAATTTATTTGGTTTTTCTATGCAATCAACATGCAACCAATTATAAAATTGGAAGGAATTAAGCAAAAAAATGAATGAATCTCATTTGTAGATTCATACCTAACCCTAAGCCACCAAAGGTTTTTATAAGGAAGATGAAGCCCCATAATTCATGATGCATGAGGAAGTGATGTGAGTGAAGAATTGAAGGGAGAAAAGGGGTGAATTGTTTTAAAAGCATTCATGGTGACTTAACAGAAAAAAGAATAGCAGAATTAGTTTGTAGAATAGAGGATCAAAAATACAACATTGTTATAATAGATCATGAGGATCAAGATGGATTGAATTAAGATCTAAAATCAGTAATACAAGATTGGTGACATTCCAAGTGAATGTTTTGAAATCTTGTAAATGGGTACACTTCTAATAGTGTGTAAAATCCTTTAATAAGGTGGGACTTAATAGTCTCTTGTAAGTGTTTAACAAGGTAGGCCTTTCACAAGGAAGATCATGAAAATGGTCAAACTATGTAACCTTAATAGGTGACACTTTATTGCTGCAGTAGTGAAGAAATGTGAGTGTCATCCCCACCCTAGTTTTACCTTCTCATTTGGAGGGTTTCTACTTAATCATATCTAGTGTCAAGAATTTATGTGGATGCATTTACTTTACATGTTATTTAAATATGTTAATGCATGGATTGTTTTAAATTAAAAGTTTTATTTGTTAAAGATTAACATTTTGGATTCACCCCCCACCCACCCACCCACCCTCCTAGAAGTATATGTTTCCCATTTTTAATTCCAACAAGGCCTTATAGTAGGGCATATTGCATTTAATTAGTTATATTTTATAAATCAAGTATTGTAATTTGGTATTAGATCTTGCATTGTTGCTTCTTGCTATTGTATTTCTACTATGTGGCTATATTGCTAAGGGCTAGGACATCTCTTTTGGGGATACTCCTACCTTGCACTACATTAGATGGTATCAGAGTGAAGGTTGTTCCTGAGTGTGTAGACAGATTGTTGAAGATGAGGCAGTTTACACTAGGATTTGCAAAGAAGGTTGATATTGTGGTTGATTGATCTTCTTAATTGGTGGATTTTTTGCTTAGGGTTTGCAATTTTGGAAGATGCCTCCAAGAATATTGGAGCTTAGGAAAATTACTAATCTTAGTGATGTTGTAGAAGAATGGATCTCAGAGAAGATGAGAGTAGAGTTCAGATCTGAGATTGCATTGATGAAGAGTGACATGATTACTAAAAATGTAAGTGCTTTAGGTAGTGTACCTTAACATGTGGGTATTGAAGATGGTTATGAGGAAGCTAATAGAGACTTTAAATTTTCTAGATCTAGTGGTGAGGAAAAAATTGATCATGTGGAGAAACCTATTAGAACTAGGGCTTGTCAGTTTGCTAGACCTGGATCTCAGTTGAAGTTGAAACATGAGATGGAGGTTTCTAATTTTTCTAGTACTTTGAATCCTAAAGACTTGATTGATTAGATTGGTGAATTGGAAGACTAGTTTGATCTTATGGATATTAAGGATCCACTTCAAGTGAGGTTGGCACAAACTAAGTTGAAGGGACATGCTACTCTTGTTAGAATCTAAAAAGATTAATAACCCAGAAAACTAGTGCAAAGAGTAAATATCTAAACTATGAATGCAAATGATACAAAATCAAAATAGCATCATAGAGTTAGTCTCCAAGAGAGTAATGCAAATGCTGGAAGCAAAATAGCATTAAGAGGATGCAAAAATAAGAGATACAAATACAAGCCAGGTAGCATGCTTATATAGGCTAGGAAGAGGGAGGAGGTGGCAACACCAACCAATGAGGAGCAACCATCTATCAGACTAAAAATAGCAAAGTATCTTCCCAAGATAGCTAATGGATGCTCACATGTAGGAAGGTGACACCTCACAACCATTCACCTAATAAGACATGCTTTATTAACCTAAGCGAGATTATTAAAAGTGTAGAAAAAACCTAGCAAAATAGGAAAAAATAAAAAACTACACTAACACCCCCCCATAAGTGAAGCTTAGGTGGATGTAGAAATGGGTCCCAGCAATGAGGCCATGTTAGGTACCCAAGTACAATGCAAGAAGATGAAACCTCTGAAAGTGGGGAAAGAGAGAAAACCACAAGGGAAAAACCCTCCCCCAAAAAGAGGTAAGAACCTAGTGAAGAACTGAAGAAGTCTCCCACTAGGGAAATTGTCCCCTAAAATAGGAACAAGGAGTTATCATGAAGAAGCAGCATCACTGAAGCATGAAGAACCACAAAACTCTATCAAAATGCTGATCTGTAGAACCCCCATGGAAATAGAAGGCACGAACCATCAACCAAAGGAACCTCCATGGAAATAGAAGGCACAAACCATCAACCAAAGGAACCTCGATGGAAATAGAAGGCACGAATCATCAACCAAAAGAACCTCCATGGAAATAGAAGGCACGAACCATCAACCAAAGGAACCTCCATGGAAATAGAAGGCACAAACCATCAACCAAAGAAGCATAGAACAACAATATAACCTCCCCTTAAGGTAGGTGAGGTGACAGGCAGCTGAAAAGATGGGCCAAAAATCTCCTACAACACAGGAGCCAAACTCATTAAGAGTGAGGTACAAACATAAATAAAGGCATTTGTCATCGACACTACATGAGAAATTAGAGAAAGAGAGCCTATAAGTGGCAAACAACTATCCCCCCCATGGCACTTTATATAATAGTGCGAGTACAACGAATCACAATGATGAAAAGGATCCCAAAATGCAAGAGTGGCACTTTATCTCAGTGCGTTGCATAAAGATGCTTACAATGAATATCAAAAATGATCAAAGAAAACATAAGGCTGAAACAACAGAAGGTAAAGCCCAAAACGAAGCAACTGAAGTAACAAAATCGATCTCCGGACCTGAAACAAACAGAATATCCACCAGAATGCTAAAATGAAAAATATTGAATAGGATGTGTCTGAAATAGAATATGGAACAACAACTAGCATCACTGGAAAGAGCACAGAAAGAGCTTTCCAACGATATAAAGAAGTCCAAAATTGGAGATCGGAAGCTCAAGATACGCCTCCCGGAGTGCAAAATAGAACATCCAGCTTTGACTACCATAACAAGCAACCAAACTGCATCAAAACTCAAAAACACCTATACCAACATCTCCATCTTAGAACCATCTTTCCGGCGCTTCTTTTGGATCAAAAAAATGCCTCCGTATGCAAAAGTTATGGCCAAAAAACCACAAGTAGGTCCAAAACCAAATAGAAGGAGAGTGCAAGCAAGGATGATGACACACCGCTGACATCAGCATTTGACGGGAATAAATTTGATGGACCGTCAGTCGTTGCAGAAAAAAGAAGCCACGTGGCAGGCAGATGATGTGGCAGGGCCCACATGGCAATGTGCCATGTGGCACGCCTGTCACGTGTCACGCTGGCAGTGGCGCTGACGCGGTAGAACGCTGCAGACTGTCGGAGTGGAGGCGGGCTAAGTGGAGGCAGCGGAACCAGGAGGAGCAGTCGGTGGAGGAGGGCGAAAAGGTGGCGCTGGAGTGGCCTGCGGGCAGCGCCGAGCCGCAGCGGCCAGCGAGCTGCGCGGCGGCGGCCGCTAGGTGGTGCGGCGATGGCCGCTGGGTGGCCGCCCGGCTGGGTGCCCTAAAACCCTTTTTTTTTAAAAAAAAAATTTTCTCGCTCAGAAATCCGTACGATCCGTATGAAAATGACCTGGAAAATTTTTTGCCTCCCGGAGCTCTATCTCCAAAATTGAAAAGTTTTATATGAATTCTGACTGCAAACGGCCTTCCGGATCCAATGGTGATGTCCGTTTGGGCCCAAAGTGCTCTAAAAATTTGCTGATCCCCTGATTTGAAGAAAAATTGCATTCAAATCTGTGATTGCCAATGGAGAGGGGTATGGCTGTAGCTTTGCATGCTCGATTCTGAAAAATATACAACTTGCATGCAAAATCTAAAAGATACCCAGATGGTTTTTTGGGGCTGCGAACAAAACCCAAAAAGTGTTTTTTGTCAAAACTTTTCTGATTCTCAGGATCATCCAAAGATGCAAGAGAAGAGCATACTTTGTTTTTCAAAAAACTACAGTAAAATTTATTTGCCCCCCCCCCCCCCCCCCCCCCCGAATCTCTCAAATAAGGAAACTAAAATCTACTCTTGCACATAGAAAAGCTCTGATACCATGTTAGAATCTGAAAAGATTAATAACCCAGAAAACTAGTGCAAAGAGTAAATATCTAAACTATGAATGCAAATGATACAAAATCAAAATAGCATCATAGAGTTAGTCTCCAAGAGAGTAATGCAAATGCTGGAAGCTAAATAACATTAAGAGGATGCAAAAAAAAGAGATACAAATACAAGCCAGGTAGCATGCTTATATAGGCTAGGAAGAGGGAGGAGGTGGCAACACCAACCAATGAGGAGCAACCATCTATCGGACTAAAGATAGCAAAGTATCTTCCCAAGATAGCTAATGGATGCTCACATGTAGGAAGGTGACACCTCACAACCATTCACCTAATAAGACATGCTTTATTAACCTAAGCGAGATTATTAAAAGTGTAGGAAAAACCTAGCAAAATAGGAAAAAATAAAAAACTACACTAACAACTCTTTGGTGGAAAGAACTGCAAAGAGATTGAGAAGAGGAAGGTGAAATGAAGATCACTAGATGGAGATTGATGGTGACTAAATTGAAGACTAAGTTCATTCCAACTAATTATGAACTTTATTTGTTTAAGAAGTTACAAAATCTAAAACAAGAGGATATGGTAGTGAAAGATTATACCAAGGAATTCTACAAGTTGACTATTCAGTTTGGGTATAGAAAATTGTCAAAGGAGAAGGTAGCATAGTATATTAATGGTTTGAGATTCAATATTCAAGATGAAGTTGGAATGTTGAATATTTCATTAGTTGAGGATGCTTATCAATATGCTTTGAGATTAGAAGAGAAGCTAAAGAGGAAGAATCAAGGTAGTTCTCAAGGGAAGGAGAAGTAGGATAGTTGAACACAAGCTAAACCAAAAGCAGAAGGTGAACTAAAACCTGCTAATCAGAAAACAAGGATAGGTGGAGGTGGGTTCAGATGTAATTGTTTCAAGTGTGTTCAAGAAGGGCATAGATCTTTTGAATGATTGATTGGTAGGATAGTTGCTATTTTTAATGAGGTTGAAGTCTAGGGTAGTCAGCCTGAGCAAGGAGAAAGTTTGTTGGCTTGGCGAGTACTGGTTGGTGAGAGGGCAATGGATTCTTGTTAGAGGACTAGCTTTTTCAGGACTAGTTGTAAGTCTAGTGGAAAAATCTACAAGGTGATTGTGGATGGTGGTAAAAATGATAGCCTTGTTTCTAAAGAGATGGTTTAGAAACTTGGTTTGAAGAGAGTTAGCCATCATTACCCTTATAGGATTAGCTAGTTGCAAGGTGAGCATGCTTTGGATGTGAGGGAGTAGTGCCTTGTTGATTTCTAGATTGGGCAATATAAGGATCAAGTGTCATGTGATATTGTGGACATGAATAGTTCTCATGTGTTGCTTGGTAGATCTTGGTAGTATTATTGCAAGGTTGTGCACAATTGTGTTAGGAATGTGTTTATTGTTGAGAAAGGTGGTACGAATTTTTCCCTGATTCCTTTTCATAATGAAGATCTTGGTAGGAGGAACCTAAGTATTGGTAGTTGAGTTGAGTTGATAGATTCTGAGAAGGTTGGAGATCAGCATGGAAAGCAGACTTATGGAACACCTATTGTGGATGTGAAGAAGTAGAAGAAGAACAAGGGAAAGAGTGTACAAGTTGAAGATTTGGAGGATATGTATGTGAAGAACTAGTTTGGGATTTATGTGTTGAATATTAGAAAATTTTCTCCCAATTTATAGAACATCTTTTCAAACATAAGGTGTCTAATGTAGGAGCATCCTAGGACCTAGAGTGCTATCTCTAGTTAAGAGAACAAGTCATAATTCATTATAGGTTGGGAGATATGGAAATTCTCGTGGAGAATTGATTTTTGGCAGTTTCAAGCGATAGTTTTCTGTGCATGACTTTTAGGATGGATATGCACTTTTACTTGGGGAATCAACCTTTATGCATTTAAGGTGTTGTAGAGGACCTATATTCCTTCCCATGGTTTGAAGCCCAAGTTATAATTCACTTGAAGCTAGGAGATATCATGATTTTGGTTAGATATCAATTTGTAGACATTTAATTATTGTTGCAGGCCAACTTGTGGCATTTAATTTGTGTATTTTTATGTAATTTGTGTTCTCAACTGACTTGTGGCATAGATTGGTATAAGTAGGGGTCTTTTTGAGTCTTTTAGTCATGGAGTTGGGATGGAATGAAGAATAGATGTGAATTTGAAGAGCTAGAGCTATGACTTAGGAACTAGAGGATCTCTTGGTGGACCTAAGGGTACAAGTGTGGATTCTTCTTGGTGTTCTTATCTAGTTGTGCATCTAGACTAGCTGAGATTGGTTGTAAGTTGGATCTTGCAGAACTAATTTTGTAATTTTTGTTTGTATTTGGCACTAACTAGGAAGACCTTACAACCAGGCATATTGCATGTAATCAGTTATATTTTATAAATCAAGTATTGTAATTTGGTATCAGATCTTGCATTATTTCTTCTTTCCATTGTGTTTCTACTATGTGGTTATATTTTTGAGGGCTAGGACATCTCCTTTGGGGATACTTCTACCTTGCACTACATCAACAAAGAACCACATAGAAATAGAGCATTGGGAAAATAGTTTCTATTGTATGATTGATATAAAGCATTATATTTGGAATGAAGGGTTGTGTAGTTAACTAGAGGTAGTACAGTAACCACTGATGATGTCAGTGAGTGCATAGATAAAAAATTCATACATGTGCAAGTCTGGGTATAACTATGAGCTAACAAGATTAATTAAATATGTATTTTATTTAATTAATTTATGGTAAAGTGTGAAGCTGACTCAAGGACTTAACATTGAGTGTGGTATAAAGGAAATATGTTTTCTAAGTTTTACACATGATGAATTAGATCGATGAGCAGAGGTGAATTATGAACTATAAAGTAGTAGAGCAGAGTGATTGTCTAATGTGTGTAAGTGACCTTAAGGGTTACTGTTGATGGGTTTAGAGTTCTAGATTTCATTGCATGATCTAAAGGTGAAGAATTCCAATGTACTAGATAGAGGAAGAAGTAGAAGATTGTCTCACATCTATTATTCTAAAAGGAATAGTATTGAGATCAATTGGATAGTAGGTTCAGCTACCTTGTTCAACTCCTAACAAGCTTGGAATCTCCTAATAGGGATTCAAAGTCTCCTAACAAGGACTCTTTGTACTAAGTTTTGTAATAGACTCTTAATAGGTTCCATCCTCTAATAAGGAATATTCATATTAGTAAATCATTTTGTGGGCATCATTCCCACTAGGGTTTTCCCTCTGATCAAGGGTTTCCCTAGTCAACATATCTGGTGTAATTTTGTATGCACATCTCTTACGATTACTATTTTACTTTGATTGAATCATTGTGATTGTTTTAAAAGCTTAAAATTATTATTTAACTAATTCATGCCCCCCCCCCCAGTTATATTGGTGAACTACTATTTCTAACAACTGGTATCAGAGCTTCGGGTTCTTGAAGGGAAGTTTAAAAACTTTGGGAGATCCATGGTGAATTTTTTAGGAAGGAAAGTCCTAGATTTGATGGCACAAACTATGATAGCTAGAAGGATAAAATGACAACTCATCTCTTGTGCATGGGTCCAGGACATTGGCTTGTAACCAAGATATCTAGAAATATTGTAGAATAAGACCATCTTTAAACCTATACTGAGGAACAAAGAGAAGTATGTATGTACAACATAAGGGCAAGAGAAGAAATATTTTCAGCATTACTTGAAAGTGAGTACAGTTAGGTAAAATGACTCAAAACATATCATGAAATTTGGAAAACTTTAGAAGCTAATTATGAGGATGATACACATACAAAGAGGGTTAGATTGCAAAATTCATATTGCACATTCCAAGATGCTAGAATGATGGAAGATGAATCTATAAGAAGCTATGCCAGTAGAATATCTAAGATTGTTGTAGGAATCACATCTCTTGATGGAAAGAAATTTGATGATGAAGTGATATGGAAGATCTTGAAAATTCTGACGCCACCCTTCAAGATAGTAGCACAAATGATTCAGCTAATGATACCCTATACTAACAATTTCAATAAAGAAACATTGCTTGGTAGATTGGAAGCTGCAGAATTTGATCTAAAATAATCTAGAGAATCAGCAAAAGTTGAGACAACATTTAGTGTAGTGAATATCAAACTTGGTTTAGCAAGGAACACAAAAGTGTAGGGAGACATTGCCAGTAGTAGCAAGTCTATTGAGGAAAATATCCAATAGGGAGTGGCTCTTCTTGTGGAAAGAGAAAAAGATGGTAAGAATATCTTCAAATGCTAGACATGTAATGAATATCGACATTATGCATCTAAGTGTCCTAAAAGAGAAAGAAAGTATAAGAGAAGATTCAAGTCTAGAAAACCTAAAAAAATTTTATATGTCAATGAAGAAGAAGAGGAAGAAAAATCTAATCAAAACATGAGTGAAGATGAATTAGGGTATGTAGCTATAAAGGAGGATGATATTGATAGAGAAATTAGAGAAGAAAGTGGGCTAATTTCACAAGTTGAAAAGAAAGATTGGATTATTGATAGTGGTTGTTCACATCACATGACTAGTGATATGAACAAGTTTATCAAATTTAGAAGCCATGATAGAGGAATTGTTAGAGTATGGAACAATGCAGCCTATCACATTATAGGAATTGGATCTATCACACTTGATGGTAAAACATACACTGATGATGTTTATTTTGTTGATGGGCTAAAGCATAACTTGTTAAGTGTTGGATAGCTTATGGATAAAGGTTACCAATTGTAGTTTGGTAATGACACATGCATTATCAAGAAAAAGGAAGGAAAACTACTTGGTACTAGCACAAGAACTACAGGTAATGAATTTCAATTAAATTCCACTAAAATAACATGCTTGGTAGCTAAGATTGACAATAGTTGGTAATGACACAAAAGATTTTGTCACATTAACTTTGATAACATTGTAAAAGCTAGTAATACACTTGGTTTGAGAGATTTACCTAAGATCACTAAGCCCACTAACACTATTTGTAAGGAATGTATATTGGCTAAGTGGAAGAGAGTCTCATTTCTTAGCAAGCAGTTTTGTACTACACAAAATCTAGAATTGGTTCATACATGTCTGAGTGGTCCTACAAGAACAAGAGGATATTATGGAGAAAGGTACTTTATGATTTTTGTTGACGAGTTTACTAGAATGATGTGGGTAGCTTTTCTTCAAGAAAAATTAGAGGCATTTGAGAAATTCAAGATATTCAAGAAAAAAGTAGGAATTAATCTAGAGTTAAAATCAAGATCGTAAGATCTAATAGAGGAGGAGAATTCTAGAGAATTCAATATCTATTGTGAAGAGAATGGTATCAGGAGATAACTATCTTCACCCCATACATTTGAGTAGAATGGGATTACTAAAAGAAGAAACAAATCAATTGTTGAAGTAGCAAGAGCTATGTTATTCAAAAATGATGTACCAAAAACTTTTTGGAGAGAAGTAGTCAATACAACAGTATACACATTGAACAAAGTGTAGATTAGGAAATGTATGGACAAAAAACCCTATGACCTATGGTTTTGTCACTCACCATTAGTCAAATAATTCAGAATATTTGGAAGCAAATGTTATGTCAAAAGAGATGATGATATCGGTAAGTTTGATCCAAGGAGTGATGAAGGTATGCTTCTTGGCTATTCATTAAAAAGTAAATCATATAGACGTTTGAACTATAGAACAAAAACTATAGTAAAGTGCACAAATGTTAATGTTGATGAAAATTTTAGCACTAAGGAAAAGATGATGGATTATAACTCTAATGGAGACAATTATTCTAGGATGACCAATAAACACAATGAATTGTTTCTCAAAACTAAAAATGACTTGCAGAATAATGTGCAAATTGAAGTAGCAAGAGAAGAACAAAGCACAATACCTAAAATAATTTTTGAAACAAAAACTCCTACCCCAAATAGGCATTTTATAAGAAATAATCCTACTACTCAAATAATAGGAAGTAAAGAAAAGGGAGTAATGACAAGGAGCAGAATTAATGAACTATGTCTAATGTCTCAAGTAGAACCAAAAAGTGTAGATGAAACAATCAAAGATGATCATTGGATAAGAACAATGGAGGAAGAACTTTAGTAGATAATTAAAAATGACACATGGGAATTAGTTCCTAGACCCAAGGAAAAAAATGTGATTGGCACAAAATGGGTATTCAAAAATAAAATGAATGAATAGGGAGAAGTAATAAGAAACAAAGCAAGACTTGTATGCAAAGGTTACTCTCAGCAAGAAGGAATTTACTATGAGGAGACATATGTACCTACAGCTAGAATGGAAGTAATTAGAATGTTCTTGGCATATGCAACAAATAAGAATATTAAGGTATATCAAATGGATGTTAAGTCATCATTCTTGAATGGAGAACTTGAAGAAGAAGTTTACATTCAGAAACCAGAGGGTTTTCCTTTAATAGCAGAGAAGGATATGGTTTGTAGACTAAAGAAAGCCTTGTACAGATTAAAGTAAGCACCAAGAACCTAGTATGCAAGGTTGGATAAATACTTAGCAAAGCTTGGATTTGATAAAGGAAAAACATAGATTAACTTGTACTTAAAAGAAATAGAAGATTGTTTGTTGATAATTATTGTAGTTGTTGATGACATCATTTTTGGAGGAAATGATGAAGCCAGTAAAAAATTCTTAGAAGATATGAAGAATGAGTTTGAGATGAGTATAATAGGAGAAATAATTTTTTTCTTAGGATTGCAAATTGTTCAGAACATAGAAGGTATCTTAATTCTTCAAACCAAGTATTTGAAAGATTTGGTGAAAAGATTCAATCTAGAAGATTGTAACCTATTAGAACTCCTATGGTAACTGGTCACAAGTTATCAAGAAAGGATGAGACACCTATTGTTAAATAGCAAAAATATAGATCTATGATTGGAGAACTGTAGTATCTAACTCATAGAAGACCAGATATAACTAATGCAGTTGGAATTGTGGCAAGATTTCAAGCTAATCCTAAAGAATATCAAGAATAAAGAGGATATTTGGATATCTAAATGGTACATTAGATTATGGAATTTGGTATGATAGAAGTAATGAATTTACTCTTTGCACTTATACAGATGCTAATTGGGCTAGAGATAGGGATGACAAAAAGAGCACTAGTGGAAGAGCATTCTTCTTTGGAGGAAGACTAGTTTCTTGGCTCAACAAGAAGCAAGATTTTACTTCACAAAGCACTGCAGAGGCAAAGTATGTTGCAACAACAAACAACTATAATCAAGTCATATGGATGAAGTAGATGATGGAGGATATTGGAATTACATTCACAGAACTTGTTATCATTTTCTATGATAACACAAGTATTGTTAACATGTCTAAGAATTATGTTTTGCATTCTAAAACTAAGCACATAGCCATAAAGTATCATGTGTTGAAAGAAAAAGTTGTAGAGAAAGAAATCAGATTAGACTACATCAACACTAAGGAATAGATTGTAGACATTTTCAAAAAGGCCTTACAAAATGATATATTTGAGTACTTGAGAGGCATGCTTGGGGTTATGCCCCTACCTAGCTTAGAGTAGAAGTTTCAAAAGTACATCAGTCTAGGGTACATAGCACCATTGTTATACTGGACTAAATTTTGATGCTTACTCTATGGGGGAGTATCTGTAATGAACAAATTTAGCAAAGACTCTTGGTAATTGATAATTGGTATACAATAATGTCTTTAGACACTTGTGTTGTTTATAGAGTTATATCCAAAAGTTGTAAAGCAACAGACTGGATTTTGGTTGTGCTAATAGATTATTGTATGTTCAAGAAATTGAACCATTTATATACTACCTTTGACATTGATGTTGTTGGTGCTCAAAATTGCATTTCCATTTTGAGTACCTAGTCCAAGTTTTGAGCCCCTATGAATGCTTTTTGTGCATATGTTCCTGCCTGTTGTTTTATGTTTATAAAACCCTTCATTCATCCTATCCATGTATTTTGTAATGATAATATGACATCTTAAACCATTCTGTGAAGTCCCATTTTTAGTTGTCTTTAGTTTTTCGTTTTTCTGCCCAAGTGTCAAATAGTGACAGGAGGGAATGCTTGCCTTTTAAAATCTTTTACTTGGTTAAGATTCATGACCTACCACTTTGAGTATGTTTAGTATGCATAAAAAAAAACCTATGTTCCAAGTTTCAAGTACTTTTGAATCCATTTGACTAGGTTTCAAACCCCTCAAAGTTGGTCAGTTACCTCTATTGTAAATCTGCATTTTGTTCATAATTTCGAGTAGCCCTGTTTGAAAGACTAGAACTTTTGACCAGTTGACATAAATAATAAAATTCATTTTGCATCATATTTTAGGGGTTAGATAATTTTTATACTCCATATTTGAGCTTATGATGAATCTGTTTGATCAATTTTCAAATGCGATTCCATTTGCAAGTTTTAAGGTTTCACTGGTAATAAGAAGTGCAAATTGATTGGGAGCTCTGTTCGAGATGTCATATCTTTGAGATCATGATTGGTGGGACTAAATGGTTTGTTCCTTTACATTCTACTCTAAAAATAATACAAGTGTGTCAGTTTTCAAGTCTTGACGAATCTGTCTGCACACTTTTCTAGTGCCTTTCCATTTGCAAAAAAATTATCTTAATGATGTTCACTATCCTCCAATTCCAAGTACCCAACTTTAGACCTTTTCCAAATGCGCCTCATGATTTTTCATGAGCCCAAATCATAGAACTAGACTCTATTCATGACAATGTACCAATGCCCCAGTTTCCATATCCTCAAGTGCCTGTTTACCTAGTTTTCAAGGTCAAAACCAAACACATTTTCCAATTTTCTAACATGTTTATCTACATTCAATTTTAAGGAGGCATGTTCGGAGGTCGATATCTTTTGATCCTGATGTCATCATGTGATGATATTTGGCAAGCTTGCTGAATGTGTCAAAGAAAATAGGGATCTTGAGTTTTAGGGCTTGGCCATGTGTTTATGTTAGCTTTTGAAGCCAGGCAATAGGTCTCCTAACACAATTTTCACAGTGGTGCGAAAATGTTTTAAAATGAGTTTTAATGATGATTCATAGCCCAAATTTGATTTTCAGACCGAGGCATTTCAAGTTTTAAATTCATTACCGAATTAGTGAAGAAGAATTGATCAAAGTTGGGGATATCTTGAGTGTAGCCAATTGAGGCTTAAATATACTTGAAGCCCAATTTCCTTTTTAAATTGTTTTTCACAATTGATTGTGCATATTTAAGAGAAAGGCATTTCCATAAGGAAGTCAATTCTGATAAGAAGAATGATAAACGGTAAGCATCAAATGACTTCGACACTGGTAAGCTTTTGAAAATGAAAATTTGGGAACATGTGTCTTGCAAGAGAGAAAAAGAGAAAATTTGTTGAATTTTTAAAAAGTTCTATACAAGAACCAATTTGAACAGTCATCGATAAAGCATCAGTTGCATAGGGAGATTAAAATTCAAGGTCATCTCTGACATCCAATATACTTTGGTTGTTTGGATACTTTTGTGATCAGTGTGAAGTCTATCTTATTCTTGAATATTCTACAAAGAATGAGAGCTCCAATGTTGTAAATGTTTTAGTAAAAACTAATGGAAAAAAGCTCACTAGCGGATTGTGGCTTGTGAATCCTTCCCATGACAGTGAAGCCTATGGTTTTCAGGTGAGCTCCACAATATTAAAATGAATAGATCTCCATGGTGGTAGGTAGAGGAAAGGAACCATTTAAGGTAGCAGGACAACACATGTAATGAAGAAGAGATAAGTATTGCAAAACAGGGCACATCACTTTTAAAAGCAAGAAAAATCTTTGAACCTTCACACAAAGTAGGCAGACGACTCATGGTTTGAGGGAAGACCAAAAATTTTCCATGCATAGGGGGCAATTGAAATCATAGGCAAGGAAGATAGGGGCAGCTCATGCCTTTGATGCCAATGTCTCAACGCTAAGCATGTGATCCCCACATTTTATAAGTGGTAGGTCTATGTCCACACAATGTGTAAGAAGTCATAATCACAGGGGAACAATTAGTAAGCTATAGGCTCCCATGGCTTCACAAATAGAAGTATTCACATTTTGGCAGTAGTATTAAGAGCCCACGTGCACAATAGGTTGAGGGAAGTCTAGCATATATTGGTGCAGTCCACGCAATGAAAGGGGGAGGCCATAGTCCTTGTTTGGTAGAGGCCCATTAATGGTGAGAGATCATATGATGAAAGGGTATTTGAAAATAATAAATTCCTTGTTCTTTTACATTGAGGATGTCTACTCATTAAAACCCATCCCTCTTTCCAATCTCAATCATTGATTTTGTATGGTGAGCAGAAAGGGACGTATTTGCTATGGATGCCTTCATTTTTGTGGGGTTGGTCTCTATTTTTTATCCCACATTGGGGGCACGAAAGAGTTTTAACTATTCATATACTCAAGCACTCGAAAGGTAACATGTCTTCTAAGATGCCAGGTTTGTGCATGTGGAGGGGCCTTCCTACCTGACTAGTATGCTAAGTCAAACAATTTTGACTTCCCAAGTATGAAGAAAGTTATCATGAGATCTTGGAAGCTAATGAGGAGGGTCGTGATCCTACGATTCGTTGAGTGATCGGAGCACAGGAATGAAAGGCCTACAATCTTACAACTATCGTAAGGTCATGGGAGTCAAAAATATCTTTCACGATTATATGACGAGGCCCTTGCCATAGGGTTGTAAAACAAAAATTTTTGCCCTCTGATGCTACGAATTAATTAATTAAATTAATTCAAATGCTTATCATTGCTCATCGTGGGATCGAGATGCTTCAGATAGTATATATATTAATCTTTCCAATCGTGTGATTGGAGGAAGAAGATTCTATGGCCACAATAATATGATTTTCCATAATCGTAATATTATGGGCTAAAAGCTGAAAGATTTCAAATTTCAAAGATTTTCAAATGTTGCCTAGGTATAATAAAAAATTGAAGAATGGACACTTAACATTGGTCAATTGTAGAAATATAAATGATTTAAAAAAACAAAATTGCAAAATGATGTGAATGCAATTTTAAAGATATTTGAATTATTTTTAAAAGTTATATATAGTTCAACTATATGAACTTAAAAAAATTTCAAGTTTTACTTGCTCTATTTAGTCCAAGAGACAAATTTTTGAAATGATCTCAAGGGGGGCATTTTTTATCCAAAATAGGTAGTGTAATATACCGTCAGAATTAGAAAAGAGTGAATTTTCCATTTTTGAAGTTAGATTTTGAGCAAGTATTAGCCAAAAGCAGCTACAGGAGGTTTTCTAATTTTGGGGGCTTCTCAATGAAATGTGCAATTTTAATGTTGTAGATGAAATTGCAATCAGATATAGAGATATTTTCATATGATTTGACTTCTCCAACAATTGTAAGGATGAATTGAATGTTTTTTATGCAGTTGGGAGCAATTATGTTTCTAGCAACAACACAAGTTGATTTTCATGGCAAAGAAATTGTGACATGTTGAAATTAGATTTTTGGAACCTCAGTACAAATTGTGATGATTTCTTGATATTTCTTCATGAGATATTTGCATATTTTAAAGTGGGGATATATCAGATATTTTGGCAACATTTATGGTTTACAATTGCAGGTAGATGAGGAAGTTCAGTTTCAGCAACTTCAGATTCAAGACTCTTTCAGTGGGACAGATGTCAATTTCAGATTACATTTCCTGGAAGATCTTCTCTCCTATATATCTTCTTTTTTTGCTTATTGTAAGGGTTCCAATTCTTTGGAGATTTTAGGAGGATTGTGAGACCAGTCTAGTTCCAATTTCCTAAGATTTTCTCATAGTTGTGACACCAATTTTCTTAGTGTTATCCTATTGTGAACAACATATTATATTCCTTATGAGGCATTGGTTATATTACACAGTCATTCTTTGTGTATTTTTTGAGTTTTGATTTGTAGATGATGTATTGTTTTCAATGAAATTAATACAAGAACTTTAGCTTTCTTAGTTTCATTTTGATTCTCATCTCCTTCTTTTGTTATCTGTAATTTTTTGTGTTTGAGAATGAAGAGCTTGGACTCAGTTGCAATCCTTTTAGGTTGTATGTCAAGATAAACTTGCTAATGGAACAAAGGTCCATGTAAATGCTTGCTTATATTGACAGGATTGTGGGTTACACTAGAAGGATTTCATCATAAGTATGAGAGTTGTTATGAAGATTGATGTCTATTTGCAAGTCAAATAGATAGATCATATGCCTAAATATATGAGTATACTTCAAGTATCCATTTGCTTGTTAAGGTTCAGTTAATGCCCAATGGATAAGGAACTGGTCAGCTTGACGGATACATGTTCTCTATTGTTGCATACCCGAGCTATGCTGAGAGATCAAAACTTAAAATGAACATCAATTTCCCTTTTTATGTAGTGAAGAACTAGAATTATGGGTCATGGCTTGTTTTCTATTTCTTTCTTCAGTTGTAATCAGCTATGGCAATCAAGAAGTTTATCAACAAATCATAGAAGATATTGACCATTTCTGCTATAGAGGGTAATCTTGCATAGAAGAGTATCAATTTAATAAGATAAATCTCTTAGGTTTGCCTACCTTGGCTTAGCAAAGCCTAAAGTGAAGTGAGTCCTGATGACTCTGTTGGGGAGTATTGCAATCTAAAAGTGATTCAATACAATTATAAGAAAGGCATGTGCAAAGTTTGTTATCAGCAGCAAGGTCATGCTGAAGTTTCATGCCTCCCAATGATGTTTTATCCAGGACAACAATAGCTTTGAAGATTGAAGAAAGGTTGTATTTCCACTAATGTTTCCATCATCAGTCAATTTAGCTAAAGTGTTTACAACGTCCTATAGTCTCAGAGTCAAGAGTGAACAACATGGTTTGTTCTTAGTTTTTCAAGATTGTAAATCTATAAGAGTGGTTTGATGATCTATATTTTTCCTACCATTGAAAGTCTGGTTCAAATTCTATCAAGTGACAAATCTTTCTTTATTTCTCATTTATGAGTGGCGACTCTATCTCTATACCAGTGTATCCAAGTTGATTTTATGTTTAAAAAGTTGAAGGACTTTCAGTTGTAGGGTAGCTTTGAAGCTCTTATTAGTTTCTTGAAAAATAATTATGCTTGACTAAGGTTCAATGTTGTTTTAGGTTATGGTAAAAATAGGTTTTGAAGGGACCTTGAAATGCTTTCACATCCTCAAAAAGGAAAAAGCAAGATAGCCATCAGGAAAAGAGTCCTTAAACCTACTAGAAGCAGCACCAAAATCAAGTTTTATAGGGACCTAAAACCATTTACCTAGTCCAAATAAAGTACCCAGGTTTTACAAGGACTCAGAACCTCCAATATAGTTTTAAACTAAAAACCAAAAAATAGGACCAAACACAAGAACCAGATGTAACAACCAGCAAAAAGGACCTAAATAGGAACCCAACTAGAAAAAAAGACCCAAAGAAACTATTGCAGTTCCACAATCATCTTAACTGCCTCCTTACCAATCATAGCCATATCCTGGATGGAGTTAGTGGCCAAAGAAGTAGCAACAATCAAGGCTTTCTTACTTGATCTCTATCTTGTCCTCTTTCTAGGACCCTCCAAAGTTATGGTTCCTTCATTTTCTCTTTTGCCCAAGGTTCACCTAGTAGCACAGATGCTTGAAGTAACCTAATACATTTTTGTTCCACTTTCCTTGATAAGCATTCTAAGATTATGCTCATAATCCTTAAGTTTTTTTGGGATGTCTCCCATTTGTACCTCCAAGTGTTTGATAATTTCTCGGTCAGTCTCCTTGTTATGTTGCAAAGTTTCCACTTTCTTCTTCAACCCCATTATTTCATTATCAATCCAAGAATCAACTTGGAGGATAGAATCAGCTTTAAGTTTGGCATAATGCAAGAATGAAAGCTTGGTTTCCCTCTCCAGGGATTCACCCATGTCTTCAGCAATGGCATGTGGTTGGGACACAAATTTATCAATTTGTTCCTCCCCAACCAACGACTCCTCCTCTCCAGTCTCCACAGGGTCATGTTAACTAGGGACCTCCTTATATTGTTCCTCAGTCTCCTTTGCAGGGGTAGAAGCCTTCCCCATGTTATCCTCCTCACTCATAATGGCTAGATGATTAAATAAATTATCCTTATCTTTATCACCTCCCCCGAACATAGTTTGAGTACCCTCATTATCAGACTTGTTCTGTTTTGAGTTATCCTTAGTTGTTTCTTCCTTTTTCCCTTTCTCATTTTTACCTTTTGTTCCTGAATAACCTTCTAGGTTAGAGCTAAACTCCCCAACATCTATCCCTTCCTCTTCCTCTAGGACATCCTTATCTAAGCCTTTAGTACTCTCTACCTCAGAATCCTCTTCAACAATTTGTCTTCGAGAGCTAGAGGGTTTCAGTTTTGCCTTATCTTTCTCTTTAACATTCTCATCAATTTTACATTTTATGGACTAAGAATACTTATGTTTTCCAGTGGGGGGAGATGAAGAAATGGATTTATTTTTACAAAAACCCTCTATGAGCAATATTAGACCTTCATTTAAGATGGGTTGTGACTCTTTCTTTCTATGGGCATACAAGCTTTGAAGCAAAGAGAAATGCAAATAGAAAGGAAAGGAAATTTTGTCCTTATACCTAAAATGGTTAAGAAAGACAAAGTGGAATTTGTGCACTCTTTTATTCCTACCATCAAGGATAAAGTACTCATGGATACAACCAAGCACATCATGCCAAATATCTTTAATCTATTGCACATCAAAGAAGTCTCCATTCTTCTCCAATTTCTTCTCCTTAGCATCCGTCTTCTGGAATTTTTTGTAGGCCGCATTGGAAATGCTGGTCTATTTTGAGAATTTAATACCTTCCATGGGGAGCCTAGTAACCTCGGCAATGAATTCCTCAGTAAGCTTCATAGTGACTCTGTGGAGAGTAACTTTGTCATCTACCCAATTTTTGAAGAAGTTGGTGGTGACATGGGATTTGAATCCATGCAAACACTCTAGAAAACTGACCACCTTCCCTCTCTAGAGAATCTTCCAAACGTCCTACCTAGCCTTCTATTCATCACATTTTTTGGCCTCCTACTTCCTCAGTTCACCCCCCATTTTATAGAGTGAACAAAAAACCAGGGACACCTAGATACCTATAGCAGAGAGGTTGAAATGAGACCAATTTTTTTTAACTCAAAATCGAGGTCACCTTTTCGATGATACGTGTAGAGAGAACATAACCTTTACATGAATGTACCTCCTCGGGGAAGGTAATCTAATAGTCATAAGGCCACTCCCCCAAATCATTAAATTTCTAATCCAAGCAAAGCTTTCCCACTTTGGAATGAATAGAATCATAATTAATAATCACTTTAAGATCCACGAGCTTGTTTAATTCATCAAGCCACCTGACCTTATCCCCCATTTGAATTGCATGATTGGCTATCCAATCAGCAGCCCCATTGGCTTCTCTATATGTATGGGAAATGACCACTTTTTCAAATTTTTGAAATAAGGTTTTGATTTCCATAACCATAGCCTCTATAGACCATGAGATAGACATGATCTCTAAGAACACCTCCACATCCTACTCTTCTTGAGTTTCCCTTAGTAGCTCCATCAAAGTTCCCTTTGGTCCATCCATTAGGGGGAACAAATCATTTTATGATCGATCTAGGATTATCAATTTTCAACTTAGATCCTTGAGATCGTAAAGGGTTATCAAGTTGGAAGGTTTGACCAGACTTCCTCTAGGATTTAAAATTCTCCTTGAAGGCTCTGATGATATTCTGACCAAGCACCCATCCTAGAAGATCTTTATTTCTGAATATTCCATTATTTCTTTTTTCCCAGATGCCCCACCAAAGGTGAGGGAGGGTTAATTTCCAAAGAAATTGAGCATCAAGATCCTTTGAGGGGCAGCTCCAACTTTTGAAAGAAAGATCCACATTGTTTTGATGGACCCATGTCATGCCCCAAAAATTCAAAATCTCAGTCCAGACTTCCTAGGTATAAGAGCAACTAAAAAACACATGATCTCCATCTTCAAGTCTATTTCTTCATAAAGTACACCTATTAGCCACATTTATACCTCTTTTTTGCAAGTTGTCAATGGTCAAATTTTTTTTTTGGAGAAGAATCCGAAATAATATGTTAATTTTGGGTATGAGACCCTTAATCCAAGCATGTGACTAGAAAGGTTGATTACCCTTATCCTTTGAAGCAAAGATAGAAGAGACTTATTTGAAAGTAGATCACTATTGTGATTTATTTGTCCTTTTAAAGAAGATGGTGGCTGTACAAGGTTTTCATCAGTGTGAAAGAGTATCAGCTCACACCAGTGCTAGAATCAACAGAGGAAAGTTTGCATCAACACTGAAGGTATTTTACTTTTCATGAGTTTCATTTTCATGAAAGTTTAATGTTAAAATCAGTACCTCTATTCAGTGAGTTTTAGCACTAGAGAAAGAGGTGAATTTTTTATTCAAAGATGGATTTAGACATCAGGTTTGAGGTTAGTTTGTAATTTTTTGATAGTTTGACAACTGTGGTAAGTAATATTGATATGTTGAATAAGCAAGTTCACAATATGATTGTAAGTATAGTGAGAGGGAAAATGGGAAATCTTTAGGGTGACCAGTATGATGCCTTTGCATTCTAGACTAGAAGAATCTTCCCTAGCAAGTGTTTTCCTAGATGTTATAATACTTGATTAACTTAATTGGTTAGCACCTATAAGGTTACATGAGCTTTTACAAGCTGAGAATTTCATTAGGGAGATGGAAAGTGATAATGATAGTGTTTATATTATATCTCCTAATGGTGATAATACATGTGCTAAAACTCAAAGTAATCATGAATGTAATGAATCCATAAATAATGATAAACTATTTTCTAAATGTGAAGAGATGGATTCAGCTTTTACTGAATCAAAAAAGTGCAACCAGCATAAAGAAGATGGATATGAAATTAAAAATGAGTCTTTTGAAAGTGAATATGAGTTTGAAAAGGTTTGCAATAGTAGTAGAAGTGTTGATTTCCATGATGAGAATGAATGTTATAATTCTAATATTTCAGATTGTTGTACTAATGTTACTGTTGCTATGAGTTCTTCATGTCATCCAGATAATAATCATAGCTAGAAGAAGATTTTTGAGGAAGTCTTCTTGAGCCCTGATGAGATTTCAGACTTATTGGCTTGTGAGTTTTAGAAATATGTAAGTACTTCTAAGGATGTTTGTATTCTCCCTCATATTTTTTCTTCATTTGGTCAAGTCACTTCCCCAATGTTTGATGTGGAAAAAGATACAAAATCTGAAAGATTTTTATCAAATTTAGGAGGTGCATATAGTAATACCTCAGATTTATGTGCACATGATGATTTGATAGATGCAGGGGATGTGTTTGAGGGGAAGTTTTATACTATGTCAATGTTTTCTCATGCTGGTGATTGCAATGAAATATGTTTTGATACTTCAGATGAAGAGGAAAACATTGAAAATAATATTGTTGATTCTGATTTCCCTTTTATTACTGATAGTTCATGTAATAATGCATCTAATGATTTCAAGGTTCCCTCTAACAGTTTGTTAGATAAAGACAAAATTTGTGATCAACATATTTTGGATCAACATTTTCAAAACAATTTTTCAAATTTGGTAACTGACCATTTGTTTCAGTGTGAAGAGTTTTCAGCGATTGATAAATCTGATGTAATGAGTAATATTATTGTGAAGAGGTAGGAATCATATTTTACATACCCTTCATACTTAGATACACAAGGTGAGTTGCATTTTATTGACATATGCAACTTGGTGAACGAAGTGGAATATGAATACTTCGTATTTCCTCTTGATAGCAAACATCCATCATGTGTTTATGATGGTTCTCAATTTAATTTTTATAATCAAGAGCATGTTGATTCACAATTTCATAGTGAGAAAGATGAAGAAATTAATTCATATTTTTATATGCACTATGAAAGTGATGGTGATAATTTTGTTTTGCCTAACAAAGTGAATGGAAATACTGATGTGTTGGGTAAAACAAAAGTGGGTCAAAGTTTTAGTTTACCTCAGGGAGATATAAATGAAAATTGAGTATTTGACAGAGGTAGGAACTTTGAAGAAGTTGGGGTGGCTTGAGCTCACCAGCGTGTACAGTTAGAATAGTTTTCCTTGTTTTCAAAATTTTGCTCAGAGAAAGTTTTTGAGTGGTCTGCTTCATCCAGAGATCTAATTTCTTTCCATGCTTGCAAGGGGCATACATCCCCAGATAAAGCCACTATTGGTGCTCAAAATTGCATTTCCATTTTGAGGACCTAGTCCAAGTTTTGAGCCCCTATGTACGCTTTTCGTGCATATGTACCCGGCTATTGTTTTAATGCCTAAGTTGTGTTTTATGTTTCTAACACCCTTCATTCAGCCTATCCATGGTTTTGGTAATGATAATCTAACATCTCGAACCATTCTGCGAAGTCCCATTTTGAGTTGTCTTTAGTTTTTCTTTTTTATGCCTTAGTGTCAAATAGCAACAGGAGAGCATGTTTGCCTTTGAATATCTTTTACTTGGTTAAGATTCATGACCTGCCACTTTGAGGATGTATAGTATGCATAATAGAGAACCTATATTCCAAGTTTCAAGTTGTTTTGAATCTTTTTGACTAGGTTTCAAACCCCTCAAAGTCGGTCAGTTACCTCATTATAAATCTGCATTTTGTTCATAATTTCGGGTAGCCTTGTTTGACAGACAGTAACTTTGGCCCAGTTAACCCAAATATTAAAATTCCTTTTGCATCATATTTTAGGGGTCAGAGACTTTGTATGTTCTAGATTTCAGCTTATGATGAATCCGTTTGATTAGTTTTCAAATGCGATTCCATTTGCAAGTTTTAAGGTTTCACTGGTAATCAAAAGTGCAAATTGATTCGGAGCCGTGTTCGAGATGTCATATCTTTGAGTCCATGATTGGAGGGACTTAATGGTTTGTTCCTTTACATTCTACTCTAAAAATACTACAAGTGTGTCAGTTTTCAAGTCTTAAAAAATCCATCTTCACACTTTTCCAGGGCCTTTACATTTGAAAAAAACATTATTTTACTGATGTTCACTGTCCTACAATTCCAGGTAGCCAACTTTAGACCTTTTCCAAATGCGCCTCGTGATCCATCATGAGCCCAAATCATAGAACTATATTCTATTCATGATAATGTACCAATGCCCCAGTTTCCAGATCCTCAAGTGCCCGTTTACCTAGTTTTCAAGGTCAAAACCAAACACATTTTTCAGTTTTCTAACATGTTTATCTACATGCAATTTTAAGGAGGCATATTCGTAGGTTGATATCTTTTGACCTTGATGTTGTCATGTGACAATATTTGGAAGGCTTTCTGAATGTGTCAGAGAAAATAGGGATCTTGAGTTTCAGAGCCTGGCCAAGTGTTTATGTTAGTTTTTGAAGCTAGGCAACAAGCCTCTTGACACAATTTTCACAGTGGTGCAAAAATGTTTTTAAATGAGTTTTAATGATGATTCAGCGCCCAAAATTTATTTTCAGACCAGGAAATTTCAGGTTTTAAATTCATTACCAAATTAGTGAAGAAGAATTGATCGAAGTTGGGGATATCCTGGGTGTAGCCAATTGAGGCTTAAATATACTTGAAGCCCAATTTCTTTTTTAAATTGTTTTTCACAATTGATTGTGCATATTTAAGAGAAAGACATTTCCATAAGGAAGTCAATGCTGATAAGAAGAATGATAAATGGTAAGCATCGAATGATTTCGACACTGGTAAGCTACTAAAAAGGAAAATTTGGGAACATGTGTCCTGCAAGAGAGAAAAAGAGAAAATTTGTTCAATTTTTAAAAAGTTCTATACAAGAACTAATTTGAACAATCATAGATAGAGCATCAATTGCATAGGGAGATTAAAATTCAGGGTCATCTCTGACATCCAATATACTTTGGTTGTTTGGATACTTTTGTGATCAGTGTGAAGTCTATCTTATTCTTGAATATGCTTTGGATACTTTTAGCCCACCTGCCTGGCTAGTATGCTAAGTCAAACAATTTTGACTTCCCAAGTATGAAGAAAGTTATTGTGAGATCGTGGAACCTAATGAGGAGGGTCGTAATCCTACGATTCACTGAGAAATCAGAGCACAGGAATGAAAGGCCTATGATCTTACGACTGTCGTAAGGTCTTGGGAGTCAAAAATCTCTTTCCCAATTATATGACGGGGCCCTTGCCGTAGGGCCCTTGCCCTTTGACGCTATGAATTAATTAATTTAATTAATTCAAATGCTTATCATTGCTCATCGTGGGATCAGGATGCTTCAGATAGTATATATATTAATGGTGCCAATCGTGTGATCGAAGGAAGAAGATTCTATGGCCACAATAATACGATTTTCCTTGATAATAATATCATGGGCTAAAAGTTGAAAGATTTCAAATTTCAAAGATTTTCAAATGTTTCCTGGGTATAATAAAAAATTGAAGAATGGACACTTAACATTGGTTAATTGTGGAAAGATAAATGATTTAAAAAGTCAAAATTGCAAAATGATGTGAATGCATGAGTTTTAAATTTTAAATATATTCGAATTATTTTTAAAATTTATATATGGTTCAACTATATGAACCTAAAAATTTTACAAGCTTTACTTGCTCTGTTCAGTCTGCGAGGCAAATTTTTGAAATGGTCTTAGGGGGGCATTTTTTATGAAAAATAAGTAGTGTAATATATCATCGGAACCAGAAAAGAGTGAATTTTCCATTTTTGAATTCATATTTTGAGCAGGTATCAGCCAGAAGCAGCTATAGGAGGTTTTCTGATTTCAAGGGCTTCTCAGTGAAATGTGCAATTTTAATGTTGCAAATGAAATTGCAACTAGATATAGAGATATTTTAATCTGATTTGACTTCATCAGCAATTGTAAGGATGAATTGAATGTTTTTGATGCAGTTGGGAGCAATTATTTTTTTAGCAACAACACAAGTTGATTTTCAGGGCAAAGCAATTGTCACATGTTGAAATCAGATTTTTGGAACCTAAGTACAGATTGTGATGATTTCTTGATATTTCTTCATGAGATATTTTCATATTTTTAAGTGGGGATATATCAGATATTTTGGCATCATTTATGGTTTTCAATTGCAAGTAGATGAGGAAGTTTAGTTTCAACAACTTCAGATTGAAGACTCTTTTAGTGGGACAGATGTCAATTTCAGATTACATTTCTTGGAAGATCTTCTCTCCTATATATCTTCTTTTTTTGCTTATTGTAAGGGTTCCAATTCTTTTGAGATTTTAGGAGGATTATGAGACTAGTCTAGTTCCAATTTCTTGAGATTTTCCCACAGTTGTGATACCAATTTTCTCAGTGTTATCCTATTGTGAACAACATATTTTATTCCTTTTGAGGCATTTTTTATATTACACAGTCATTCCTTGTGTATTTTCTGAGTTTTGATATGCAGATGGTGTATTGTTTTCAATGACATTAATACAAGAACTTCACCTTTCTTAGTTTCATTCTAATTCTCATCTCCTTCTTCTATTATCTATAATTTTTTGTGTTTGAGAATGAAGAGCTTGGACTCAGTTGCAATCCTTTTAGGTTGTATTTCAGGATAAACTTGCTAATGGAACAAAGGTCAACGTAAATGCTTGCTTATATTGACAGGATTATGGGTTACACTAGAAGGATTTCATCATAAGTATAAGAGTTGTTATGAAGATTGATGCCTATTTTCAAGTCAAATAGATAGATCGTATGCCTGAATATATGAGTATACTTTAGGTATCCATTTGCTTGTTAAGGTTTAGTTAATGCCTAATGGATAAGGGACTAGTCAGCTTGAAGGATACATGTTCTTTGTTGTTGCATACCTAGGTTATGCTGAGAGATGAAAACTTAAAATGAACATCAATTTCCCTTTTTATGTATTGAAGAACTAGAATTATGGGTCATGGCTTGTTTTCTATTTCTTTCTTCATTTTTAATCAGCTACAATAATTAGGAAGTTTATTAGCCAATCATAGAAGATATTGACCATTTCTACTATAGAGGGTAATCTTGCATAGAAGAGTATCAAGTTAATAAGTTAAATCCCTTAGGTTTGCCTACCTTGGCTTAGCAGAGCCTAAAGTGAAGTGAGTCCTGATGAATCTGTTAATTGGTCTAAAACTAAGATTTAGCCTTGTTGAACATAGGATTTAGCTCATCCTTAGGCTTGTCCCTGGTCTTTGTTTCATGGTATCAGGTTCAAATCTACCTGATATGTTTATTACCAGAAAGAACTCCAATATATGTAAATGGGGGAGAGACTGACATGAAAAACATTAGAGAGAGCATTAGAGAGAGCTTGTACTATGGGGCAGAAGTGTTGCAATTGAGGATTTAGAAAGATCTGATTGATAAATAGACTTGTTGGTATTCTTGAACTAGATGTTTTTCATCTATGTTGCCATCAATGCCAAAGGGGAAGATAGTTAGCATGTATGTTGATGCTATGAGGGAGTATTGTAGAACATTATTATGATGTATTTATAACTATGTTTGTCATTGATGATAACATAGTAATAAGTTTATAAAAGACTAATAGAGCAACAAACTGTGATTTTTGTATTAAGGACAATACATTATGTATCTACTTATGCACAATTACCAACACATACTGATGTAGGAGCATCCAAAGGGATAAGGTAAATCCTATGTCACCCAAAAAAATGTACTTAAACTTAGTTTTTGTTTCATGTGTTTTCATTTCTGGATACCCATTTGGGTCTAATAAAGGTTCCAACTCTCACAGTTCCACTATTAGTGTTCTAGGTTAGAGTTTTTAATCACCTTGGGATACATGTAAATGCCAAAAAAATAAGAGTATGTAATTGATCCATCATTTTGGTGAACTAGAAGGTATAAATTGTTTGACACCTCTTGCTCTCTCTTCCTGATGATGGATCACGTAGTGTGATTCGAAACGTTGATGAAAAATCTCCACACAATCTATTCCAAAAACTTAGCATTATAAATCATGGATTGTGGAAATCTGATTGCATTAATAAGGTATAAATTGGTCAAATGATTTTCATTGTAATTTAGAGCATTCCAAAAAAAGAATCAGGTCAAAAGGCCCCATGATTTGAAAGTTATCGCAATTTTTTCAGTTTTTGGAGACATCTTAAGAATGCTTCAAAGTCAAGTTAGGGGCATTAAATGACCTTGAATAGGGCCAAAAAATGGGGGATGAGTGAATCTCATCCATAGGGCTATAGAGAACTTTGAGAGCTTTTTAGAAATGTAAAAAGTTCATCAATTGGAGCTATGGTTCAAAAGTTATGCCTCTCAAAAGTTTGGTTACCATTTTTGGATTTTTCTAGTTTTGCGCCAGCTTCTAACGCAGCTTCTGGAGCCTTCTACTTGGTCGGTGGATGCCAACTAGTACTTTCTAGAATGTATTCCTAATCCTTAACCATTTGGGGTCTATTTAAGGACATTTCTAGCATTGTAAAAGGAAGTTCAGAGTGGAGTTTGAGAGGAGGTACTAAAAAGGGAATTATCTCTAGATTTATACTATTGTAAGCCCTTAGGGCATGTTTTGAAGTCTATTTTCTCTGTACTGAATGTATTAGCATATTTACATAGTTAATAAAAAAAATGCCCCCTTCCTGTTGTGTTGATTCTATTATTTGTCTTGACCCCATCAAGTGGTATCAGAGTGGGTTTTCCTGAGTGTGTAGACAGAGCACCGACTGTGAGGCAGTTTGCAGCAGGACTGTGTGGTTGTGGGTTTGAATTAAGAAGATGCCTCCATGAAGATGGCATGGTGGAAGGGCTAGAGCTATTAATATTGAGGAGGTTAGAGCCCTCCAAAGGTAGGTACAAGAATTGTAGAGGAGCTCTGTAGAGGAAAAAATGTTACTGCAGGTGACGAAAGTGAGGACGACAATGAAGAAGAAGAAATTGGACCAAAAGGGGAAGTTAATAGGGAAGTTCTAAATTAGGTAGATGAGAGGCTTTTTAGGGCCACTAGTAATTTTTGGAAAAGACCTACAATTCATGTGGGTGTATTTTCAAAAAATCGGACACTAGATGAGTCGATCGACTAGATCAATGAACTAGAAGAGTACTTTGAGTATGAGGATATCAGGGATCCAAATAGGGTTAAGTTTGCAAAGGCCAAACTAAAAGGACATTCCAAAATATAGTGGAAAGAGGTTCAATTGGAAAGAAATAGAAGAGGAAAGGAGAAGATCAAAAGGTGGGATCGCATGGCGGACAAACTAAAGAAGCAGTTCATTCCTGTTGACTACAAGCTTGATTTGTTTAAAAAGATGCATGGGTTCAAGCAAGAAGGAAAATCAGTCTAGGAATATACAAAGGAGTTTTATCAACTTTTGATTAGAGCAAGTCATGTAGAACCAAATAAGGAGAAGGTTTCTCATTATATCAGTGGGTTGCGACCTAGCATCAAAGAGGAATTAAGTCTGGTAAGAATGACTTGCATTGAGGAGGCATACCAGTTTTCCCTACAAGTTAAAGAGAAGCTAAATAAAAGATTTGAAGGAAGACAAAGAGGGCATGGTCAAGGAGGAAGGGGTAGTGGTAGGTCATTTGGAGGCCAAAATAAAACTCAAAAGAAAAATGAAGATGTGGGTACTAGTAGGAACTAGAGGAATGAGGGTTTCAACCGCTCCCGTGATCAAGACTTTGGAAATCAAAGAGGAAGAGGAAGAGGACATGGACAGGGAAGAGGAGGCTTCCATGGTACCTATTTTCATTGCAATGAAGAAGGTCATCGTGCCTTTGAATACCCTCAATGACAAGGAAGGATAGATAGGAGAGCTGAGGGTCAAGCTAGGGTTGCTCATGTGGATGAGGATGCACAGTCATCACATTTAGAGGAGAGACTTTAGTAAATGAAAGGGTCCTACTAAGTGGTGAGATTGAACTAGGACAAAGGAGGAGCTTATTTCATACTAGGTGTAAGTGTGAGGATAAATTTTGTGATGTGATCATTGATAGTGGTAGCACTAATAACTTGGTATCAGAGGAGATGGTCTCTAAGCTGAAGCTTAAGAGGGAGAAACTCCCCCAGCCCTATCAGATTGCTTGGGTGAAAGATGATCATAAGGTCTTGGTAAGTGAAAAATGTTTAGTGAAGTTGAAAATTGGGAGTTACCATGATGAAGTTCTCTATGATGTTATTCAAATGGATGTTTGCCATCTATTGTTGGGTAGACTATGGCAATTTGATAGGCATGCAGTACATGATGGTCATGAAAACACATACTCTCTAACAAAGGATGGAGTTCACCACAAACTAAAGCCCATGAAAAAGGAAGGTGAAAAGGTATGTAGCAGTGCTAGGATTTGTCTTGTTGATGGAAAGAATTTTTTAGATGGCATGAAACATTAGCATGTGTGTTGTGCTTTGATTCCTAGGAAAGATAAAGAAGGTAGTAGTGAAATACCACTTGAAGTTTCAAATTTACTAGGTGAGTTTAGAGATATCATCTCTAATAATGTTCCAGAAGGATTGCCACCAGTAAGTAAAATTAGTCATCAGATAGATTTTATCCCAGGAGCTAGTTTGCCTAACAAGGCTACTCACAGGATGACTCCTACTTAAACTAAGGAGTTAAATAGATAGGTTCAGGAGCTATTGAGGAAGGGGTTGATTCAAGACAGCCCGAGTCCATGTGTAGTACCTACAGAACTGGCACCAAAGAAGGATGGAGAGTGGAGGATGTGTACAAACTCTCAAGCTATAAATAGGATAACCATCAAGTATCAAATTCCTTTGCCAAGAATGGATGCTCTTATGGACTACTTGAGTGGAGGTCAGTACTTCACAAAGATAGATCTCAAGAGTGGCTATCACTAGATATGAATACCAGAAGGAGATGAGTGGAAAACTTCCTTCAAGACCAAGGAGGGTCTTTATGAGTGGTTAGCTATGCCCTTTGGATTGACGAATGCCCCAAGCACCTCATGCAGCTTATGAATGAGGTACTTAAGAAGTTCTTGGGAAAAAAATTTATTGTTTATTTGGATGATATTTTAATTTTCAGCAAGACTTTGGAAGAACATTTATTGCATATTTGTAGTGTTCTTGAGAGGTTGAGGGAAGAGAAACTGTTAATTAATCTGAAGAAGTGTACCTTTGCTAAAAAAGGAATTAGTATACTTGGGTTTTGTTATATCACCTAAAGGTCTCAAAATGGATCTAGAGAAGGTAAAAGCCATCTTGGAATGGCTCAATCCAAGGTCTACTACTGAGGTAAGATCATTTCATGGTTTGGTTAGTTTTCACAGGAAATTCGTTAAGAATTTCAATGGCATATGTGCACCCCTGACTAACACAATAAGAGGGGATAGAAAAGAGTTTAAATAGATTGTGGCAACTACAAGAAGTTTTGAAATGTTGAAGAAGGTGATAGAACAACTTGTGTTGGTACTTCCAAATTTTAGAAAGGTGTTCCAGGTGGATTGTGATGCTAGTGGCAGTGCTATTGGGGCTATATTAAGCCAAGAACGTAAGCCTATTGCATATTTTAGTAAAAAATTGAATGATGCAAAAAGAAGTATTCTGTTTATGATCAAGAGTTCTATGCAATAGTTCAGGCCTTAAAGAAATGGAGGAATTATTTATTGCCAAAGGAATTTGTTTTGTATACTAATCGTCAGGCATTACAATACCTAAATAGCCAAGGTAAATTGAATTAGAGGCATATGAAGTGGGTAGAGTTCTTGCAAAGCTATACATTTGTGTTGAAGCATAGAAGTGGAAAATCTAACAGGGTTGTAGATGCATTAAGCATGAGGCAGTTGTTGCTTACAGTAATGTAGGTTGAAGTAGTTTGGTTTGATGAACTCAAGAATCTATACCCTGAGGATCCTAATTTTGCTAAAGCGTGGAAAGCTTGTAAAGGGCCTGTTGCTGTAGACAAAACCAAGTGGCTAGACTATTTGATTCAAGATAGTATGTTGTTCAAGGGTAATCAATTATGCATTCCAAGGAGTTCCATGAGGGAAAATCTGATTAAGGAGAGACATAGTGGAGGGATGGCAGGACATTTTGGTCAAGATAAGACCATTGCCATTCTTAAAGAACATTATATTTGGCCTCAAATGTCACAGGATATGAAGAAGTTTGTACAGAATTGCCAAGTTTGTCAAGTTGCCAAGGGATTTAGTCACAATACTAGACTATATCATCCATTGCCTATTCCATCAAAGCCATGGGAGGACATAAGTATGAATTTTTTTCTTGGATTGCCAAGGACACAAAGGGGTAATGACTCAGTATTTATGGTGGTTGATAGGTTCTCCAAAATGACACATTTCATTCCATGCTACAAAACTCATGTTGCTATCCATATTGCAAACTTGTTTTTTAGAAAGGTGGTAAGACTACATGGTCTCCCAAGGAGTATAGTTTCTGATAGAGATACTAAATTTGTGGGGTATTTCTGGAGAACATTTAGGAATAAGTTGAGAATAGACTTGAAGTCGTAAATAGAAGTCTGGGCAATTTACTGAGATGTTTAGTTGGGGATAAGCCCAAGGGGTGGGATTTGATTCTACCACAAGCAGAGTTTGCTTACAATAACTCTATAAACAAGAGTAATGGTAGATCACCATTCCAAATTGTATATTGAAGTAGCCCAAGGACTGCACCAGAATTGAGGAAGATAGAACAAGGGGAGAAGACAAGTGTTGAAGCTGAAGAATTTTCTAAACATATCAAACATCTACATGAGGAGGTCCAAGCACACATTACAAAGATGAACCAACAATATAAAGCTAGGGCTGATCAAAGGAGAAGACATAAGGAGTTCCAAGCAAGGGACCTAGTCATGGTACACTTAAGAAAAGAAAGATTTCCAGCCGGTACTTACAACAAGCTGAAGATGAAGAAATTTGGCCCCTACAAAATTTTGAAGAAACATGACTCAAGAAATGCATATGAAGTGGAGTTGCTAGATGGAATTCAAATTTCTCCTATTTTCAACATTGCAGACTTAACAGAGTATCATGATGATGGTGCAGATGAGGAGCTGATGTTAGAGCCATGTCAAATTCCTACTTCAAAGAAGGAGGAGATAGAAGAGATTTTGGATAGTTGTGTGGGTAGGAGTACCAGAAATAGGTAATATGAAGAGTATCTGGTCAAGTGGAAAGGATGGTCGATAGAGGATTCAACTTGGATATCAGTAGCCGAGGTTTCCCATTTGGGATTTCCTCTACCATTCATAAAGTGATAGGGTCACTTTTCAATCTACCCTAGGTGTCTGATGTAGGAGCATCTAGAGGGACAAGGGAAACCCTATGTCACCCAAAAAAATGTACTTAGTTTCTATTTCATGTGTTTTCATTTTTGGATACCCATTTGGGTCAAATAAAGGTTCCAACTCTCATAGTTCCACTATTAGTGTTCTAGGTTAGAGTTTTTAATCACCTTGGAATACGTGTAAATGCTAAAAAATAGGAGTATGTAATTGAGCCATCATTTTGGTGAACTAGAAGGTGTAAATTGGTTAGATGATTGTCATTGTAATTTAGAGCATTCTAGAAAAAGAATCAGGTCAAAAGGCCCCACGGTTTGAAAGTTATTGCAACTTTTCAATTTTTGGAGACATCCTAAGAATGCTTCAAAGTCAAGTTAGGGGCATTAAATGACCTCGAATAGGGCCAAAAAATGGGGGATGAGCTAAGCTCATCTATAGGTCTATAAAGCGCTTCAAGAGCTTTCTAGAAATGTAAATGGTTCATCAATCGGAGCTATGGTTCAAAAGTTATGCCTCCCAAAAGTTCGATTACCATTTCTAGATTTTTTTAGTTTTGCACCGACTTCTAACACAGATCCTAGAGCCTTCTACTTGGTTTGTGGGTGCCAACTAGCACTTTCTAGAATGTATTCATAATCCTTAACCCTTTGGGGTCTATTTAAAGACATTTTTGGTAGTGTAAAAGGCAGTTCAAAGTGGAGTTTGCAAGGAGCTACTAAAAAGGGAATTATCTCTAGATTTATACTATTGTAAGCCCTTAGGGCATGTTTTGAAGTCTATTTTCTTTGTACTGAATGTATTAGCATATTTACATAGTTAATAAAAAAAATTCCCCTTATTGTGTCCATTATATTATTTGGCTTGACCCCATCACATACTATAGCATGTATTTATCACATGGGCAAGTGTGTAGAACTAGAATCAACGTCGTACATAAGATATTGATGATTTATAGAGAACTACATAGAAATAGAGCATTGGAAAAATAGTTTCTATTATATGATCGATATAGAGCATTGTATTTGGAATGAAGGGTTGCATAGTTAACTGGAGGTAGTACATTGACCACTAATAATGTCAACAAGTGTGCAAATATGGAAGTCACACGTGTACAAGTTTGGGTATAACTATGAGCTGACAGGATTAGTTAAATATGTAATTTATTTAATTAACTTATGGTAAAGTGTGAAGCTGACACAAGGAATTAACATTGAGTGTGGTATAAAGGAAAGATGTTTTCCAAGTTTTACACATGATGAATGAGATTGATGAGCAGAGGTGAATTGCAAACTATAAAATAGTAGAGCAGAGTGATTTTCTAATGTATGTAAGTGACCTTATGGGTTACTGTTGATGGGTTCAGAGTTCTAGATCTAATTGTATGATATGAAGGTGAAGAATTCTGATGTATTAGATAGAGGAAGAAGTAGAAGATTGTCTCACATCTATTATTTTGAAAGGAATAGTACCAAGATTAATTGGATAGTGGGTTCATTGATCTGATCCTAAATCTATTTGGACAATAGTTCAGCTACCTTCTTCAACTCCTAATAGGGCTAGAATCTCTTAATAGGGATTTAAAGTCTCCTAATAGGGACTCTTTGTTTTAAGTGTTGTAATAGACTCCTAATAGGTTCCATCCTTTAACAAGGAATATTCATATTAATAAATCATTTTGTGGGCATCATTCCCACCAAGGTTTTCCCTCTGATCAAGGGTTTCCCTAGTGAACATATCTGGTGTAATTATGTATTTGCATCTCTTACAGTTATTGTTTTACTTTGATTGAATGGTTGAGCTTGTTTTAAAAGGTTGAAATTCTTATATAACTGATTCACCCCCCCTCCTCTTAGTTATATTGGTGAACTACTATTTCTAACAGTAGGCTTAGAAGGATGAGAGTGATGGGTGGTAGGATAGATTTTAGGTGGGAATAGGATTAAATCAAATAGGATTAGAAATTTTAATAAAGTGGAGGGAATTAAATAAATTGAAATTTATTTAAAAGGGGATTTATGGAGCACTATGTATTAAATAAATTTAACACATTAGAGAGGAGTATTTAAATTTAATTTAAATACATTATTGAAGTGAACTGATTTAAGTAAATAAATTTAGTTAAATAAATATAACATGAAAAAATATAATTAATTAATTAATTAATAATTATAGTGTCAAGGGAGATATTAAATCAATCAATATAGTGTTTAGGACAATTTTAAGCATCTACAATATCCTTGGAAGATGATCCTTTGATAGCATTTGCACGTGGAGGATGTAAGGGCATACATTCACTAAAATTTGATCCTACTGGTGAAAATGATATTCATAAATATTTGGATGTGGTATGTAACAATGATTTATCTTTGAAGCAAATTTTTCAACACTTAGAACTATTGAAGATTATTAGGCACATGTTCTATACAAATTTTGATAACCATGAGTGGACCACAATAATCTTGAGCATAATCCATGAGGGAATATTTTGGGTAGGATATATTCCTATCATGACTAATAATGATATGATTCATAGGCTCACTAGATTAAGTAATGAAGGGAGTAATCCAATAAATGAAAGGAATGTGAAGAAAATGGTTGAAACCAATTTGAAGACCAAGTCAGATAGAAGAAACATGAGAATTGATTTGATTAAGGAGGATGATATAAGAATCATCAACAAAATCATAGGCTACAAAATGAACCATAGTTCAAGAGTAAATTATGTACCTTCCGGATTAATCCATGTAGCATAACTAATGATGGTGAAATTGGAAAAGATTAATATGTGTGAAATTGTGAAGCAATAATTTCTTGACAATATTGAGAAGATAAAAATGACAAAGGGTATATTTTTTAGATTTGGATCACTAATAACTCACCCATTCTTTCAAGTTATCAAAGATTTTCCATATATGCCAGACCATGAATGGAATAGAAATAAGTGCATAATGAACTTGATCACTTATCATTACAAAAGACAGTCAAATGAAAGAATCATTGAAGATATAACTAAGATGATGAAGAGTTTCCAATATAAAATGAAGAAGAGATTTAGAATCCCTCCATCACTGGTAGAGAAGTACAAGGTGTTGGCCTTAGATTGGTTTTAACAATTTAGTGTCAACACACTTAACCAATTTCAATGATGATGTCAAGCTATAGTATGTGTCGAGCCAGAGATTTAATAGGTGTCAAGTAGACTTTAGGTGTTCAGAAACTTTCAAGTGCCAAGTCACTATAGGTTTTAAGTGAGATAGAGTTACTATAGGAGCCGAGTGAGAAAGAATTTCTATATGTTTCGAGCATCAGCAATCAGTAAGTGCTGAGTAACACAAAATAAACATATGATTTTGTGCCTTCACAAACTCAAATTTAAACCATTTTCGAGCCAACCTAAGATGAATCTCAAAGGATCTTAAAGATAAGATCGAATCTTTTACATTCCCTATGTAATTAGCATGAAACTAATTAGAAAAATGGAGAAAGCATGCAACCAATAAGAAAAGTGTAAAGATTTGAGCGAGAAAGATGGATGAATATCGATCATGGATTCATACCTAACCCTAAGTCTTCAAAGCCTTTAAAAGGAGGTCAATATCCCATGATTTATTGAGAGTAAGAGTTTTATGGGAAAATACTAGAAAAGTTTAGAAAGGTATAAGGACTAGAGAAGGAAGAACAAAATTGCAAAATTTGGTTGGTTAGAACAGAGCATTAGCACTTAAAGAGAAGACATATCAAATCAAGAAGGATCAGATCAAATTGAGTAGAACAAGGATCTAGAATCAGCAATTAAGGAGTGTAAGTTAAAAGTCAACACATTCTAATACTTTCTAGCCATTGTACTAGGAATGAAAATCCTATGGATATAGGTTGGTTTAGCAGCCATGTTGTAAACCTTTAACAAGGTGATAAATCCTTTAACAAGGTAACATTACAAGTGAGTGTTTGTAAATCCTTTAACCAGGTCACTTTTAACAGTGTGAAAAGCCTTTAACAGGGCAGCCTTTCATAGGGTAGACCATTGGAAGTGGTCAAACATTATAACCTTAAATAGTTACATATTGTTGTAGTGATAATTTTTGGGTGTCATCCCCACCCTAGTTTTACCTTCTCATTTTGGAGAATTTTTGGGTGACCAAAATATTGTGTTATCTATTTTCATGCATGTCTTTACTTTTATGTTAATTTCATAAGGTAGATACATGTGAATAATCTCAGTTAAAAGTTTTAGAAGATTAAATATTGTTACTTCTAATTCACCCCCCCTCTCAGAAGTAAATCTTTCCACTTGCAAATTTTGACAATTGGTATCAAAGCCAAGTTCTCACAAGGAGAAGCCCTATAGCTTGGAGAAAAGATCTAGAAATGGAAGTCTAAAAACTTGGGAAGGTCATAGAAAACTAGGTGATTGATATACAACTCACTCTACATACTTTGGAAGAAGATGGGGAAGAACTGAGAAAATCCTTAAAGAGAAGAAGAGAGATTTCCATAGCTAAGAATGATACACAATACAAGGAGATTGACACCCCAAAAGTGTTTGCAAATGGAGATTCCAAAGAATTTAATGCAACAATAGTAGAACTAATCGAGATGAATAGATCTCAAGTAGAAGAGATCATAACTCTCAAGATTGAACAAGAATCACAAGCCATGATGCTTTGTGAAGTAACTGAACAGAAGAAGAGAGCCATTGAAGATACCGCTGTGATAGAAGAAGACAAGAGAAACCTTGCCAATAGATTGGAAGAAAATTAAATTGAACTTGCAAAAATTTCCAACATCCAGCTAGACACCCTAAGTTAGATGATGAATGCACATCATAAACTAAATGTAAAGGACATTGAGATCTCCACACTGAAGATGCAGAATGAACAACTGCAAAATGGCCTGAAAAGAGAGAAGGAGATTGCAGAGAGCTTCAAAAAATCCAATGAGGCCACCAAGTACTTTGAACAACTATAGAAATCACCAGGAGCTAGAAATGATACTTTAGGACTAGGATACACCAGCATTGAAAAAAGAGAGTCATCCAAAACTGCAAAAGAAAGAAGTGACAAAGGTAAGAACACTAAACCCACTTGTCATTTTTGTTGTAAAAAGGTACGTAGTTCTAATGTGTGTAGGAGTCAGAATGCCAATCAACATGTCAAACCTAAGAATATGGTTCACTGTCACAAGTACAACAACAAGGACATCAAGCACATGACTGCATGACTAGGACTATCAGGACACCAAGATTTGAAGGTCATGCTATAATTACAAGAAGTATGGACATATAGCTTTTGAGTGCAGATCAAAGCCTATGTGGACACCTAATTAATTAGCAAGAGAAAATAATCATGGACATCACTATAATTGGCACTACAATACTAGGCTAAATTGTCACTACTATCAAGAATATGGACACATTCCACAAAATTGCATAAGAACACATTTCAGTGGAAACTACAATAGATGGCTTAGCCAAACTACATGCTTCAATTGTTTGAAGACTAGACGCGTCAAAAAAAATTGTCAACCAAGGTCAAAGACACCCAACTCAAAGTTCAATAAAGGAAAAGAGAAGGTGGATGTTGAACACATCAAAGGAGAAATGAATAAGACATGGAAGAAAAAAGATGGAAGTAGCACACCAAATATAGGGATCACTTCACCCAAAAGGTCAAGTGGTCACACTACATCCAACTAAGCACAAGAAGGTATATGGGACTATTATACAAAGTTGTATCATACATTAGTTCCAAGACATGCAAGCACTGAAAAAGATAGATCAGCGTGAATAGAGATGCAAAGTTGAAACTTCAAGTTTTCAGCAGTGTACATTTGTAAACACACTAAGCATTAAATGTTCTAAAATAAGGGTATATGATCACATTTTGAATCATTTTCCTCATCATAAACAAAAAGAAAAGATGAAGAAGAGTGCAAAATGATTTCCAAGTAGAGAATCCAACATTTGAGTAGATTTCTATGCAAATTTAGCTTAATTTCATCAATTTCAAGGTATTTATACTAGTGCCAAGCTACGCAATTTCAAATTTCTTCTTGTTTAAACCCTAGATTGTACAAATGGCCTCTAGTTCTAGGAAACCTTAGGAGAAAGACCCGTTTGAAGTTCAATTAGTGTCAAATGAAGTTAAGCAACCCAATTTTTTGCCAATCCCTGAAGATGCATAGAAAAATGACCCAGTCAGAGTCCTATCTATAATTCCTCCTAAGGTAGTAATGGTGCAAGATGTTAGGAGATGCTATAACTATAAGATAAGAGCCATTAGAGACATGGAGATGAGAGAATATTATGATAGGTTGTGTGAAAATGGAGTCTTGAAGGAAGAATTTTAAATCATTGAGAAGAAGGGTTTAACCTATGCCCTAGAGTTCTCCACTATCTTTAAAACTAAGTGGATCAAAATAGTGTTGAGCAGGATTCATGATGGAATTTTATGGTTGGAAGATGGTCCAATCAAGATATTAAAGAGGATTGTTCATAGGGTTATATGGTATCCAACCCTAGATCAATCTAAGACCCTCAAAAGTGACTCAAAGGAAGCAATTGACAAGAATACAAGAGCCAAGTCAAACAAGAGAGGCATGACCATAGATACCATTCAGGATCCTCTTGTTGACTTTGTTGTTAGAGTCATTTCCCACAAGTTCTATCAATTTAGCAGACTCAATAGTGTTCTATGCATTGCATTAGATGTTGGCTACAAACTAGTTAAAAAGGATCATACCTATGACCTAGCAAAATTGCAATTTCAACAAATCAATGAGAACTTGGGAGCTATAAGGAGAACTAAGGGAGCACAATGTAAATTTTGTGCAATTTTGATTTTTATATTTTTCTATGTACAAAATGAATTTCCATCCTTTGGAAAAGTTAGCTGGAAAACCAATAGGTCCATTGTAGCTTAGGTAAATGAATATATTGAACAAATGGGAGCAAATTTTGAAATGCTTATTACCAGCTATTTTGAAGATTTCACAAAATCCATGAAACAAAGATTGAGGATATCGATTTCATTAGTTGAGCAGCATGTAAATGATGTTTGTTTTCTTATGGATATTGATTATACTTACATTCAAGAAACCATACCAAGGGCTAGATGGCTAAGACCTCTTGGTTATGAAATCAACATTGATAAGGCATCTATAGCCATAAAAACATTGTTAGCAGAGGAGGTAGATAAGAGTGCACCACATTTTGGCACATATGATGTGGTAAGATCAAAAGTAGATATGGAATTGAAAATTGCTTCCACATTGAAGAAAAAGGATAAATTGGTGAAGAAGCTCAAAGGTAAATTTTGAGAAGGGGTAGCTGAGGCAGAGGAAGAAGAAGAAGAGGCATATGATGATGAAGATGAACAACGGTATGAGAAACTAGCATTAACCCAAGGCATGGGTGAGGATGTAGAAGAAGAAGAAGGTGCCAAGCAAGAAGCACGTAAGGCTGAACCCAAGAAAAGGAAAGCACAGAAATAGCCTGCTGCACAAGCAGAAGGCAAAAAGAAAACATCCAAGCCAAGCCAAGCAAAGCCTACAATAAGGGCAGATACAAGGGCTTAAAAAAGGTAGCCAAGGAAAAGGAGAGCAAGGACGGCTAGCAGAGAAAAAGAGAAGAAAATATGTGGCACCCCTAGAGTTAGATGAAGAGAGCATAGAATCTGACAATGAACAATTAAAAGTGGTAAGTCACACCACTAAATTTAACCTTGAAAATATTTGTGATAAAATTAGGGATAATGCATATTTGACTAGATTGAAAACCACTAATTTTAATAAATTAAATAGAGAGGAGCATAACATAGTGGAAGAATCTATATATACTATGATGGCCAAGTTCAAGACTACTCCACTTGAACTGGATAATTCTATGCCTAAGGAGCTAAGTTTAATTGTTAAAAATAAATGGCATTATTGCCTAAACATGGAGAAAGAAATAAGAGAGTCAACTTTGGCTTGTGTGATTCCTGACCTTACTAAAGCTAAAATAAGCAAGGCTAGCAAGAAACATGGGAGCAAGTTTGCACCCAAATACAGAGCCTTTGACATTCTGCAAAATAAAATTAAAGATGTTGTAAAGAAGTCCACTCTCATGTGGAAAGTTATATATGGTCTCCAAACAATCAAGGAAGGACAAGAAGATCCCTTTTAGGGAAGAAATCATGATGAGGAAGAAGAGGAAAATGAAAAGGAGGAAGAAGGAGATAAAGAGATAGAAGAAGTTGTAGTGGAGAAGGAAACACATAAAGGTAATGAGGCAATTGCTGAGAAGCAGAAATAGGAATAGAGTGTCCAAGAAACATAATTTCCACCACCTAGTCCACCACATGCAACACCTACACCTAAAGAGGTAGTAATTATGAAAGATGTTCCTAACACTACTGGTCAAACCACCAATCCATTGATTGTAGAGGATCTTATAAAGATCCTTCACCAAACAACTTTGCAATCACAATTGTGTACAAATATAGTTTTGGTGAGTGTAGAAGAACTTCAAAAGGTAGTAGATGAGATAACTAAGGAGAAGGTGAATACACAATAATGACCTTCACAACCTCCTATAGCTACAAGTGGACAACAACAAGAGAAAAAAGCACAAGATGCATCTGCTAAGGTTGATTCCACATTGATAGTGACTTCACTACCAAGGAGCAAGCAAAGGAGCAAATAGGACAAAGGGATACCTTTGCTCCTATAGCACAAAGCCAAGGTGCACCTCCTTTGATTACTATAATTGATCAAGGTAGATCTAAAGAAGACAAGGAAGAGGATAAAACCCCTAAGGAAAAGGAACAAGAAGCAATACAAACATTGGTCAATTTTCCTACTACAAGGACTCCTACTAAGCAGTCGAGCACTAATGCAGTACCACTACAAATATCAGTACCAAGCTCGAGCTCTACCTAGGTAGAAAGGGTAATTCATTATGGAGACCCTAAACTTGATGAGGAGATAGTCATACTTAGCTATGACTATAAAAAAATGAACTTAACACAGATTAATGAAGTGAAAGAGGCACTGGAAAAGAAGAAGAAGCAAGAGATACTTAGGAATGAGTATAGGTTGAGGCAAACATTGATAGAAATTAAAGACATCTTTCTTGATGCTTTCAACCTACAAGTACCTGATGAGAAAAATCCCATCATGGAGCAACTACCCAAAATAGTGGACTTGGTCCAAAATGAAGACCTAGATACTAATGTTAAATTACTTGAATGGTATGAAAGGAAATTTCAAATAAGGGTCAATGAGAAAATATCTAGTGAAATAGAAATGTCACAAGTAGAACTGGCTAAGAAGATAGAAAAGGTGAAAGTAGTACTTGAGAACATATTCTCATTATACTCCAAATTGTGTGATTTCTCATACTTCACACAAGAAACTAGCCAGAGGATATTAAGCTTGGAGAGGAACCTAAAAATATCTAGCACATAGCTACCAAAGGATCCAGCTCCAAGTGAGAAGCATTTTTCCACAACACTTCACAGCCAAGAGGAGTTAACTGTACTTACAAAAAATAAGACTAACATCAAGGCCAAGTTGATGTAGCTAAAGTCTACCATAACCCCACATATGGAAGTTTTGCATAAAGAGATGGCCTATGCAGAGAATGTTTTAAAGAAATATCCAAACCTTTCTACATTAGAAGGCCTTGTACACCTTGTAGTAGAGACAACCATCTAGCTCAAAGCACTGGAAATTGAATTGGATAATTTGGATGCTTCTCTATAGATCATAATGGAGGTAAATGAAACCTTTTTGGCTAAGTATTCCATTCATTCTTAGGACCCTTTGACATAAGTGTCAAAAAGGGGGAGATATAATAAAGTTATGGGATAATAAGATATGGCAAGGATATAATAAATTGGATACATTATGGAGATAATAAATGAGACCCAAAGGAGGAGATATAACCAAAAGGGGAGATAATAAAATTTTCATTTTTAAGGAGAAATAAGAAGATATAGCCAAAAGGATACAATACTGCAAGGAAGATGTGTAAAAGGGGGAGTAGACATAGAGTAGATATAGACCAGAAATAGAGCAAATAGAAATAGAGGCAAAGGAATGAGAAGGCAGATAATGGAAACAGAATGAGAAAAATACAACATTAAGGAATTTTGGATACAGAAATGGCACATCAACTTAGAGGGAGTTACAAATTTTTGAGGTATATAGTCTTCTACAAAATTTTGAACAATTTTTTGAAATTTTGTACATATGCCGAACAAGATGTGTATTATACTCATAGAAGAGTAGATTCATAATGCTTAGTTAAGTGTTCTTGACACTCATGTTAAAGGGGGAGATGGTTGGTCTCAGATTGGTTTTGACAATTGAGTGTTAACACACTTAACCAATTTCAAAGATGATGTCAAGTATGATATAAATATCAAGCTATAGTATGTGTTGAGCCAGAGATTCAACAGGTGTTGAGTAAACTTTAGGTGTTGAGCAAGTTTCAAGTGGTAAGTCACTATAGGTGTCAAGTCACTATAGATGTCAAGAAAAGAATAGATGCTAAGTGAGATAGAGTTACTATAGGAGCTGAGTGAGATCGAATTCATATATGTGCTAAGCATCAGTAGTCAGTAAGTGTCGAGTAACACAAAATCAACATATGAGTTTGTGCCTTCACAAATTCAGATGTAAACCATTTTTCAGCTGACCTAAGATGAATCTCAAAGGATCTTAAGGATAAGATCGAATCTTTTACATTCCTATGTAATCAGCATGCAACCAATCAGAAAAGTGGAGAAAGTATACAACCAATAAGAAAAGTGTAAATATTTGAGCGAGAAAGATGGATGAATATCGGTCATTGATTCATACCTAACCCTAAGTCTTTGAAGCCTTTAAAAGGAGGTTGATATCCCATGATTCAGTGACAGTAAGAGTTGTATGGGAAAATGCTAGCAAAGTTCAGAGGGGGATAAGGACTTAGAGAAGGAAGAGAAGCATTGTAGAATTCAGTTGTGTAGAATAGAGCATTAGCACTTTAAGAAGAGACATATCAAATCAAGAAGAATCAGATCAGATTGAGTAGAACAAGGATCTAGAACCAGCAATTGAGGATTGTATGTCAACAAGTCAACACATTCTAATACTTTCTAGCCATTGTATTAGGAATGAAAATCCTATGGAGATAGGTTGGTTTAGCAGCCATGTTGTAAAGCTTTAACAAGGAGATAAATCCTTTAATAGGGTAACATTTCAAGTGAGTGTTTGTAAATCTTTTAACCAAGTCACTTTTAACAAGGTGAAAAGCCTGTTATAGGGGAGGCCTTTCATAGGGTAGACCATTGTAAGTGGTCAAACTTTGTAACCTTAAACAATTACATATTACTGCAATGCTAATTTGTGGGTGTCATAGTTTTACCTTCTCATTTTGAAGGGTTTCTAGGTGACCAAAATCTTGTATTATCTATTTTCATGCATGTCTTTACTTTTATGTTAATTTCATAAGGTAGATGCATGTGAATAATCTCAGTTAAAATTTTTAGAAGATTAAATATTGTTACTTCTAATTCACCTCCCCCCCTCCCTCTCTCAGAAGTAAATCTTCCCACTTGCAAATTCCAACACAAGGATGACATATGTTTCATGGTTGAAACTAATGGTAGTAGAACGTATATTCAATTTCATAGACCCTATGGTCTATTAAAAATGATTAAAGATCTAATAAAAATCTATGTGAAGATCATCTTGGAGTCCGATAGGGATGAGGAATTCCCTAGATGGGGTACTTTTGATGAAATGATGAAAGAAGTTCATAGTGAACTATATAGAAAAGATATTAAGAAGAAGGTATACAAGAATATTGAATCAATTTTGAAGGAATATGGTATGAATAGAGAGGAATTCAATGAAATTAAAGGTATTTCCTTGGAAATTAAGGAAAGTGGACAAATAAAGGTATTAGAAATCATACCCCTTGTACTGGTAGGATCTACAAAAGGAGTTACAATAGCAAGATCTACCTCTTAGATACCTACTATTCCTTATGTCACAATTGCACAAGTGAAACCTATTTCTATTTAGAAGAACAATTTATAGAAGTGAAAATAGTTGAAGAAAAATTAGTTGCTCCTCAAAGTGCTAGGAATTTAGAAAGCATTTTGAAATTCAAGACTGAACCTATTGATTCTAGGTCTAGGAAGAGAGTCAAACATCAAGCTAGTGGACTAGGGAAGATGAGAAAATTATTACAGATAATTGAGTCAAAGTTTGATGAAGATGAAGAAGAGTAAGAGGATGAACCAATAGAAAAGGTAGTTAGAGAAGTAAGGACATCTACTAGGAAGAAGACTTAGAAGCTAAAGGTAGAGAATTTTAATGTTCAAATCATGTAATGGTTTTGAGGATCAAGAGATTTGAAGACATTTAGAGGTTTATCAAACAAGACCTATATAAAAAATTGATAAATAGGAGAAGAAGAGTTGTTGATGAAGATAAGAAAATTAGAAAAAATTTAATAAGGAAACTTTGCAAAGTTAATAATGATGAAGACATGAATAGAATAATGAAGGATATTGAGCCCCTACTAAGAAACAAAAGAAGAGTAGTTCTTTTAGTGGGAGGAAAATATGAAGAAGCAAATAAAGGGACAAAGGAAGCCATTGTTAAATACATGACTTCTAGATCTTGAATTGCAAAGAAGAGCATGAAGTTAGGGGGGGAAATCCCTATGCTTGTTGAATAGAGTACACCAACACTAGCAACAATGGAAGTCACAGACATCAAGATGCTAAACTTATCTCCACAACTCTCAATTGATACTAAAACCATGCAAGTGGATAGTACTCACATAACCATTAATGGTAGAGAAGAATCCTTTAAGGGATATGGAACAAACATTGTTGGAAATATAACTAGATACTCTAGCTCTGATGAGGAAGAAGTTGTAGAAGAAGAGAGAAGAAAGAAAGAGGAAGAGGTGAATAAGAGAAAAGAGAAAGTAAGAAAAAGAGAGAGTGAAGAAAAAGAAAAGAAAAGAATATAAGATGAAAAGAAGAAAGGAAGAAAAGATAGGAAGAAAAAAACTAAGAAGAAAAAGAAAGAGAAAAAAGAGGAGAAAAGAAAAATAGAAGAAGAAAAAAGTAAAGAAGAAGAGGAGAATAGAAAATAAGAAAAGAAAAGGAAACTGAGGAGAACATGAAGCATGTTTGGAGAATTGTGATGCAAGATTCTTCATTCTAACCATAGCTTAGACATATGACTACATAGGAGGACAAGTCAATATTTCAGCATGAGGCATATATATTATTAGCTACTCCTCTAAATGATAAGTCACCATTGATCCCCATACTATTAGTAGCATCTAATGATGATGATGACCAGAAAGGTCTCATATCTTCCTTGAGAATTTTATTAGAGAGGTAAAAGATAGTAAAAACTCTAGAAAGAACCTTGGGAGAAATCTTAGAAAGAATGTAGAATACAGTGACTTCAATAGAAAGAAAAGGAAATGGTGAAACTCTTTGATGTGAAGTTTTCCACTTTATCATACTTTGAAAAAATATAGTCATAGACAAATCATGATGCACATTTGTTTGAAATAGTCTGCATAAATGTGCAAAAAGATATGTGTAAGAATTTTCCTAAGGGAAAAATTCACCCCAAAACTAAGAACTCAAACACAAGCACAACTATAGACCAAAAAGAGAGAGTATGATCAAAATGATGATATATTCATTCAATATGCATTATAAGAGTACACTAGGAGTGCCTCTATATAAAGGCCTCTGAGATGCATCTAGAATGCCTCAGAATCAACTGCATGATAAGTCATACAACTATGCACATGTCCACCAAATATGGGTTATCCTCCATTAAGCATGAAAGTAAGTGCAGTGATGAGAGGATAAGTGTACAAGGGTGTAACATGAAAATTAGTGTTGTAGACAACATGTGCTAAAAAGTGAGTTCAAATAACTATGTTGTCTAGATGACAACTCAGTGAATGATGCAACCTCCAGTGTTATAGACACCATGTGCTAAAATAGAGTTGCATACTTTTGTGTTGTCAACATAACAATTCAAAAAGGTACACAAATTCCTAAGTGTCTCACAAAATAAATTAATAAAATAATGCATTAACCTAAGTAAACTTAAGTAAGTGTAAATAGTAAATACATATTTACACCAACACCCCCCCCCCCCCTTAAGTACAACTTAGGGGAATGCTCTTAAGCTTATGAAAACTAGGATGAAATGCAAGATGGGTCTTAGCTACTAGGCCATGTTAGGTACCCATGTACATAATGAAATGTAATCTCTCATAAAGAAAAGAAAGAGGGAAAACCTCATGGGAAAAACCATCCTCCAAAAAGACAGATGAATAGGGATGCATGGATGGATAGAGTAATCAAGACCCCCTCATTATGACATATATCTAGTATATACATAGTGAAAGATGAGAAGAACTAGACCTCATAAGAGGGAAAAGTTCCCCCCATAAGAAATAAGAGGAAGAGAGACAAGGTAGTTCCCCCTCCCCCCCCCCCCCCAAATGAAGAATGCATGTCTGTGAAAGCTGCTCCAAGGAAGAAGCTAGTCCAAGAGTGTAGAATGAAATTCTTCCCCTTTGGAAGAAACAATGGAAAAGTTACAATCCTGAAGATGTATGCTAGTCCTAAAACTTGCTTAAGTATCTCTGTGCTAATATTGATGGTCACCCCTTCCAACTATGCTGAAAAGAATGAATGCAGATCTAGCAAGGATGTTTGTTGAACATGTTCCAATGAACCATCTATCTCCTCAACTGACAAAGAGACCTTCGACAACTACTATTCATAAGGATCCATTATCATGCCAACCTATAAATATTGATCATTTAGAGAATGCACATGAGGGTTAGAGTGAGCCCTTGCAATAATTGTAGAAGGATCATCGACATCAATGAGAAGATGTAAGTCCTCAAGGTTGTCTCCCAAATCTGTGGTGTGTGACTACACAAACAAACCTACAATGTCTACCATGTAGTCATCAACTAAAGCTAGAGCTGGAAGATGAGATGTACCATGTTGTGCTAGACCTTTCATTATGACAATATAAGTATGTGGACTATACTAATGATGTAAGCTCTCACTACAATTATTGATAGAACCCTACGTGTCTGAATCTATTGAAGCACTATCACTAGTGTCACTATCAGTTTCCACTATGTATGAAGTGTGGAGAGGAGTAGAGGATAAGCTACATGAACTTTCCTCAAAGTAAACATCCTTCTCCACAAAAATCTTGTGTGTCTCTAGATCCATGAGTCTATAAGCCTTCAGATTGTCTTCATAATCGATGAAAGTACAAGGCCTAGGTGCTAGTGCCTTACATCCCTTGGAAGATAGGTTTTCCCATGCTAGACAATTGAAGACTTTAAAGTGACTCACAACTAGTTTTCTACCACACCATGCCTCAAAAGGAGTCTTCCCGTCTAAGGCATTATGAACAGACCTATTAAGTATGTGAGTAGCACTGCTAATGGCATCAACTTCTAATGTAGGATCAAGAGTCTTGGCTTTTATCATGCAACTTGCCATGGATTTGAGAGTCCTAATCCTTATTGCTACAACATCTATCATATGTGGACTGAATGATGGTGGATTCTAAAGATTAATCCCCTCATGTCTGCAAAAATCTCTAAGTCTTCTATCTACATATATGTTCTCATTGTCCACCCATAGTAGCTTGATGGCTTTCCTAGATTTGCATTCAACATGACATTTAAAGGCTTGAAGCTTATTAACCACTTCATTCTGGTGATGAAGGAAATAGACCCATGTGAATTGTGAAAAGTCATCAACAAATGTGAGGATGTAGTAGCCTTGGCTGACTGATGTCACTGTAAAGGAACTTGCTAAAACCATGTGAACCAACTAGAGAACAATTGGTGCTCTAGAAGACTTCCCTTTATCATACTTCTCCTTGAGATGCATATCCACTGAACATGATGAGCACTCACCGTTAGAAATGTTGATGTTAGGTAGACCTTTGACAATATGTTTTGAGAAAAGTTGCTAAAGATGGCAGAAGGCAAGATGACCAAACTGCTCATGCCATAATGTAGTATGTGAAGTAGAGTGAGTTAACAAGGCTTGAGAAGGAGACTTAGGCACAAAGTGGGAGAAGGAATAAAGCCTCTTGTCATCATTGACTTTCTCCACTACAACCAATGAATCATCTCTAAGATTACACACCATCACTGAATTAGAAAGGAACTCAACTTTAAAACCATCTCCAAGGTGAGTGATTTGGTAAACTAAGAGGAGATTGGAGCTAAGGTTTGGAAGGTAGAGAATATCTTTGAATTACCCATTGCCCATTTCCACATGTCCTTTTCCTTCAACTTCCATTTTAGTATCATCTCCCATGAAGATGTGTGGTACCTTTGACTACTTCAATGAAGAAAAGTCTCCCTTTAAAGAACCCATATGGTAGGAGGCACCCAAGTCAAGTATCCATTCTGAAAAAGAACTTGAATTTGACATAAATGCTTGACCTTTTCCCTTTCAAGAGGTTGCAGTTGAATCCTTGGATGTACCTAGCACTTGAATCTTGTTCTTCCTAAGTAGATTTTCTAACTCATCAATTCTTTTGGTCTTGCAATGATGCTCATCATGATTTGGCTTTTTGGAATATGCAAAAAAAAGTTTGTCCTTCTTTTCATTACTTCCCTTCTTTTTGGAAGAGGAATTGCGTTACTATGAGGAGGATTGTTGTGTCTCAGATTGTGATTTTTGCTTCTACTAATTCATCTAATTGTTACTAGAACTTTTCCCTCCTTGATTTGAGTGGTGCTCATCACTAGCCACCAATGCTTTGGTCTTTGATCTCATGAGAAGTCCCAAATCCATCAAGTGAGATTGTTCAACAATCAACATCTCTACAAATGCACCAAATGTAGGCTTCTGGTAAGTAGTTCCCATGGTCAACCTGTAAGTATTAAAACTTAAAACAAATGAAGCATACTCTGAAGCTAGCCTCTTTAGGATGTGATGAATTAGCTTTTCAACCTTCATGGGATTTCCACATATAATCTTGAATTGTGTCAAAGTTCTTTGAATCTATGAGAAGTAGATCATCCTCAATCTAAAACCCCTTTTCTTCATCCACCTTACCATAAAATGATTCAAGTTTGTCCCAAGCTGGTTTGGATTCTGTGAAACTAGTAATGTGGAAGAAGAGATCTCTATGTACACAACTCTTAATAATTCCTAAAGCCTATTGGTCTTGTTTTTTCCATTCAATGAGTTCTTTAGCATCAATAGGTTTGGTAATTATACCATCAACATAAAGACTATAACCTTTTTCCATTAATCTACTCCATGCAATATCTTTTCATGTAGAATAATTGTATGAAGTTAGAGGTGGACATTTAAATGAACCCATGATGCAGAAAATGAAAAGAGCACACAAGAGAGACACAAGAACACAGTACACACCCCCCTTTTCACTTAATCAAAAGACTCCCCCAAAAAAATACTTTTGGCACTTTATAAGTAGTGCGTGTACAATGGGCCACTTGTCAAAATGAACAAAGTGGACTTTTTGATTTTACTTTTACAACTACCTTTTGAGGCCCAAATCTATCACTAAGCACTATAGCTCATATGTACATCAATTCTAAAAAGTAATCCAAGCATTACAATATAGAAAAAGCCCTAATTTTGAAAGTGATAATTTTGTCCATACAACCATAGAATTTGATTTTAGATCCAGAAATTAGATGAAAAAAATACACTTTCAAAAAAATGGAACTTGAAAAAGTGACCAGATGTGCCAATATGGAGCATTTGAAGTTGTAAAATATAGGACTAAGTAGGTGCAGTCACCAAAAAATGCAATTTTTGAAAAATCCTTACACCAAAACTAGAAAAGAACACCATTACTAAAAAATTTAAGAAATTTTACCCAATTTCAAAAAAAAATTGTACCAAAATTAGAGTCTGGATGTTTGAACTATGGGCTCGCAGAGTCAAGCTGCTACATCATAAGTAATTTGGAGAGGGGTCTAGTAGGAAAACTACTATCTTAAATTTGATGGTCAAATGTTTGTCATTGTAGTTGAAAAATGACTAGGAATGATGTCATACGACTATCAAATTTAACCTACTAAAATGATGATGTTAGCAAAAATGAATAGCTTAGGGTGACATGGTAGTAAGGAATACTGACATAGTATGGTCTTACAAACTATACCGAAATGGTGGACATGGCAAGCGACATGTAACAACATGTGGCATATAGTCGGGTCTACATGTTAATGATGTGGACTATCCACCATGTGCAAACTGGGTGAGTTACATGTCAGTCTCTAATGTTGTTTAGTGTGGAGTCTGATCAATCCCCAAGTGGGAGATTGTTAGATTATGGTGACTGATCAAGAAAGTATTGTGCATACTTCATAATAAAAAATTGGGCCATGGCCGACATGGTAACTGACATATTATGGCTGACATATGGCCGACATGTTATAACCCTAAAGTGGTTTAATGCTTGTATAAAAGAGTGTAGGGTTGGGTATTTTTCATTATGTTGTGATGTGAAATTGGTTCTTGCAACGGTATTGAGCTATAAGGGATTACGGATTGTAATCAGGTTGTAATCACTGGATTGTAATAAGATCGAACCTTCTATTTTGGTGGACATAGCCCAAGGATTGGGTGAACCACGTCAAATCTTGGTGCCTTGTGTTCATTTCTGTGTGATCTATTATTTTCTATTATTGGTTATATTTGCATTTAGTTTTTATTTCTATCCATGGTTTATCCTAACAAGTGGTATCAGAGAAAGGTTGTCTTTTAGTTATCCTTTGCAAGAAAGTCTCACAGTTGAGTGGGAGCGATGGCAGATGAGGGTAAGCTGAGGGTTGACAGGTTTAATGAGCAGAACTTCCAATTATGGAAGATGCAAATGCAAGACTATCTATATTAGAAGGATTGATTGAAGCCGTTGGAAGGCAAAGCCAAGAATCAAGGAACCATGTTAGAGGCTGAATGGGATCTTTTGGATAGAAAGGCACTCAAAAGCATTTGGTTATGCTTGGCACCATCAGTGGCATTTAATATTACAAAAGTAAATATGATAGAAGATTTTATGAAAACCCTAGCGACACTGTATGAAAAGCCCACTGCTTCAAACAAGGTATTTCTCATGAAGCATTTATTTAATATGAAAATGGCAGAAGGTGGATATGTTGCAAATCATTTAAATGAGTTTAATACTATTACTAGCTAGTTATCTTCTGTGGGTATCAATTTTGATGAAGAATTTAGGGCTCTCTTGATTTTGTGTTCTTTGCTTGAAAGCTGGAATGGCTTGGTAATGGTGATGAGTAATTCTGTTCCTAGATCTAGTACCCTAAAATATGATGATGTGATCGGTGTTTATTTGAGTGAGGAAACTCGTAGAAAATCCTCAAGTGGATCTACATCAAGAAGTGCTTTGAATGCACAAAGCAGGGGCAGAACGACTGAAAGAGGAAGTAACTCTAGAAATTGTGGGAAATCAAGAGGAAATTCAAAGGGGAGGAGGTCTCAATCGAGAGGACCAAATAATTTCTGGTACTGTGGGCAACCAGGGCACAAAAAGAAAGATTGTTGGAATTGAAAGAAAAATGAAGGAGATAAATCAGATGGAGACAAGGAGGCAAATGTGGTAAGTAACAAATCCGAAGAGGATGCTTTGCTTCTATCTTTAGAGAGTGTTGATGATTCATGGGTTTTAGATTCTGGTGCTTCATTTCATGCTACACCTCATAGAGGTTATTTCATTGATTATGTCCAAGGGGATTTTGGGCTTGTTTATTTGGGGGATAATGAACCCTGTCAGATTGTTGGAAAGGGAAAAATAAACCCTGTCTTTAGAGAGAATTGATGATTCCCATTCTATAACAAAAAATTCATTTAGGGCTCTCTTGATTTTGTGTTCTTTGCCTGAAAGCTGGATTGGCTTGGTAATGATGGTGAGTAATTTTGTTCCTGGATCTAGTACCCTAAAATATGATGATGTGATCGGTGTTTTTTTGAGTGAGGAAACTCGTAAGAAATCCTCAAGTGGATCTACATTAGGAAGTGCTTTGAATGCACAAAGCAGGGGCAGAATGACTGAAAGAGGAAGTAACTCTAGAAATTGTGGGAAATTAAGAGGAAATTCAAAGGGGAGGAGGTCTCAATCGAGAGGACCAAATAATTTCTGGTACTGTGGGCAACCAGGGCATAAAAAGAAAGATTGCTGGGATTGAAAGAAAAATGAAGGAGATAAATCAGATGGAGACAAGGAGGCAAATGTGGTAAGTAAAAAATCTGAAGAGGATGCTTTGCTTCTATCTTTAGAGAGTGTTGATGATTCATGAGTTTTAGATTTTGGTGCTTCATTTCATGCTACACCTCATAGAGGTTATTTCATTGATTATGTCCAAGGGGATTTTGGGCTTGTTTATTTGGGGGATAATGAACCCTATCAGATTGGTGGAAAGGGAAAAATGAACCATGTCTTTAGAGAGTGTTGATGATTCCCATTTTGTAACAAAAAAATTTACAAAATGGGAATAATTGGCTACTACATGAGGTAAAACATGTTCTAAGACTGAGTAGAAATTTAATTTCAGCTGGGCAACTTGGTGATGAGGGTTGTGTAGTTACTTTTAATGATAAAAATTAGAAGGTTTCAAAAGGTTCCCTTGTAGTAGAAAAAGGTGTGAAAGTAGGCACCTTATATCTTTGTACAGGTCATATTGTTCCTACTGCTTTGATTGTTTAAGAGAAAAATGAATGTTCAGGAACAATTGTTGCAGTTGAGCAGAGAGAACAAATAGCTATTGTAGATTCTGATACAACATTGTGGCACAATAGACTTGGGCACATGAGTGAGAAAGGTATGAAATTACTTCATTCAAAGAAAATTTTACCAGGTTTGAAATGTGTTAATATGGATTTCTGTGAAAGTTGTGTGTATGGAAAATAAAAGAAAGTGAGTTTTGTAAAGACTGGGAAGGAAAACAAAAAGGAGAAATTAGAGCTTGTGCATACAGATGGATGGGGACCAGCTTAGGTATCTTCCCTTGGTGGCTCTCATTATTATGTTACATTTATTGATGATGCAACTAGAAAAGTATGGGTTTATTTCCTTAGACAAAAATTTGATGTATTTCAAACTTTTAAGAAATGGAAATGCTTGGTTGAAAATAGGACTGGTAAGAAATTAAAATGTCTTAGATCTAATAATGGTGGTGATTATTGCAGTCATGAATTTGAAGATTATTTCTCCACTAATGGTATTCATAGACAGAAAACTATTCCAAGGACTCCATAGGAAAATGGAGTGGCTGAACGCATGAACAAGACTATAATGGAGCGCGCAAGGAGCATGAGGTTGCATGTTGGGTTGCCCTTACACATGTGGGTAGAGGCTATCAATACTATAGTATATTTGATTAATAGAGGTCCCTCTACTCCTTTGGGCTATGGTATTCTAGAGGAAGCATGGACTGGTAAGAAGGTGAGTTATTCTTTTCTCAAGACCTTCGGTTGTGAAGCTTTTGCTCATATAGACTCTGAAAAATAGAACCAAGCTAGAAGCTAAATCAAAGAAATGTGTCTTTGTTGGATATGGCATTAATGAATTTGGTTATAGGCTTTGGGATTTTGAAAATCTTAAAATTTTTAGAAGTCAGGATGTCATATTCAATGAGAAAGTGTTGTACAAAGATTTGTTGCAGCAACATGAGAAGAAAGAAATGATTATGTAGTGTTGGATGATACTCCAAAAGCTAATGTTCCAGCCATTCCTCATGATGTGCAACAACTGCAACAAAAAATACCACACACACCAGTGAATGTTAGACAGTCAACGAGGCAAATTAGACCTCCACAAAGGTTTTCTCCCTCTTTGTATTCTATTTTACTTATTGATGCTAGTGAACCTGAAAGTTATGATGAAGTTGTGTAGGTGGATACTAAGATTCAGTGGGAGTCTACAATGAAAGATGAAATGGACTCTTTGCTAAAAAATAAGACATGGGATTTGTGCAAGTTGCCTGCAGGTAAAAAGGCTTTACAGAATAAGTGGGTTTACAAGTTGAAAGAAGAGGAAGGAGGTAAGAAAAGATTTAAGGCTAGGTTAGTTGTAAAAGAATTTGCATAGAAAAAGAGAATTGATTTTGATGAGATATTTTTTCCTATTGTTAAAATGACTTCTATTCGTACTGTTTTAAGTCTTGTGGCTACTGAAGATTTTCATTTAGAGTAGCTGGATGTTAAAACAACCTTTCTTCATGGTGATTTGGATGAAGAAATATATATGGCTCAGCCACAGGGTTTTGAGGTCAAAGGTAAGGAGAACTTAGTGTGCAAATTGAAGAAAAGTTTATATGGCTTGAAGCAAGCACCTTGGCAATGGTATATGAAATTTGACAGTTTTATGCATGAGCATGGATATAAAAAATGTCAGTTAGATTACTGTGTTTATTTTAAGAGGTTGGATGATGATAGCTACATTATTTTATGTTTATATGTTGATGATATGCTTGTAGCTGGGTCTAACATGGATCATATTAAGGGGCTCAAATGCCAGTTAGCACATGCATTTTCTATGAAGGATTTGGGGGCAGCAAAACAAATCCTTGGTATGAAGATTTGCTGAGATAAGAAGAATAGAACATTGACGCTATCTCAAGCTGATTATGTTGAGAAGGTGTTGCAATGTTTCTTTATCGAGAATGCTAAAGCTATTAGCACACCTTTACCTGGTCATTTGAAATTGACTAAGGAGATGTGTCCCAACACACAGGAAGAGGAGGATAAGATGTCCAAGTTACCCTATGCTTCAGTTGTAGGAAACTTGATGTATGTTATGGTATGCACTAGGCCAGATATTGCACATGCAGTGGGAGTAGTTAGCAGGTATATGAGTCATCTAAGATTTGAGTATTGGAATGTTGTCAAGTGGATTCTCAGATATTTGAGAGGAACATCCAATAAGTATTTACACTTTGGGGGCTCTACTACTGATTTATAGGGCTATGTTGACTCAAATTTGGCTGGGGATATTGATACTAGGCAGAGTACTACAGGTTATGTCTTTACTATTGGTGGGGCAGCCATGAGCTGGGTTTTGAGGTTACAGAAGATTAATGCTCTATCCACTACAGAGGCAGAGTATGTTGCTGCTATAGAGGCAGCCAAGGAGATGATATGGCTTTAGTTCTTCTTGGAAGAATTGGGACATCCTCAAAAGGATAATCATTTGTTCTTCGATAGTCAGAGTGCCATTCATCTTGCAAAGAATTCAGCTCTACATTCTAAGACCAAACACATACAGTTGCGGTACCATTTCATTCGGTCAGTTTTGGAGGATGGGCAGTTAAAGCTGGATAAGATACATACCAATGACAATCCACCAGATATGTTGACAAAGGTTGTAACACAGGAGAAGCTAAACTCCTCTTCAACTTCGAGTGGTCTTTTAGACTGAACATGAATAACAAAACAACAGAGTCCAGGGTGTTTTGATCCAGTGGGAGCCCCATGTGGTAGTGGTATTGGTATAGGATCAGTCTCCAAGTGGGAGATTGTTTTTTAGTGTGGAGCCTGATTAGTCCCCAAGTGGGAGATTGTTAGATTATGGTGATTGATCAAGAAAGTACTGTACATACTTCATACATGGTAGCCGACATATTAAGGCCAACATGTTATAACCCTAAAGCAGTTTAATACTTGTATAAAAGGGTTTAGGGTCGGGTATTTTTCATTATGTTGTAATGCAAAATTGGTTCTTGTGGTAGTATTGAGCTGTAAGGGATTATGGATTGTAATCAAATTGTAATCACTGGATTGTAATAAGATCAGACTTGCTATTTTGGTGGAAGTAGCCCAGGGATTGGGTGAACCATGTTAAATCTTGGTGCCTTGTGTTCATTTCTGTGTGATCTATTATTTTTTGTTATTGGTTATATTTGCATGTAGTTTTTATTTTTGTCTGTGGCTAATCCTAACATCTAAGTGTAGTGGAGTGTTGATGTGGTCTAGCAGAACACATGGCATTATAGATGTTTAGGCCTGCGACTGATTATCCAGCAAAACATGTGTCACTACTCTAGGTTGTCACATGGCCTATCAAATGAGTGCCAAAGTTACACATGGTTGTTAGAATATCCACTATCAAGGGAATCTTGTTTGTCACATGGCAAGGTAAAAGGATAATGTGTGTCTCTATAGCATAGGATGCCTGGTGGTCAAAAAGCATGTGCAGTCACTAGAACCCTTTGTGTGTTGCCAAAAAATGTTTTGTGTGATATCAAATTCCAATAGGAATTATCCCACATCGCGTGGGAAAATAGTCATGTGATTGTTTAAATGGGTAGCATCCATGGTGGTAAAGTAATTAAGGTAGCCCACAGTGGGAAGGAAAGTGCCCATCAGTGGTAGAAAGCTCATCAAGTTTTGAGATTTCTAGAATCTGAGGGTAATATGATGGATTTAGCCATAAAAATAGAATTTTTTTGTTGTGACTTGTCCAAACTTGATTGTTATGCACTCGAATAAATTACAAAGGAATATTCCTTTGCACAAGGCCAAGATCTAATAGCCTGGTACCTACAAAAAAATTTATTTGCTTCCTGCCTGGAGGGAAATTTTTTTTTTGAAATAATACAAATGAAAATATGTAGAGAAATAAATTATAGACCCACAAATTAATCAATTAGATTTGCAAAAAATAACCATACCCAAATTGCAAATCAATGCCTTTGAGTTTTGATTTACAAAAAAAATTGCCTCATGGTCAACTTTGGGCTAGGATAGCTATATTTATATTCAATATTCACTGAATCAACATTTTGAATGTAATGGTGAGGTCAAATCTGGCTCAAGACACTCCCAATTTTTGTAGTACTCTAGATTCAGGCTGAGGTGCTGAAGCAACAAAGGTCTCGAATGGCTATGTGATGAGAAAATCTCTAAGTTGCTTTGATACCATGTAAGAATTTTTCTAAGGGAAAAATTCACCAAAGAACTAAGAACTCAAACACAAGCACAACTGTAGACTAGAAAGAGAGAGTATGATCAGAATGACAATATATTCATTCAATGTGCATTATAAGAGTACAATAGGAGTGCTTGTATATAAAGGCCTCTGAGATGCATCTAGAATGCCTCAGAATCAACTACATGATAAGTCATACAACTAGGCACATGTCCACAAGATATGGGTTATCCTCCATTAAGCATGGAAGTAAGTACGATGACAAGAGGATAAGCCTACAAGGGTGTAACACACAAATCAATGTTGTAGACAACATGTGCTAAAATGGGAGTGTGAATAACTATGTTGTCTACATGACAACTTAGTGAATAATGCAACCTCTAGTGTTGTACACACCATGTTTTCTCCTCATTTTTTCAATTCTCATTTTTTCATTTCTTACATAAATTAATATTCTTATTTGGGCATGCATTCATGATAATAAATATTTTGCATTGCAAGAAATTTTTTGTTTGATAGAGCTCAACATGTAAGTAGTCAAAAAATATATTTTAATTCACTAATAAATTTCAACTTTTCACATTATAAAAACATAAGATTACTCTTGTCTAAGATTTCTCATTCACTAAGTCACTAACTTTTAGAAACAAAAGAATATAGTCTTGATCTTGGGCTTAAATATGATTTGGTTACAAAACTTTAACCAAAATTTATGAGTTAGATAGTTTTGTCATTCAAATTTGTTACGATCAATTAATTTACTAATTCAATTGTATTATTGGTTCTAAACATATTATCACCAATGGATGTTAATATTTTAGGGCTCAAGCCAATTCATGCATTAGATTTTTTGAGAGGAATTAGGGATATGTATTTAGATTTTAAATTTTGTTACTCTCTAGTATGGAGGTGATCTTAGTTTGGCCATATATTGGTACTTATTATGCTTGTGATCTTATGTTAAATCAAGATGTGTAGATGCAAATATATATATATATATATAATTTGTATATTGATTGCCCTATGTTCTTAGATGAGCATTACAAGTTATTAAGAAGAAGAAAGAAAAACTTGAGCATATAAGAATGCTTGAAAGGGATAGTACAAAGTTCAAAAATAAATTAGAGAAGAAATAGTGAAAGTGCAAAATAACTACTCAAGAAAAGTTTTGTTGTTTTCAAATTATTATTTATTTTTATTTTTTGAACTTAGAAGAGCTATGTAGAAGATTTGATGAAGGTAGAACTTGTTTGGAATTATAAAAATCTAGGTAAAGTTTTCAATCAAATAAATTAAGTGATATGGTTGAATCTTATAAATTTTCTATTTGAACAATATTTGTGGCCAACATACAAACCATTTTTTGAAAAAAAGTCTTTTGAGAAGCCCCATGGACACTTTTTCCTCCAACATAAAGGTATACATTACAGTGGCTCTTCCATCCATTAATTTCCTTTCAATGGGAAGATACAACAACACACAAATTAGGCTCAAAATCAGTGGTAGTTAGGTTCACAAGGAACTTGATCACCCAAAAATAGAACAAGGAACAATGATCATAGAATCTCAATACAACACCTGGCACAAGGTTCTTGGGATCAAACTTTGTGGAACCAAAGGAGATATGCAAATCAATGCACACACAAACTTTTCAACTTTAAACTAGTTGAACACATATTTTAGAGACTAAAGACTTCCTAAGTTGTGGGTAAACAATGTGAACAAGAACCTCATGCATTATTTGCTCCATTCTCATCAAGGTTCTCATAGAAAATTTATCAATTTATGAAGGTATAATAGTGAAACTTTAAACTATTCACTCTATACAACAAGCTGAGGAAGAAAAAATGCTAGTCAAACTAGACACCAAACTGACATATGATGAAGTGAATTACTCCTTTTTACTTGTAGTACTACACATATTTGGGTTTCATGCCAAAAGTATTGCTTGGATAGAATCATGCACAATCATGCAAGATGCTCCATTCTAGTTAATGGTAGCCCAAAGGGTTTTTCTTAAGGCACAAAAGGCATTAGATGAGGAAATCCTCTTTCTTCCTTAATATAAATATTATAATGGAAAAGTCCCTAGGGAGATTCCTCAAATTTGGATAGGTCTAAAATTTCTTTAAAATTGTCAAAATCTAGAATCTTTATAGTGAAGATGAACCCACTCTCAAATGTCCTGAAAGTATATACATAAAATGTAACTTAAGTAACTTATACCTAAATGTTGCATTTTATGTATGATCCCAGTGATGCAATTGACATGAGTGTACCCTATTTAGAAGGGTTTTTGGGTCTTTCACATAGGGTGTACACCCTATGGAAGGAGCTAGAGATAACAATGCCTAAGGGTTGGATTTTCCTTGGATATCCAACCCAAAGGCTTGGACATGTCTCAAACAAGTTTGAGATGTGCCTTCAAGTAAGTTTACCAAAAAAAAAAGTATATTTGTTTGTGTGGCATCCATCAAGTTTACTTGTGGCTATATAACAAGAGAATCAAGTTATATAAATTTATAGATCTCTTTGTTATCTATCTAACCATATAAGTTTTTTAAACTTTAGATTATGTTAAGCCTTTTATCACTAATTTTCTTTCAATTATGTATGTCCATTTGTTTTTTGTCAAAACTAGTGTGTAGTACTTCAAGGATAAGATTTTTGTCTTTTGTCATTTCTTACAACAAGTTACTTTTCTAGAAACTATACCATTCTACAAACTTAAGAATTTTTTTGTTTGTTTTTTATTAGTCCTCAATGAGTTCTAGGGATTCCATAACAAAACTCCACATTTTTGAGATGAATCCACTTTAAAAATTCCTAATAAATCAATTATACAATAAAAAAATTGCCAAAACAATATGAGATAAACTACATAGTGTTAGCTCACTTATCACCAAACTGATTACTGGGGAAAAAAACAAAATATTAGGGGGAGAACACCTCACACTATGTTATATTTTAACCTGAAAAATAGGACTAGTTTGTGTGGTCCCCCAATTTTATAGACCTTATACTCTGCCATTTAACAAAAAAAGTTAGTTTAGAAAGTAGATTCAGAGGACTAAAACTTTTTCTTTTATCATATCTTCAAATATTGAGTCCAACTATCTTCACTTTCTTATTGAAGTTCATATTTGTTTTATTTTAGAAAAACAAAATGGAAAATTACACCCCCTTCTTGGTCCCTCACCCTTTTGGACCTACCTTGATTTAGCTTCACATCCTCATCCTCCTTTGTCCACCAATTTCCTATAAATGGAAATAACATGAGATGTTAAAGATTAAGCATCACTAGTCTAGATAGTCTTCATATTACACCCCCTTGTTGGTCCCTCACCCTTTTGGACCTACCCTGATTTGGCTTCACATCCTCATCCTCCTTTGTCCACCATTTTCCAATAAATGGAAACAACATGGAATGTTAAGGATTAAGCATCACTAGTCTAGATAGTCTTCATGCCAATGTACCTGATAAGTCCAATGCCTTTTTCTCTAGCCCTAAAACTATTGGTTTGACAATGCATTATCGATTTAGACATCAATAAAATGAAGGCTAGAATTGTAGACCAAAGAAGATGAATCCCATCTCATGGAGCACTAGAGAGCTTGAATGGAACCTTACTAAGGGAATAAAAATTTACCAAAATCTAGGGTAAATGCCATGCTACAGGTAAGGATTAAGGGCTTCATCCTAAGGGCCTTAATATTAAGCAAGGCTTTCATGCTTCCTATAAACTATTTAGTGGAGAATTTTTGTGGCTATGGTTGTAATTTGGTGATTGTGCTATTTTTCTCCTTACTGTTAAAATATTCTAGTGCTTGGAATGCAATAGTCGAAGTGTTTCATTTTTGGTGGTTTGCATGTTTTCTCCAACAACAAGGAAATAAAGGTTTTTTTTCTTTCTTCATTGGTGTTTCTTTTCAATAAGGAGACTTGTTCATAAGCCCCTTTCTATTTTATTATTTTCTTTTTCCTTTCTAACAATTTCAACATGCAATTGTGGTTTTGGTTTGAGATAATCAATTTTTAATGCTTCTAGGATATCTAGTTTATGTCCATAAGGGGCTACTTAGTGTATAGATTTTCATTGCATGGGTACTCCTCTTTGCCATGTTTTTTGAAAGTAATTAAATAAAATTAGAATAAACTATGGAGGTTTGGATGCTTAGAGTCTTACAATACAACTAATAGTTTTAAAAAAAAAAAATCATTCTAATCCTTCATCAACTTTTTTGAACATTTTTACAATTTTTTTGTAGAGGATTTTTATCAGATATTTCAGTACTCTCAACCATGTTGCAATGAACTTTTTATATGGTCCAATTAATCTATTTTTCAGACTTTTTTAGTAATGATTGTAAAATCTAAGACTTGGTCTCATGAAATTTTGAAATTTGAGGACTCTTTATTGTAAGATAAACTTAATCAATAAGATAAAAAATTATTACTGAGAAAAATGCTTAGACTTGAATGCTTGAAGATGCTTTCTTAAAGCACCTTGATGACTTAATTGTGGATGACATAACTTGACAATATGAGATGAAATATGAAAGAGAAGCCCCTAAGCCTTCTTATATGCAAGTTTTTGGGTAGGAAAACAACTCAAACTAAGTGGGGAGTAATTTTAGTTAATTGGAAAAATTGAGGTCTTTTGCGACCCAAACCTTGAAAAACTACAACATTTGGGGTCTAATTGCGACAACAATTTGCAACATTGGTGTAATTTGTGGTGATTTTCATGTTTTTTTTGCAATTGTGGTGAATTTCATGTGATGATCCATTTATGTTACTTAATACTTGTTTTATTGAACATTTTGTTTAACATAATCAATAATACTAGAATTATACAACTACAGTTAGTACTCTTGTTTATTTTAATTAATCATATACATTTAAGACTATTATTTTTCTTAAAATTAAATTGTATATTTGTAATAGGCCATATGAAGGACTACGTAAAATAAAAGACCATATGTAGGTCAAAAAATAATGCCTATGTAATTCATGTCTATATCTGACAGGAGCCAATTTGAGGTACTGTCGCTTGGGCAATCGGTGGTCATCACAATTCAGGCTAAAATGTAGCAGTGCAACTACTATGGACTTGGTAGACTTGGGTTGACCTGGTTTAAACTAGGTTGACTTGGTCAACTTGGTCTAGACTAGGTCAACCTAGTCCCAAAGAAGGGGATATGAAGGCCTTAGTAGGGTAAACTTTACGAAAGCCACCTCCAAACAAAGATATAAAATATTGGCTAATCTTTCATTATTTTGAAATACCAAAATTATTTCTATTCGCAAATCTGTCAATTTTTTATTCTAAATATGGTTAATATTGGTGATTATTTTTGAATCATAACTTTTTTGTATAAAATATTAACGAATATCAATAATGATAGGAAGTTCATTAATCACCGTGGAATATTACAAATCAAAATTGAACATTTTTTTACGTCGTGGAATATTATGGGGATCGTTACATATACTTTAAATCAACACTGAAAACTAAATATTGGTGATATATCCCTAAAGTAACTAATAATTATGATAATTATTAGTCAAGTCAATTTAATTTCTCCAATAATATATTATATTTATGTGACTCAAGTCCAATCATGTAACAAATATTGTGGCAAATATTTGAGTTTAAATTTTTCAATAGAATAAATTGTTGAGCGATTTTAAATATTCTAGAAGTAAATTTTATAAAATTATGGTGATTTAGGTTGTATAAAATCTTCAATTATTAGCCAACTTACTAGCCAAAAAAATCTAAAATTAGCCAATTTGTGAATATTAGCCACTAAAATATACCTTGGGCCTTAGAAGGCCTAGAAAGATGTGCAGGTGAAACTAAGAGATAACAGGTTGATTTGGAGAGATAGTCAAAAGGGTAGCAAATCAACACCTAGAAGACCATGTTGAAAGGTGAGAGATGAAAAAGAATCATTAAATGGAAGGGAAGAGGAGAAAAAGAGATTGAAACCATGCTAAGAAGGGGTTAAAGGTCTCAAAATGAACTGCATCCATTTTAAGATGGTATAGTTTGTATAAGGTGTTTTCATTGTTTTGGTCATCATAATATCATTAGACGCAAATTTCCATAATGTATTGGAGGGTGAGTGTTCCATTAATAATTGTAATGAAGTATATGCCTAATAATATGTGGTTTGAGGTCAAACAAGTTATTACTTCATTATTACAGGACTTTTTATTTTTATTTTTAATTTTTTATGTATAAAAGCAAAACTAGTCACTTAATTTTCTTATCTCATTGTTATTATTTTTTCCTTGATTTTGAATGAAACATTCATTTTGTTATGGTGTATGAAGTTAACTCTTTTTCTATATGACATATTGACATAGTGCAAGGTAGGAGAATCCCTAAAGGATATGTCCTAGCCCCCAACAAATAACCACACAGTGGAAACAACACAACAATGCAAGATCTAATACCAATTCACAAAACTTAATTCATAAAATAATAGTTTACATGCAATGTGCCTGGCTATAAGGCCTTCCAAGTTTTGGCCAATTGCAATAGCAATTACAAAATCAGTTCTACAAAATCCCTTAAGATCCAACCCAATACCTAGCTATCCCAGATCCACGCTTTGGTAGAAACTTCCATAGAAGATCTAAACTTGTGCTCACAAGCCCACTAAGAAATCTCCTTGTTTCCTAAGCCTCGGCTACTAGCCTTTTTCAAACTTTACCCAAGATCTAGCTGTAAATTACCTTACATTTGGTGCTCTATCCACACAATTAGGAGAACTTCACTCACTCAGCTACTCCATCTTCTCCATGCTAGATCCCACACTCAATAATGACTCACTCCCTTGGATGAATACTTTAAGACTCCAAAAGACCCTCTTACTTATACCCAACTAAGCCACAAGTCAGTCTAGCATGTTATAAATTAAATAAACCCTTACATTAAATACATATTTAAGCCACAAGTCATCTTACAAAAGAAATTAAATACAACCAAGTTAAATGCCAAGGTCCACTCACACTAGAAATTGAACATAGAAAACTTGAGAAAAGCTTGCACCAAGACATGACCGAGCATAAAAAAACCACTTTCAATTATCAACAACTCCATGAAGAATAATTGAGCCCCTTCAGTGATTGAGCTATTCAGTCAACATAGCAACTAAACCATGTAGTATGAGCCAACCTCCTTAGTGTATGTCAAGTTCTACTTCTTTTGTAACTAAGTCCCTTCATTGACCAAGCTACTCAGTCAACACTACAAGCAAGCATCACCAAGCTCCTAGTGCATGTTGAGTGCCTTTTCTTTAATTGAGTCAAACTCCAAAGCAACTACCGAGCATTCCTCCATGACCTCCAAAGTAGTCACCAAGAAAACCCAAGATGCTCCTACATCAGACTCCCCGAATAAATAGAAAATGTGTCCTACATTTTGCTGTTTAAAGAAAGATTTGATCCAATCTTCATCTTCACCAAAGGTTTCCACTCCAACAGGGACAAGAAAACCGATCTATAAATCACCCACATCTACATAATTCTATCAAACACTAGAATCTCTTGAATCTCAATAACCCAATCAACATGCTCACTCCTGGGAACAAATTCAACATAATGTTTTATAGGAAAAGCCTCAGCCATGTTAACCATTAAAAAATCAAGAACATATAGATATGTAGTACCATGTAGATCCAAAACTAAATCTACATCAACAACAATATGAAAGCCCTCTCCATCACATTCCAAACTCTCAACGCCAACATTCTCATTGCTCACAACAAGATTCTCTACAACATATAACTCATCACCCACATTAACTTGATCATCCATGACCAAGTGCTCTATAATTTCTATGTCAGATCCATCTAGCTGATCATGAAAAAAAATCTCCATCCCAACATCAACAAGGTTAGGAACCTTTTCAGAAACAACCACAAGTTTCTCTACAAATTTTGTGCTAGACTCCACAAACTTATCAACAAAACCATATTCCACCTCAACCTTGCTATGTCATCTTCTCTCTTAGACAAGTCTTTTAACTAGCCATACAACTCTCTTCCAAATTGGTAGACTCCAACTCCACAAATATCTACAAAACTCAACCGTCCCTTCCTTAACTCGATTATTCAAACTAGCTTCCAACCAAGAATACATCTATGAAAACCTCTTTTCCACCACATCATGGATATTCACAATCATCACAAGGTCCAATATTCTCAGAGACATATTTCAAGATCTTCAAAAAATCCTCTGCAACAAATCCTTCCCGTGCACCTTGTGATAAACACTAACATTTATGCAAGTCAGATCGCAACCTACCACCTCATACAAACAACCAAGAACAAATCACAAGTCCAAGAACATGGATCTACAATACACATCACACAATCTCTCTTTGATCATACTCCAACAAGATCAACCTTCCATCTTTGCATCCATTGATCCATTTGCAAGTCCTCTACAATTGCAAGTCAAAGCCATGATCTTCCACTTCATAACCAATATATCTAGGACTCTAGAAAGAACAATCCACCACAATATTAACCAAATCAATAACTTCTTAGATCAACTTCTCTAACCCAAGATACTGGTGCAAACTACCTCAATTTTGGCAATATGTTGCATACTCATGAATGACTATGCTTTGATGCCATTTGGCATAGTGAAAGGTAGGGGAATCCCCAAAGGAGATTTCCTAGCCCCCAACAAATAACTACACAATAGAAACAACATAATAGTGCAAGATTTGATACCAATTCACAACACTTGATTCATAAAATAATTGCTTACATGCAATGTGCCCAACTGTAATGCCTTGTAGGTTTTGGCTAATAACAATAGCCATTAAAAAAATAGTTCTACAAGATCCCTCGAGATCCAACCCAAAACCTAGCTAGTCTAGATCCAGGCTCTGGTAGAAACCTCCAAGGAAGATCAAAACTTGTGGTTGCAAGCCCACCAAGAAATCTCCTTGTTTCCCAAGCCTTAGTTACTAGCCCTTTTCAAAATTTACACAAGATCTAGGTGTGAACTGTCTCATATTTGGCACTCTATCCAGACATAAGAGAACTTGTCTCACTTAGCTACTCTATCTTCTCCATTCTGGAACCCACATTCACTAATGACTCACTCCCTTGAACAAATACCTTAAGACCCCACAAACCCTCTTACTTATACTGAACTAAGCCATAGGTTAGCATAGCATGTTATAAATTAAATAGACCTTTACATTTAATTCACAAGTCGGCTTACAAAAAAAATTTAAATATAACCAAATTAAATTCCAAGGTCCTCTCACACTAGAGATCAAATAAAAACAACTTAGAAAAAACTAGCGCTAAATCATGACCAAGCATCAGAAAACCACTTTTGAATATTAGCAACTCCACCAAGAATAACTAAGCCCCTTCATTGATCAAGCTACTCAGTAAACACAACAACCAAGCCATGCACTGTAATGCCCCACCAAGAAACCCAAAAGAAATTAGCCTAAAGTTTCACTAAGTTTTCTGAAAAAAATAAAATTGAAAGATAATAACATAATAATAATAGATATAAAATAGAAGAAGTAGTAACATGCACATAAACACATACCATAAAATAGATTACAATTCTTTAGGGACATCCACATTAAAGAATAACTACAAGTATGAATACATTTTAAAAATATACAATTATCTCAAATGCCACTTGGCAATAATCAAAATACACAATCATCCACTATAGAGGGCACAAGGTATGAATGGTTGAAAGAATATACATCATAAAATAGATTACATCATCTTTTAATATCCATGAAATCAAATACAATAGGCATAACCATCCATCATAGTACACAAGAATAGAATGAAAGGAAATACAACACATGGAACTCCAAACATGGCTTTGAACTATCAAATCTTAATGGTAAAAGTAAAAATCACTACCACCCAACCTTGTGGTAATCGAAAAAGAGTCCACTCCTACCACGTTGAGGAGATAGTCTCAAGTCCGAAATAGGGTAACAATCCCAAAAGTCAAAATCAACATCTATGTCAACGAAAACTTTAAAGAAATCTAACTCAAAGTAACAAGACACAAGTGACATCTAAACCCAGAAGCAACAAAGACACGTAGGAAATCTACTATGTAAGTGGGCAAGTGTCATCACATGATCCAACTCTAAGGTTATCCTAGCATCTTGACCAGACTTTGACCCTCTAGTGACTCAATGTGGCATTAGTATCCTTTCATACTAACAAGGCATACTAATGAAGCAAGGTTGCAACTAAGCACCCTCTCTACTCCCATCCTAGCCTATACTAGCACTAGAGGCATGGTGCGAGGAAAAACAATGACTTTTATTAATTCATTTTACTCTAATTTAATGAAATGTGAGTAAAAGCACAGATCTGTGTCACCATTTGTGATACAAAAACCTATTTTGGTCAAATCTTATTTCTCTATAAAAACTCAATTTTTTTCAAAAACTAAAAATACCCTTTTATAGATCTCAGATTCAATATCATCATTATATAAATTTTTGAGTGTTTTGGTTAGTTATAATATGTTATAATCTCAAAATATTATAAGTCGATATTTGAACATTTCAGAAGAGGCTCCCTCAAAAAAGAAAAAACATAATAAAACATATCAAAAAAATAAAAAAAATATATTTATCACTAGAGGAGAGAATCCTCTTCACAAATATGTAATTTTTTTTCAAGAAAGTATAGATTTGATAGGGAAGTTTTGACGGGAGGAAAAAACTATTGGATTCTAACAAGGTCGAACTTGAGTACTTATAACAAAGAAAATATACATCAAAAATAATTATTTCTTTTTTTGTTCACTAGATATAATGTCATCTATAAAATATTTTCAAATCAGAACAAAAAAAGATGATTTGCACATACTTGTTTGACACAAACTACACCCTATATTTTTTAAAGCTTAAAAAGGGATTTCAAAATAAAATAAAATGAATAAATTCTTACTCAAAAAAATTATGAAAATTATAGGCATAAAATTCATCCAATTCTACACATTTCATTAGTTTACATCATCTTCATATTTTAAACACAAATACCATTTTTTTTGTCATTAATGTTGAACTGTCACATTCTGATATCACATTTCTTTATAAAAGGTGACATGGGTTTGTGCTTTTACCCTATCACTTATTAAAATAATCTAGAATGGATTACCCATGCAACCTCTTTAGTGTTCTAGCCTCCATTGCAAGCCACTTCCTGACATCACATATAGATAACCCACCCTAAGCTTAGTAAAAGAAAAAAAGTCTCATATGACCATAAATCACCATTAGTTCTTAAACAAGAAACTAGAAAAATATTGAAAAAAACTTATCAAAAATCATAGATTTCACCAATACAATCATCCTAACAAGACTAGTCAAAAATCAAGTACACATGTACAAAACCATGACATCACCTAAAAACAATAACTAATAATCACCTTAGCCATATACAAGTAATTGGGAAGCAATCCAAAGATAACTAATCAAAGACTCAAAGGTTATATTAGAAAAGTCACACCATTCACCTTAGTTCCATACAAGAACATTGGAAAAGAATAACCACCAATAGATCAAACTCATCATAGAAATACGTGACATGTCACGAAGGTTGGGTATGAAATATCATATACAAAACATCATCATGACATCACAAAACAAACCCCCAAGCTTCTGGAAAACATCCTGATTTGGTCAAAGCTAAGTCAACCCCCAAACCCAACATCAATAAATCACACATTGCGTATAGTACATACAATGCAACTTTCTCAATACATTAGGTTTTGAAACCACAAAGGTTTAATTTTCACTTATAGGTTTTCAAATTCTCCTTTTGGTTTTCAAGCACAAGATTCAATGTTCAAAACTAGGGTTTCAATTTTCATTTTTTATTTCAAAGTATTATAATGACTAAGGTTTTTTTATTAATAAAAATTTCCCTTGTATAATAGATTATTCTTATATAAAAATTGTATCATCAAATAAAATCCGATTTAACCAATTTTTCCAAATTCATAAATCACACTTTATTGTATAATTACATTTTAATAATAAAATAATTAAAGACTTCAATTAAATATTATTAAAATTAAATCAATAACCATTAAATTATTAAAGATAATCGTTGTTTTATTTATTAATAAAATAACTCATGTTAAATTATTAATAAAATAATAATAGTTAATAATTATTATTATTATGAAATTACATTTAATATTTACTAAATAATAAAATTTAATATATTAAATTCTTTATTAAATTATTTAAAATTTAATAAAAAAAATTTAAACTATTTTTAAAAATAATATATAAAAGAAAGCATTTTATGGTCCACCAGCCTTAAAGGCATTGTTGTCATGGCAGTGTTGTTGCTGCTACGACAACAGTTGTAGTTGTTGTGCAACCTCTGTAGATATTGTAGGTGGGTGGCAGATTTGGTGGCCTCGACCACCATTTTATTTTATTTTATTTTGTTAAACCAACAAGCCCCCCTCCCAAATACAAGTCTCATAGCCATACATAATGATAATTTTCATCAACATATATATATATATATATATATATATATATATATATATATATATATATATATATATATATATATATATATATATATATATATATATATATATATATATATATAAAGTTATCATTGTAGATTTATTTATTGTGATAATTTTATATAATTTTTTTTTATCTAGTTACATATTAGATCTGAAAAGACAACTACACTCAACTAATAGAATAATGCATTTTAAATTTCAATTTCTTTTCCAAACACTCATCTTGATTTCCAATCAATCAAACAAAGGTTTAAAAACAAAATTCATTCATAGATGTTTCCAAAACAAAGAACGCTAAATTCACAACAAGGGTTTCATCCTAATTTAAAACTCTAAAAATGAATTCATCCAGACATGAAGAAGACAAGAATTTGAAGAACAGAAAACCATTATACAAATAATTAGATCTGATGCTAAGATGAAAAATCCATGGAGCATGCAAACAATTCCCTTTTCTTGAAAACCTTCTTCTCAAAAATTGCTTCTCCAAATCTCAGTTCTTGAGAAATGAACTCTAAATTGTTGATAAAGAGTTCTTCTCCAAATTTAGGGCTTTGATTGTGCAATCATGCAAAAATCTCTTTTCCCTTTATTATTTAATTATATTTTAATATTCATGCACAACCTTTTTTCCATTTAATTAAAATATCTTATTAAATAATTGCATTCTCTCTTTAATTAATTCTTGAGACGTTTTTGATAAAAAAAATATTTATTAACTTAAGTAATAATAATATTCAGCATTTATTTAAAAATGAGCTCCTAAATATATTATTATTAAATTAAATAAATATTATTACACCCAAAATTAGACTTTAATTAAATCTTAAAATTTAATTCTTTTATTTAATTAATTAAATATAATTAAATATCAAATTTTTCTTATAAAATTTTCATTAAATTCAATCATTAATTTTTCCTTTAATTTGATTTAATTATAATAGAAAATAATCACAGACCCACAAGACTTAAATGAAAGCCCATAATAAAGTATAGAAAATTAGATCAAACTCAAGAGTTATAATCATGAATTTATGTCACTTGATGAATTCAAAAGGGTAGACAACTTAGATGCTTGTCCTACTTTCTAGGACAATTGACTTAAGTTTAAGATTTGGACTAAAGAGTTATCTCTCCTCTTTTACTATTGAGATATTGTGATAGGGTATGCTCATCCTGACAATTCAGGGAAGTCGATACCCAGTACCTACAATCTGCATAAAATCCACACATGTACATGCACATATATTTTAAACTAAATAGGCAATAGTGAGAAGTGGTGCATCATGTAGATCCCTAATAGTAGGTGCATTTAGATCCTGACTAGCAAGTGACTACGACTCCCTCCCTCAACCATATCAAAAATATCATACATAAAATAAAACATACAGGTACACCATACACATGCAAGTATGGGGTAAGTATCCATAGAGAAGACATACAAATAATCCATCTAACTATCATCATAAAATAACTAGAATCATTGTATACAATCATCATCAAAGAATAATCATGCATACATGAAATAACTAGTACCAAAGTAACTCAACATATAATCACCTAAGAATGAAATAATATCCAACAATCTAGAAATCAAATTCCACTAATCATTGAACATAATAATAAAGCTAGCCTAAAAGAATCTGGCAATAAAAAAGAAAATTCAACTAGGTGTAGGCATTACATGCAGTATGAGTCGAGCTCCCCAGTGTATGTCAAGCTCTACTCCTTTTGTGATTGAGTCCCTTCATTGATCGAGCTACTCAATCAACACTACAATCAAGCATCACCAAGCTCCTAGTGCATGTCAAGTGCCTCTTCTTTGATTGAGTCACACTCCAAGTACTCTCCAAAGAAACCACCGAGCAAACACAAGATGCTCCTACATCACATATAGTTTAAATATAAATTTTGTAAAGGAAGTGTGTATAATAAAAGTGTGGACAAGAACATCAAATCCCAAATAAACTATACATCTTTAGTAAAAATTATCACTAGAGCTAAACATATTTCAATAATAAATGGAAAAAATCATGCCATATGTGAAGAAGGAAGTTGATTGTTTGAAATAAAATGAAGTAACATTTGACAAAGGATTATGTTAGAGTAATTTTATTTTTCTTGTTAATTAAACCATATTGATATAATTATTAAGTCACTTATTATCTCTAGTTTACTTAAGCTAAACTTTGGGCATATAATAATTAATTCTTCTATTAATTAATATCATGCAATCTAGGTTTTACCCATTAGGTTTTTTATCTTCTTTTATAAGGATTGATCTCTTTGTAATTTATTCATTCACTTTTGATAATAACAATTTCTCTTTTTGCTCATTAAGAATGTCTTATCAATGGATCTAGGAATTCTAGCTTCCATATTTTTTTCTTCTCTCTTTCTATGATAGGTTTTTTCATGTAGATGATTCTTGGGAGCTGTGGGTTTGATCTTTCATCAACTTCAACATGGTATCTGTTGGAACTCAAAATTGAAGCCCCAATTTTGAGTACCATTTATGGAAAAATCAAGCCTTATAAGCACTTTTAATGTGTGTGTACCTGGTTCTACTTGTGAGTCCTAAGAGGTTTTTAATATTTCTAACACCTTGCATTTAGTATATTTATGTCTTCCATGATGATAAATTTCCATTCTAAGCCATTTCGTGAAGTCCTATTTTGAGCAATTGTCAAATTTGCATTTTTGCATAAGCGTCAAACATGAGGTTATGTTTGCAATTGAATATCTCACACCCAAAATTGTTTAATGGCTCACCACTTTGGTGATATTTAGTTTCCATAATAGAGAGCCTATCTTTCAAAATTTGTGTCATTTTGAATAAGTTTTTCTAGGTTTTGAATCTCTTAAAGTTGTTTGTTTGTCAATGTCATGCTGATGTGAATTGTTTTGAATTCTGGGAAGCCCTGTTTGATTTGTTATATTTTTTACCCAATTGATAAAAATGAGATAATTCCTTTTGAATTGAATTATAGAGGTCAAAGAATTGCTATGTTTTAATTTTGAGCCTTCAAAAAATTTGTTTGATCAATTTTCAAATACAATTCCAAACACAATTTCTAACGTTTTACTAGTGCCAAGAAGTGTAGATTTGTCAGAACCCCTATTCATGATGTAATATCTCAAAATTCATGATAGGTGAGATTGAAAAGATTCTACTACTATTTTCTACTCCAAAAATACTTTAAGCATGCCAATTTTTAACTCTTGACGAATCCGTCTACACACTTTCCGAAGTCATTTCCATTTGCAAAAAAATACTTTTCTGTCAATGTTTCCAATCTACAAATTCTAAGTAGCCCATTTTGACCACTTTCCATTTATATCATGTCATTTTTCATGAGCCCTAATCACATATACATATTTTTCTCATAACAATTAACCAACACCCTAGGTTTTGCTTTCCCAAGTGTCAGTTTACCTAGTTTTCAAAGCCAAATCTGAACATGATTTATAGTTTTCTAACTTGTTTTCTTGCAAACAATTCTAAGAGGGAAACTTTGATGGTCAATATCTTTTGACTAAGAATTCATCATGAGACAAGATTTGGCAGGGTGCAAGAGTGTAGGATACAAAATCAATAGTGCTGATTTCAAAGCTCGATTAGTTGTTTTTGCCAGTTTTTAAAGTCAATCAAAGGACATCTTGGCACAAATTTGATAGTTTGCAGAAAGATGTAAAATGAGTTGTAAAATTGATTCCAATGGACGAATTTGTTTCAAATCAGTGCCAGAGAGTGAATGAGTCAATTTTGCAATTCAGTTGTTTGGAAATGAAATTTTTTTTAGTCAGTCCCACTTGGGGCCTGACTGATTCCATCAGATTTATAAGGTTTAAATGAGGGTTATCATGGAGGGTATGTTCAATACCCATGTTACAACTCAAGACTCAAGCAATAGTCATGCTATTATTTTTATAAACCTAATCCAAAATAAGGATGCCCCCCATCATACATTTGATTTTAAATCACCTTGGAATAACCATTGAATGAGTGGGTTTGTCTATTGTCATCTACATTATTACTTCCAAACTTTAGGTGCTCTTGTACTAGATATGATTGTGCAGGTATAGATTCAAGTTGACTGTTTAGATCAATTAAAAGCAAGCAAAATGAAAGAGTTGGTTTTCAAGAAGAGAATGGAGTTGGAGGAAATATATAGAGAAGCATGTTTGGAGCTAGATAATAGCACTTCACCTAAGAAGTCAAATGCATTGATTGATGTTGGTATGGTTGACCCTTCTGAGCTTCTTGCAAATATTGAAGCTGCAGCCAAAGAGGAAAGTATGCCCATGAAGAGGAGGTCATGGTAATGCAAAAAGGCCCTATGATTGATGAGTTAGAAGAAATGGTAGGCTTGGCTATAACTATAACAAAAGAAATAGAAGAAACAATGACTAAGTCCCAGAGAATGAGGTCTTGTTGAAGATACACATGGAAGGAACGAGGAGGCAAAATACATTTCCAATTTCTTTTGCCATGCCTCTTGGCTCTTTTCCTTTCATGTTGGATTACATGGGCATTTTGGTTGTTGGTAAATATGTCAAACCACAATGAACTAAGAGTTATAAAATATGGATCCATACCTATAACTCTAGTTGTGCCCTTTTTTGGGACGGTGATGAAACAATTGCATTCTATTTTTAAAACTATTAGTGCTCAAATAGGGGAAAATCCTCAAGTAGATGGCAAGGGATCAAAATAGGATACTCGATGCTATTAAAATTGTCTCAACATTTTTTAGTATCAACAACTCTTACCTCACATTATGTTTGAGAAAAATCACAATAAGAATGAAAGTCAAAGGAAAATGCAAGGGAGTCAGTGACAGGGAAGAAGCCATTGGGCAGTCAAGGAAGACCATGATGTGGTAAAGGAGATTTGCAAAATGATCATCCCAAGCTTGAAGAGTTTGAAAGAAGATCAAGTTGCTAGAGGAAGGAAGGATGCAGATGCCTATGTGTAGAGGAAGGCAACCAGTTCATGAGGGAGAACCTGCATGCTAAAAGGTAGGTCCAAAGCATTGGAGGAGAAGGAAATCTATGGCAAAGAGTATGATGTGTTTGTAGGAGTAATATCAACCAAAAGAGAAAGCTATAAGTATCAAAGTCATAAAAGTCAAAGGCAAAACCATCTGAAATGCAAAGAAATATCCATAATGTTTGAATCATTTAGTTGAACCTTATATGCATCATTGGGATACCATCAAATTTAGCCGACAAGGAGACTCTTGAACATTGAGATTTCTTTGGGTAGTGAAGGAAGGATCTTTTTTTCCAAGCCATTTTGTTCATCGCATGCATATTTTTCTTAGAATAGAGAAGTCAACAAAGGAGGCATAGTCCCACATTCAGAAGGAGAAGACCCATTTAAGTGTTTAGATGTTACAACATACAATATGTCCAATATCTTTAAGACATGGCCTTTTTGAAAGGCTACAAGCTCATGTGGTGGGACCTATGTATGCCAGACTTTTGGAGGAAAAGAAGGAATTTTGAACTAAGTGCAATGTGTTGCATAGGCCACGTGGTGACAAGGTGCATTCTTGCATTGTGGAAATGTGCAGAGTTTAAGAAATGTGAGAATGTACCTAAGCACCACGTGGTAGTAGGCCTAGTTCAAAAAATGACATGTGGTCGATTCATGGATGAACTGATAAATGACACATAGCAGATGATGCTCCAGCCTAGCATGGAGAACAGTGTGCAACATTGCTCTAGGGGATTTTTTTTTCTCCCAAGTCCATTTTTTTGTCTAAATATAGATTTTGATTGCCAAAATTATATTCATGTTCAAGGGGGAAATAATTTTATTTTTTTTAAGTGTTGGATTTGTGCAAAGAAAATCTATTTAACCAAGGGCGAATATTATATTTTCTTTCTAACGTTGAATATAATCATCAAGTTCAAATATTTTGTTTTAAACAATGACATAGGATTACTTTAGTTCCTAATAATTTCAAAAATACAATGAAGTCCAAATCAAGCATCGAATTAGTTGTTTTTAAGTCCTTAAGACTAATTTATCTAATATGGTTGACCATTTTCAATTGTTAATATGGGTTCAAAGTTTTACTTAGGTCTAATTATCAGTGTCACATTTTAGAAAGAATACATTTGCTTATTAATTTTTTTCAAGGGGAAAATTCTTGCTTTGTATAATAGAATTTAAATGTCCACACTTAACATGGACCCATTATTGCCCAAGTGTCATGAAACTAGGCTTTGATACCAAAATGTCATGCCCAAAATATAAGGCATAAACACACCAATTTTTTTTTAAAGTGATAATAGGATTAAATGTATAACATAAGTATTTGAATAGAATTACTTAACTTCCTCATACTCTTGTATGATTATGAAATTGAAGTACCAATCAAATGTGAATTTTCTTATCATATTTTAAACTTAAATTGCATAAATTAATATATATCACCATGTTATCTAATTAACCTCAATCAAATGAATATAATTTTGAAACATAAGAATGTCGCAAGAAGGTGAAACATCATTTTATCCATCTAACATAAATCAAGTGAATGAAATTTTGAAGTATATAATGCCACAGTAAGATAAAACATCATCACATCTAATTTCAAGTAAACATATGCAAAAATTGAAATACTAGAAATATCATATGCAAGAATAATACTCAATTTTTTTTTTATTCAATCATCTAATTCAAGGATTTCATCAAGAAAGAACTCGAGAAGAAAACTTGAGATCTTAGTCGTATCCACAATAAGTTTAACAATCACATTTTTACATAGGATTACTATCCCGAAGAGAAATCTGTCAACATATTTGAATTTCAATAAGATTTTTGAATTTCCTTCTTGGTTTCCCAATAGGGAAACCATTACAAAGTCTACAACACATCAAGATGATCATGGAGAGAATGAAAACTAACTGAGAGACAACCAATCTAACATAAAGATAATTTCAAACATTCACTCCCATCCAGGTTTGCACAACAGGTTCATCATTGAACCAAACTAGGGAGAAGGTGGATTTTTCCAATAGGAGACATTGGTCACAACACCATAACATATACCCTTTTGGGGCTAAAATCTCAAGAAATTCTATTCTTCCACAGATGCCCTTTTGAGGCTGATATCACATGGACTTTCACTCTTTTAGGACTTTCACTCTTTCACTTCTCCAATTCCAAAACTCAAAACATGGTTTGTGCTAACGAGTAGGGGTCCATAACACCCTCCTCTCTCTCCCTCTCCTTGTCCTGAGAAGAGACTTTGCACTTTCAGAGACCAACTAAAGACCTTCTCCCATACATGGCCACTTTTTCCCTATCTCAAGGTGAGTAATGCTAATACAACCCATACAATCCCTTCAAAAATCAAAAGTGAAAAAAAAAAGGAAAACATTCGAGAAAATCCCATTTCAATCCCTCTCAAACATATTCATCAAACTCATGAACATACAATTGCAAGAAAACTGAAACATGAAACATGACATGAACCAAATGAGCTAAAGGATTCATACCTTCACAATAAGGTTATGGCAACTAATCAATTTGAGATGATCTTCCCTTACTTATCCTTCTCCTTCAATCTTGAATTGCTCTCTAAAACTAGATGCTAGGTGAACACTCATTCTCTCTCAAAATTGCCTCTAAATAATATAATAACTCAACCACCTTCAAAAAAAAATAACTCCCCCACTTGCCTAAGGTTCTAGAGACTTCTAACTCAACTTGTCATAAGGCTAACCTCAAAGTGGAGTTAAACTTATCCAACTCATGATGAAAACATTCAATTTTCGCAATAAAGAAAAATGGGGTTTTTGGGTGACCATAAAAGTCAATAAAAGGGGCTAGAGGGGTGGAAAATGCCCCCAACTCATACCCATACCCCTTGGGTACTTAGTTTTCATGATTTTTGGCCTCCAAGACTAGTTAAGGACCTATCAAAATGCTAGAAAATTTTGGACTTTCTAACAACCCTCAGAAAATACAAATTAATCACTAATCTTGATTAGGGTAATTAATCTTGATTACTAACTAATTAGAAAAAAGGTAACTTACCTAGTCCAACTTAGATCTTTAGGTTACTTGATTAACCCTAACTATCATAGAGGAATGCATATACAATTCACGAGTGTCGAGCATCACTAAAAATCACTATTATAAAATATTAACACTTAATGATTAAAAAATGATACATTCATTCAACTCACAATACAAATAAAATATGAACAACAGGGTTTGCATCTTTTGTTAGACTCAACCCTAGTTTCCACAATTGGTACATAGGGTTCAGTTTCATTTTTCTATTATATTTTTGGGCTAAAATATCCTACACACTCATTGCACACATCAGTAGCTCAAAAAAATCATATATATATATATATATATATATATATATATATATATATATATATATATATATATATATATATATATATATATATATATATATATATATATATATATATATATATATATATATATATATATATATATATATATATATATATATATATATATAACTTATCACGGAAATCACATAAATTAAAACATTCATCTTTCAAATAACTAGTTGTTTATCTCATTTCTACTCATATTCTTAATCATTAAAATTGCATAACCAAAGTGTTAATTTTGCATTCACTTTCTAAACTACTTCATCAATAATTACATAATCAATATAACATATAACTTATTCATTAATTCATATTAAGTACTAGAATAATCATCATTAGGCATGAATATACCTAAACATCACAACATCACCAATAGGGCATACTGAACCATCTGAATACATATAACCTAATCATTGTGGTACCAGAATCAACATCCTCATCATTGGGTGAAAACACCTCATATCATTTTTAGTGAAATTTTAATTTTTGAAGACTTGAGATAATGTAGTAGTTCTCAAATCACTGAGTATTTAGACATGGATGTATCAGCTACTCTCAAATTTCATTAGGACATTCACAACATAAAACATTACTTCATATCCATTTAAATATCCTATAATGATTTTAATAGAGAATTCATATTTGATAATTACATACAAGGAGGGACCTTACATCCTCCCCCACTAGCTCTTGACTTCCTCTTGGAAGTCACAGAACTAAAATGTTCATCTTATTCTAGACCTTGTCTAGACTTATACCAAAATTTACTCTTGTAAAAATAATGATCAATAATTCATATACATACTCAAGGGCGATAACATATTTACCTAATCATTCTTACTAAAAGTAAAGCTCAATCCATAACTCTAACATTGTTACATTTTCCAAGGTCATATAAATAAATTTCAAATCTAGTATCAAATACTTATAGAGTCTCTAATAATAATAATATAATAAGATATTATGAATTCCACATACCCACTCAGTTGTATGAGACTCCCTCAAATGAGGTTTCTTATAATGCAACTTGACTCTTTACATAGGGTTAATCACTTTTCCTTTAGAGTTTCCACAACATACTAATTTCTTGATAGGATACTAAATAGTCCTTTGTTACACCTGCACCTTTTTTTGTCTAGAAGTCCATTAGGTTATCTCGTTACCTTAACAAGTTTGATATTGGGGTGCAATCCATTTCTCATAATAGTCCACAGATATCACTAGTCCTATTCTTGAAGTCTTGGGAGAGGGTGGGGCACGAATACTCTTACTAATAACCCCATACCCAAAATTTATAAATCCACTTAATTGTTAGGAATCCCTTTTTGGGTAGGCCCATCATATGTCACTTTGCCAACAAAATTCAGAAGAAAGTGCCTCAAAAATTTAAATTTGACATCAAGCATGAAACATCCAACACAAAAGTTTGAAATAAAAGAAATAAAGAGTGGCCACTATAGAAAAAATTTATTCAAGAGATAAAGACAAGACCTAGATGCAAAATAGAATCATCAATAAGAAATTTGGCTAAATAGCCCCACAACACATTGTTGGCAGACAGGGAAGAACACTAGAGTACCAAAATCTGAAATTAGATAAATAAGGAAATAAATTCAATTACTTACAAAGTTTAAATTACTAACATAATGCAGTCATACTAGGGTCACTAAGGAAAATGAGGAATCTTAGGTCTTCCAAATACATTGCAGGGATCTTAAATTGAACTAAGATGGTGGTCTAAAGACCATGTCACTCAACCTATGATTGATCCCACCTGCTAACTACATACTTATATTCATTGACATCACCCTATAATTAGGGTTTTTTGTAACAAGGATTTTTCCTTGATCAGAACTCACTCAAAAGTGCAAATGTGAGGGTACTAAAATGAATCCCCTTTCATCCTCTTATTGTTACCCTAGTTTCTTTTTGAAGAAACTAAACATGTGGAAAATTTAGTGTTAGTAGGGTTGTACTCTAAGTTACAATATCAAATCTCTTATCCTTAATCTTTCTTAGGTCAAAATTTACCACAATATACCAACTGAAGTTATGTTATCATTCTCACCAAATTTGGTATGATCTTGTATACATATATACCTCACTGCCCGTGCTATTTTGTCATTTACACAAGTTCTATTTATCATCTGAGAATATGTTGAATGCAATTATTCTTATCAATAATCCATACTTCATGTTCTTCTAGTCATAAATGACTTATGAATTCGTCCTTAGGTTGCAAGGTTACAACTAGTTAGGTTTAAAACCATTTGTCAATGTTTATTTAGTCATTCTTACAACTAGCTCCTTGTTGTCAATAAAGGTCATCATCATTGGTATTATCATGCTTTGTGGCTTATAGTCCTCTTATTACTTAATTTTGGTACCTGAACGTTTAGTTTGTATTAGTTTGATGACTTCATCATGACTTTACTTTCTCTATATTGTGGAGTTATAATTGATCCAATCATTTTTTATACTAGAGTCTAAGAGTTTTCACTTGAAAGTTGAAAATTTAGTATTACTCATGTTTTAGTAAGCTTGCTAACATTATTAAACTCACATAACCCTATCTCAAAAGTTTGCATTTTCCCACCATTTAATTTCTATTCTTACCACCATATTTTTAGATAGATTTAATCCCCGATTAGGGTTCTGCTACTCATAGTAGAACTAAGATTCTTTTATTCTTTGAGTGTTCCTAGATAACTTACTTATTCAATGGCTTCTTGCATTAGTAATCCTATAGTTCAAGGTTTCCAAAGGTTACTTGCAAATTTGAATTGAGTTCTCCTTTTTTTTTAAAATAATAATCCACTATGTATATACATACTACACTGCAATGGTTACGAGAAGTAGATGAAGGATTAAGAGTGAGTTTTGAATACATATCATCAAGATGCAGAGTGGACATCTTCCACACGATGTATAGGTTCGAACCCTTAAGTCCTAACGTTACAAAAATACTTACTTCTAGTTGAATGAGTCAATCAATTGAACATTAGGTTCAAATTACAAAGGTATGACATCAAGTTCAAGATACATATTTAGGGTTTCCAAGTTTCTTAAGTCGACTATGATGTTATCCCTTTATCACTATACTAGATCAATCCTTAGGAGATTCTAATTCTGCATTTATAGGTGATTCTATCATATGATACTAATACTTAATTCTAGATAATATCAAAACTCATTTTGAACTAATTAAAATATTGAAATATTTATCATTAAACTATTTACAACTTCTAACTCATCTTCTGTCATAACCTGACCCATCATATTATGTTACCTAGTCAACTAGAGTTATAACACTTCCCAATCCACTAACCACATTCTAGGTTTAAAATTCAAATGCAAAATATCCCAATACTATATTAGTCATAAAATTTTTAAATCCTAACAAAAGAATAATAATATAAAGTTTATATCTAATCCATTTCCAATCCTACTCTTCACTTAATTATTAAGAGAACATTTATTCATTAACATATAATACTAGCTTTCGACATAAGAGCTTTTAACCTTATTGCAAATTCAATGTCCTACACTATAGTCAAATTAAAAACTACTAGCCATTAAAATATATTACTCAAAGAATTCTAATACCCATAGTTTAAATCTTCATCCTAAATACTAATAATTAATAAAATAACATAATAAAATCATCAATTCACTAATCATTAAGCTTGATCTACATATCTTCTAAATTAATCATTCCTTAAGCAAGGGAAATAAACACTAGTTATTATTTTTAAATTAAATAAAACTATCATTTACTAACATGTAATATTATCTAATTTATAAGTCTAAGCATCAAAACTTTAAAAAAACTTCAATTCCACTTTACTAAATACTAGCTAAACTAATTTTTAAACCAGCATTAATAATTAACACTATAAGATATAACTAGATGTTAAACTAAGCCATAACAAATTTTAAATAACCTAAATACTTACTAATATTAACAACTAATCTATTTCTAGCATGAATTTATTAACTTTTTAACATAATCAAATAAATTAAATAACAACTAATGCTATCATTAAAAATAACAACTAACATCTAACATTTAGAATATACTAATTACTTAACAATAAAACTAACTACTTTCTAACATCTAACACATATTGACATTTAACTCTCTTTTTTTAAACAATACTAATGTTACCACTAACTCCTAACTAACACATAATTAAAATTTAAACTAATACTAACTACACTTATTTAACACTAAATTCTAAAATCACAATTACAAACTAAAATTTATTAAACTTAATAATTTAAATCTAACACCAACAACATTATTACAATAAAACTAAAAACTAATAAATATTCTTAAACTTAAATAACCTACAAAGTAACCATCCCTCTACACTCTAACCATCCCCCTTAACCACCCCCTACTCCCTTGCCCCACATCCTTCCTCCCATGTGAGTGCAGGGCCCCAAACTGCTGCCCTTCCACCCTGCCCAAGGAAGGCATGAGGCAACACTTGGACAAGGTGAGGATTGGGTGGGTGGCCCGTCCCATCAAAAAAAAAGAAACCACCCTCCCCATTAAAACATACACCTCCTCCAATGCAGTGACCAAACAAAGAGGATGTAAGGGGTTGTCTTATCAAATAAGACCACAGTTTATGCATTTAAGACATTAGCTATTTTTGAGAAAACTATTACTCTTCTTTCCAAACCATTTGTCATGTCACATGGGTGTGAAGTCATGGTGCTGGGGAAAAAATGCATGGAGGGGGGAATAATAAGATTTAAGGCCTAGGTCAAATCATAATTTTTAAACCAAGATCTCCCCACACTGTCCAAGACTGAAATTCATAGGTCTCAAAGCAAGGTGAAATAAGGAATGTTTCATTTGTCAAACTTTATTAAAAGCCCTACCCAAATTAATTCATTTTCCACATGACGAGTCAGACTAACTTGGGGTTGTGTGAGAGCCCATTAAACCAAGGCCTATGCCTCGCAAGGAAAAACAAAGGATATGAATTTATGTTTTAAAGTTTAGTTGGTGCATTTGTATTTGATAGGATAGGATTGTAAGATATTTGTAAATTTAATTTATTTTGTTTTGTTTTGTTTTGTTTTTTATTTAAATATTTTACTATTTAATAAGTCTAAAAAAAGAATAATTAGGGAATCTTTACGATTCTCTTTTCAAAAAAGAAATTAAATTCCTCCCAATACAAAATCTAGAGAGCAATATTGCTCTAGGGTTTTTGTTTTCTCCCAAGTCCATTTTTTGTCTAACTATAGATTTTGATTGCCAAAAATTTATTCATGTTTAAGGGGGAAATAAATTTTTTTTTTTAAGTGTTGGATTTGTACAAAACAAATTATTTAACCAAGGGGGAATATTATTTTTATTTCTAAAGTTGAATATAATAATCGAGTTCAAGTATTTTGTTTTAAACAATGATGTAGGATTACTTTACTTCCTAACAATTAGAAAAATACAATTAAGTTTGAATCAAGCATTGAAGTAGTTATTTTCAATTCCTTGAGACTAATTTATCTAATATAGTTGACCATTTTGAATTGTTAATATGGGTTCAAAGTTTTACTTAGGTCTAATTATCAATGTCACAGTTTAGAAAGAATACATTTGCTTATTATTTTTTTTGCAAGGGGAAAGCCTTGCCTCATATAATAGAATTTAAATGTCCACACTTAAGATGGACCCATTATTGCCCAAGTGTCAAGAAACTAGGCTCTGATACCAAAATGTCATGCCCAAAATATAGGGCATAAACACACCAATTTTTTTTTAAAGTGATAATAGGATTAAATGTAAAATATAAGTATTCGAATAAAATTACTTAACTTCCTCATACTCCTGTATAATTACGAAATTGAAGTAGCAATCAAATGCAAATTTTCTTAACATATTTTAAACTTAAATTGCATAATTTAATATACATCACCATGTTATCTAATTAACCTCAATCAAATGAATACTATTTGGAAACATAAGAATGCCACAGGAAGGTGAAACATCATTTTATCCATTTAACATAAATCAAGTGAATGAAATTTTGAAGTATATAATGCCACAGTAAGATAAAACATTGTCACATCTAATTTCAAGTAAACATATGCAAAAACTGAAATACCAAAAATATCATATGCAAGAATGATACTCAATTTTTTTAATTCAATCATCTAATTCAAGAACTCCCTCAAGAAAGAACCAAGGAAGAAAACTTGAGATCTTAGTCGTATCCACAATAAGTTTAACAATCACATTTTTACACAAGATTAGTATCCTGATGAGAAATCTCCCAACATTTTTGAATTTCAATAACATTTTTGAATTTCCATCTTGGATCCACAATAGGGAAACCATTACGAAGTCTGCAACACATCAAGATGATCATAGAGAGAATGAAAACTGACCAAGAGACAACCAATCTAACATAAAGACAATTTCAAACATTCACTGCCATCTAGGTTTGTACAACAGGTTCATCATTGAACCAGACTAGGGAGAAGGTGGATTTTTCCAACAAGAGATGTTGGTTACAACACCATAACATATGTCTTTTCAGGGCTAAAATATCAAGAACTTTCATTCTTCCACAAATGCCCTTTTGAGGCTGATATCACAAGGACTTTTTTTCTTTCACTTCTGAAATTCCAAAACTCAAAATATGGTTTGTGTTGATGAGTAGGGGCCCATAACACCCTACTCTCTCTCTCCCTCTCCTCGTACTGAGAAGAGACTATCAAAGTCCAACTAAAGACCTCCTCTCATACATATCCACTTCTACCCTATCCAAGGGTGAGTAATGCCAATACAACCCATACAATCCCTTCAAAAATTAGAAGTGAAAAAAAAAAGGAAAACATTCAAGAAAAACTCGTTTCAATCCCTCCCAAACATATTCATCAAACTCACAAACATACAAATGCAAGAAAACTGAAACATGAAACACGACATGAACCAAATGAGTTGAATGATTCCTACCTTCACAATAAGATTATGGCAACTGGTCAATTTGACATGAGCTTCCCTTCCTTCTCTTTCTCCTTCAATCTTGAATTGCATTCTAAAACTAGAGGTTGGGTGAACACTCATTCTCTCTCAAAATTGACTCTAAATAAGATATTAACTCAACCACCTTCAAAAAGAAATAACTCCACCACTTGCCTAAGGTTCTAGAGACTTCTAACTCAACTTGTCATAAGGCTAACCTCAAGGTGGAGTTAAACTTATCCAACTCATGATGAAAACATTCAATTTTCGCAATAAAGAAAAAATAGGGTTTTTGGGTGACCATAAAAGTCAATAAAAGGGGCTAGAGGGGTGGAAAATGCCCCCAATCGATATCCATACTCCTTAGGTACTTAGTTTTCATGATTTTTGGCCTCTAAGACTAGTTAGGGACACCTATCAAAATGCTAGAAAATTTTGGACTTCCTAACAACCCTCAAAAAAAGAAAATTAATCACTAATCCTAATTAGGGTAATTAATCTTGATTACTAATTGATTAGCAAAAAATTAACTAACCTAGTCCAACTTAGATGTTTAGGTTACTCAGTTAACCCTGACTATCATGTTGGAATGCATATACAATTCACGAATGTCAAGTGACATTGAAAAATCACTATTACAAAATATTAACACTTAAATGATTTTAAAATGATACATTCATTCAACTCACAATACAAATAAAATATGAACAACAGGTTTGCATCTTTTGTTAGACTCAACCCTGATTTCCACAATTGGTACATAGGGTTGTGTTCTACTTCTCCACTAAATTTTTTGGCTAAAATATCCTACACACATCAGTAGCTCAAGAAAATTACACACACACACACACACATATATAACTATAACTTATCAGGGAAATCACATAAATTAAAGCATCCATCTTTCAAATAACTAGTTATTTATCTCGTTTCTACTCATATTCTTAATCATTAACATTACATAACCAAAGTGCTAATTTTGCATTCACTTTCTAAACTACTTCATCAGTAATTACATAATCAATATAACATATAACTTATTCATTAATTTAGATTAAGTACTAGAATAATCATTGTTAGACATGCACATACTTAAACATCATAACATCACCAATAGGGCATACTGAACCATCTGAATACATATAACCTAATCATCGTGGTACCAAAATCAACATTCTCATCATCAAGTGAAAACACCTCGTATCATTGTTAGTAAAATTTAATGTTTAAACACTTGAGATAATGTAGTCATTCTTGAATCACTGAGTATTAAAACATGGATGTATCAACTACTCTCAATATCCATTAGGGCATTCACAATATAAAACATTACTTCATATCCATTTAAATCTACTATAATGGTTTTAATAGACAATTCATATTTGATAATTACATATGAGGAGGGACCCTACATCCTCCCCCACTAGCTCTTGACTTCCTCCTAGAAGTCGCACAACTAAAATGTTTGTCTTATGCTAGACCTTGTCTAGACTTATACAAAAATTTACTCTTATAAAAATACTGATCAATAATTCGTATACATACTCAGGGGTGATAACATATTTACCTAATTATTCTTACTAAAAGTGAAGTTCAATCCATAACTCTAACATTGTTACATTTTCTAGTGTCAAATACCCTGAAAACATATTGGTCACAAATAAATAAATTTCAAATCTAGTATCAAATGCTTATAGAGTCTCTAATAATAATAATAATATAATAAGATATTTTGAATTTCACTTACCCACTCAGTTGTATGAAACTCCCTCAAATGAGGTTTCTTATAATGCAAATTGACTCTTTATGTAAGGTTAATCACTTTTCCTTTAGAATTTACATGACATACTAATTTCTTGATAGGATACTAAAAAATCCATTGTTACAGCTACACCTTTTTCATCTAAAAGTCCATTAGGTTATCTCATAACTTTAACAAGTTTGATATTGGGGTGCAATCCATTGCTCATAATAGTCCATGGATATCACTAGTCCTATTCTCAAAGTCTTGGGAAAGGGCAGGGTATGAATACTCTCACTAATAACCCCATACCCTAAAGTTGTACGTCAACTTAATTATTAGGAATCCCTTTTCAGTAGGCCCATCATATGTCACTTTTCCAACAAAATTTAGAAGAAAGTGCCTCAAAATTTAAATTTGACATCAAGGATGAAACATCCAACACAAAAGTTTGAAATAAAAGAAATAAAGAGTGGTCACTATAGAAAATATTCAACAGATAAAGACATGACCTAGAGGCAAAATAGAATCCTCTATAAGAAATTTGGCTAAACAACCCCACAACACATTGTTGGCAAATAGGGAAGAACATTAGAGTACCAACATGTGAAATCAAACAAATAAGGAAATAAATTCAATTACTTACAAATTTTAAATTACTGACATAATGTAGTCGTACCAGGGTCACTGAGGAAAATGAGGAATCTTAGGTCTTCCAAATACATTGTAGGGATCTTGAATTAAAATAAGATGGTGGTCCAAAGACCATGTCACTCAACCTATGATTGATCCCACCTACTAACTACATACTTATATTCATTGACATCACCCTATAATTAGGGTTTCTTGTACCAAGGAGTTTGACCTTATCAAAACTCACTCAAAAGTGCAAATGCGAGGGTACTAAAATGAGCCCCCTTTCATCCTCTTGTTGTTTAATTGAGAAATCACTGTTACAAAACATTAACACTTAATGATTACAGAATGATACATTCATTCAACTCATAATACAAATAAAATATTAACAACAGGGTTTGCATATTTTGTTAGACCCAACCCTAGTTTTCACAATTGGTACATAGGATTCAGTTCTGTTTCTCTGTTAGATTTTTTGGCTAAAATATCCTACACACATCAGTAGCTCAAAAAAATCACACACACACACACACACACACACATATAACTTATTAGGGAAATCACATAAATTAAAACATCCATCTTTCAAATAACTAGTTGTTTATCTCATTTCTACTCATATTCTTAATCACTAAAATTGCATAACCAAAGTGTTAATTCTACATTCACTTTCTACACTACTTCATCAGTAATTACATAATCAATATAACATATAACTTATTCATTAATTTAGATTAAGTACTAGAATAATCATCATTAGGCATGCATATACCTAAACATCATAATATCACCAATAAGGCATATTGAACCATCTGAATACATATAACCTAATCATCATGGTACAAAAATCAACATCCTCATCATCAAGTGAAAACACCTCATATCATTGTTAGTGAAATTTTAATTTCTAAACACTTGAGATAATGTAGTAGTTCTTGAATCACTGAGTATTAAAACATGGATGTATCAACTAATCTCAATTTTCATTAGGGCATTCACAACATGAAACATTACTTCATATCCATTTAAATCTCCTATAATGGTTTTAACATAGAATTCATATTTGATAATTACATACGAGGGACCTTACAATATGAAAAGTAGTAATGTAGATAATATAGCTTGTTCTAATCTATTAGGCATTTCTATGTTTTAATTTCATGCATATGAATGTATAATTTCAAGGAAATGAATACAATTGAGCAGAAATCTCTTTAGTTTCATTCTAATTCTAATCTCCTTCCTCTGTTGTCTACAATGTTTTGTGTTTAAGAAAAAAGATCTTAAACTCATTTGCAATCCCTTAAGGTTGTATGAATAGATAAGTTTGATGTTGGAACAAAGAGCCAAGTAAATGCTTATTTACCTTGATAGGGTTGTAGGTTTCATCAAAGGATATTCAATAAGTAGTGAGAATTCTTATGAGGATAGATGCCTATTTACAAGGTGAATGGATAGATCAGATATTTGAATATATGAGTATGTCTCAAGTATCAATATGTATGTATTTGATTCATAAAATTGCCCAGTGGATAAGGCACTAATCAGTTATAAGATCAATTAGTTCTTATTGTTTCATATTTGAGGTTTTGCCGAACTCAACATCATTAATCAAATGTATTTCCCTTTCATGTTGAAGAGTTGAAAAGGATTCCCTCACTTAGCTTGTGAATTTCATAGATTTGCAATTTGCTACTGCATATTTTTGTTATTGCATAAGTGTTAGGAGATATAAGAATTCTATTTGCTTTGTTAGATTAAGGTATATGTTTAGCACTGGTACCATATTAATTGAATCTAAGGTCCATTGACCTAGGTTTTGTAGAGCCTAAAGTAAAAGAAGGGTCTAGCCTTATAGTTGGTCTGGTGTTTGAAATGGTATGTTGAAGATGGCAGTTAGCTGCCCCTAGATGTATCTTGTTCTCATCAAGGTAATTTGGAACTGTGTTGTTTCTGTTGGAATATTCAAATATGGAAAGAGTACTTATGAGAGGGGGGGTTGAATCAGAAGTACTAAAATTTTTCCTATAAAACTTTTATGTGGAAATAAATTGCATGCATGTAAATACATTAAGTAAACATGAAACTAACACATGCATCAATAACACATAATACCTAAAATTGGTAACCCAGAAACCCTCCAAGAATAAGAAGGTAAAACTGGGGTGGGGATGATACCCACAAAAATTACTGCAGCAATATTGTTTAACCGCTTCTGATGGTTTGACCTGTTAAAGGCCTACCCTGTTAAAGGTTTTACACTGTGTCAATAGTGACCTGGTTAGAGAATTTACAAACACTTAACATGAAGTGTCACCCTCTTAAAGGATTTAATCACCTATCTCTAGGATCAATGAAATAGCTATTAAGCTAACCTATCACCATAGGATTTCCATGCTAATACAATGGCTAGAAAGTATTAGGTAAAATGAACCTGATAGTTTACAATCCTTGATTGCTGAATGATGACTCTGTTCTGCTTCGTCTGATCTTGATCCTTTTTGATCTGATATCTTTCACTTCTGAAAATAGTATATCAACCACTCTATATCTTCTCCTCTATATCATCATCTTCATCATCTCCTTCTCTATCATGTCTTCTCTATGAGATATCATCTTCCTTATAAATACATTCAAGGATTTAGGGTTAGGTCTAGATCTACAATCCATATTCAATCTTCATTTTCGCTTAATACTTATCTTTTGCTGATTGGTTGCATGCCTTTATCATTTTTCTTATTGGCTGCATGAAAATTACATAGGAAATATAAAAGATTCGATCTGATCATTAAATCCTTCGAGATTTCCTTATGTCGGCTGTAAAGACTGTTTTCATCATAGTTTGTGTGATTCCAAACTCTTATGCTGATATCCTGGATTAGTCGGCTCCTAAAATATTTATGTTGCTCGGCACATGCTGTTCTACTGAGTTACTCGGCACTTACACAAAACTGTGTTACTCGGCATCTAAACTTTACTCGGCACCTGATCTTCACTTGGCATTTACACTTTACTCAGCACCTACACTTTACTCAGCATTTACACTTTACTCGACACCTACACTTTACTTGGCACCTGAAGATTACTCGGCATCTATTGCACTCGGCACCTATTCTTGATCTTGGTTAAGTGTATTGACACTCAGTTGTCAAATTTATTCTTTAAGCTAACAGTTTTAAAACACCAATAGTATCAAAGCTCTAGATCTTCATGTTCTTGTTATGTTTATGAGAGTTTTGGCTTATCTTTGTAATTTTTGTTTTTCCTTTCAGAGGGTTTCATTTTTTAGAGTTTTTTTGTATTGGATCTGGAGGTCACCTTTTTTGATGCACTTTGAGCCCAAACGAACCTCACCATTGAGCTCAAAGCACCCAAAAACCTTTACTTTCATATTAAAAAAATTTAATTTGGACACAATTAGAATCTAAGGCAAAAAAATATTTTTCCCAGATTGGGCACATTTCCCAAGGTAGTGATTTTGTGATTTTCAAAAAAAATTGGAGTAAAAATCAAGATTTTTTGGTGTAAAAAATTGAGATTTTTGGCATGCATGTAGTGCCTCTCCCATTTGACTTTTGTAAGTCATCCTGATGGATGCAACCTTGCTGATCTTTTGTGGTGATGGATCATGATTGTGACCCTAAGTGGTCTACACCGTTGAGGTGTTTGGATTTATATTTTTGTATCTGTTGCTTTGTTTATGCTTTTGACTGATTTTTGAGATTATGATGTGATTTTTGGTTCACTAAGGTTTGTGCCAGTGGTTACCAGGATCGATGTGGTATCATGAGGTTGTTCTGTGATTACCCTGAGATGTTTGCAGAGATTGCACTATGCTCTTTTACCATGCTACACTGGACTAGGTTCCTATAGCAGTGGTTAGTCATGTTTATGACTGTTTTTGCTTATGTGTTTTAAATGCCTTTTTAATGCAGAGTAATCAATCATTATTAAATGCTTAAGTAATTAGAATTGATTGTTCTTGTTGGATTATTTGGTTATGTGCTACGGACATTTACCTTGTTTTATTTTGATCTGAGAGATATATGTTCTTATGTGATGTTTACATTTGAGAGGACCTGAGGGTCAGATGCTACACTTTGATTCCAGTATCATGGATTCTAGACTATTATGTTGTTCAGTTAATCATATTGCATGATGATGCCATTTTGAGATGACAGTGTGTTTTATGATGATATCTGGTATTTGGACATACCTCTGATTATGTTATGTGATGGATTTAATGCTATGGTTATTTACTTCATTCCTACGTTGTTATGCTTTATGTGAACGTGAGTGATGTAAATAGATTATTTTAATATAATTAAATAAATGGTTAAATTAGGTGATTTAATGCATTTATTGCTTCGACTATGTTATTATATGCAATTGCACTTGATCGTGTTGTTTAGTGTGAAGGATTTATATCCCTAGTAATGGCACATGGAGTTAGTGGTTCAGCCTTTCATATTTTACCAATGGCGTCCTTGTATGGTCGACGTATCCTTTATTAAAATGTTTAATTTAAACCTTTCGATGATTATTAAATCCGAACTCATTGCATTATGTGATTAGACCAGTAAGCGTGTTTGTGCATTTAGAGGTTCGCATTGTCGCGAAAGTTGTTTAAGGTGATTTATGTGTTTTTGGGTTTTTGGGCTTTTTAATTGATTTATTTTAATTTATGGCAGCTTTGCCATAGATGAATTCCTATTTATAGGAATAGCCTATTTTTGTTTGGGTCGATTCAGGATTTAACTAGGTTGGCTGGTTATTTGCCCTAATCGATTATTCACTCGAAAAGTGAATAAGTATCCAAAGAGGAATTTAATTCCTCACTTCTCACTTTTGAATTGGAAAGTTAGAGAGTAAAACCCAAAATCCTCTTCATGAGGATTTACTATTTTGTTCGTTGTGGGAGCTATGGGCATGGGATCATCGCAAGGTTGGGCTCGTTGGATCCAGCTCGGGGAAACCTTGGATTGTCACGATTTTCAGCTACTTCTGCGAGATATTTATTTTATGGTTCAGATTCTCGTTTTGCCCTTTTGGCTGTGAGGTAGGGCTTTCCTATTTTATTGTTTTTGCTTTGTTTCTGCTTTTGTTTTTGGTAGCTGTTTGTTTGGAGGCTGAGAACTAGTGTTCCCCTCCATTTCTGTATGCTAGTTCTACCCGGTTGGGCAGGTATGAACATTTCTCTATTTTTTGGGATGAGGGTTTGGGATTTTGCACTGTTATGCTGGCCATTTTTTCATATGATGTCTGATTCCATTTATTTTTGGATTTTTGGGGTTTTTGAACCCAAATGCCAAATGGGTTTTAATTTTGAAGTTTTCCAAATTTTTGGGGTTTTTACCTCGTTTTGTGTGCTGCCTTGTTTTCTCAGGTTTCCTTGGCACAATGTGGGTCATGGACCTTGATGATCCATTTGGATATTAGTCAAACCACTTTTTCACTTTTGTGTTGCATTGGGATGCGTGTTTCATCCGTACTCCCGATGTTGTGTTCAATTGAGCGATTTTACACCTGTTATTGTTTCTTTTAGACCCTTGCTTTTGTTCGTGAACGCTAGGATTCGTGTAGAATCCATACTCTCGAATTGAGGCTGGTTGAGTGAGTTCATGATGTTTGTTCTTGTTACATCATCAGGATTCGTGTAGAATCCATACTCTCGGATTGAGGCCGGTTGAGTGATTTCATGATGGATGATTTTATTGGCTTTGGGATTCGTGTAGAATCTGTCCTTCCCGTGTTGCTTTCAGTTGGGTGTTTTCTTTGCATTGTGTTCTCATTCCTGTCCTTGTGTTATGATCTACGTGATGGTGGTGCACCGCACACGAGTACATGCTCGTACATTTGTTGGGTGACTTGCGAGGCTCGATCTTTCGTGGATTTTCTGGAAGTTATGATCATTGGGGTTGGGATGGGAGTATGCATGCCCATGGGTACTTGTCATAGGATGAGCATGGGTAGGGTAGGGTAGCATATGAAGGGGGCTTCTATCTCGCAACCCGACAATCATGACGCCATGGGTATGGCTGAGAGGAGCTTGTTTAAGTGATAACTAAAGAAAATGTGTGACTGGTAATAAAACTTAAGATAATAAAATGGTACTTTTGTGTATTGGCCTTCCGTTGAGGGAGTTGAGCTACAAAGATTCGAGCTTGGGCTTTTTGATGTGAAGCGACTCTCCATGATGCTATTCCCTACATAGTAGCCTATTGAGTGTCTGACCAGGACCTATACTCCTTGCATTGTCTTAGGTTCTTGGTTGCAGCCATCATACTATCTGGCATGAGTTTTAGCCATGGATGTTGTTTTTATGTGTGTTTTTGGTTGGATCATTATCTCCATCAGCACGGCGGGTGTGGACCTATGGGTGCCATGTGGTTGGGAGGCGTAGCTACCTTCACCACTGCTAGGGATCGGTGTACAGAGATGATCTTTGTCCTAGTGCGACCGTTGCTGGATGTTTTCACTTGGTACTTCGGGTTCTGGAGTATGCTTTCTTGTGATTTATGCTTTCATTGGGATGCTTGTATATCATGTTTAGATGATGTTATTTTATTTGGCGCATTCCCTTATTATGATGTTTAGCATATGATTAGATTATGTGATTTTCTTTAGAGTTATATATGTTGCTTACTGCTGTTTAGCATGTGATAGGTGATGTTATCTACTGTAGGATTATCTTATGCATTATCACTAGCATGTTAGATTTTCTTATGCTATTATTGTTGCATGTTTTTAGTAGTGACGTCCCTACTACGACAGTACCGACGATCTGCTCGGTGGCTTGGGATGTTACGCGCAGGGGATGGCTAGGACCCACAATGGTCTTATGATGCTATTGACGGTTGGGAGGAACCGCATACTTAGTTTGGTTGTTTTGTTCCTAAGATGTATTTCTGTACATTGCGATGATGTTTTTGTTCTCTACGATGTTTAATTTAGTGTGTTCGTTGCTGCTATAGTTTAGATGGTTTGATGTTCTTCTTTCTGTGTTGTTCTTGCACTCGAGTGTTCATTCCTTGAGCCTTCGTGGATTCGGTACTCCCCGGTGTGGAGGTTCTTTTGTCGATTTTTCCCCATTTTTGAGTTCTAGAAGTGTTTTTACTTTCTATGGGTGACATTTATTCAGCATTGGGCGACACTGATAAAGTATCGCACGCCCATAGAAAGAATGTCGTACGATACTATAAAGTGTCGCATGCATTATTGGAGAAGTTTCGTACGACATTGGAAGAGTGTCGCACAACTTTATAAGAAATGTCGCGTGATACTTTTCCAGTATCGCATGCCTTCTTGAGAAGTGTTGCACTCAATAAGAGAGAAGTGTCGCCCTACCTTAGTAAAAAGTGTCGCACAATTTTTGTGAAAAACCTGCACATGCCATCAGCGGGCACTTTTCTTCATGATCCGATCTTTTTGAGAGTGGTTTTGGATACCCTTTTGGGCATTCTTCAAGCCTATGTTGTTGCATTTTGAATTCAGGAAGTTTCTTTTGAAATTCAGTTATTGGGTTTCTGTTGTAGTCCTTCGAGGTTTAAAATATATCGTTTAAGTATAAGTTATAAGTTGACATATATTTAATTCCTTATACTTAAGATATATTTTAATATATGCAATAAATCATTTGAGATAGGTTTCAGACCTCTCGGAGATAAGTTATGGATTCTAGGAAATTTTAGGGTATCAGAAATCCAGACTTAGCCAATTTTCAGGGCTTCAGGATTTCAGGCTTAGCCAAATTTTGGGATTCTGCATTTTACCCCAGCTTGGTGTTTTTTTGATGAGTGGTTGTTTCTTGTGCCCTCATCATGTGTGTTGTCTTTGTTGGCTTTGTTTGTGTGTGTCAGTTTGGTAGTGGCGTTCGGAGATTCGTTGGTTGTCGGGATTGTGTTGAAGTCTTTCATTGCGATCTTTGTGATCCCTGTATGATGTTGTCTTGTGCATTCATACTTGTAAAATATATATATATATATCTTGGCTTGTTTTGAATCCTTGTTCCCAAGTATCTCCAAGTGGGGCATTACAATGCAAATCAAGGTATTTTGGTAAAAACTAAGGTATATCAGCACAAAAGCTAAGGTGATTCACCTCTGTTTGCCCTTTTGACTCTTTTTAGACCTACCTATGGTTCTTTTGTCTATAACTTGCTCATCTAAACTCTATTCTTCACAAATGAGATATCATTGGAAAGCCAACTCTAAGCCTAGCATGATGATGTAGTTTATTTTGACTTTTGATGCTACTTGGTTTCTATTTTATGTAGTCAAAGTCTAAGTTTCTATTTTGCACTCTGAGAGACATATCTTGAGACATTTTATTTTTGAGATTTTGCTCTAGACACATCTCATCCAATTTTTTCCATTCTGGTGGATATCTTGGTTTTTTTAGGTCCAAGGATTGATTTTGTTTCTTTAGATGATTTTTCATGGGTTTTACTATCTCTTGTATCAACCTAATGTCTCTTTTGATCTTTGTTGACATCCTTTCATAGTATTTTTTGCAAATGCACTGAGATAAAGTGCCACTCTATTACATTTTAGGATCTTTCACATCTTTGTGTTTTTTCGTACTCACACTACATTATAAATTTCCTTTGGGGGTTTCATGTTGGCCATATTTTCCATCTTCTTTTGTCAAGTAAGTGTTCCTTCCATGACATTAGCCTCATGATGTGTTGATGACACTTGACATTATAGGTGTTTTTACTTCTTTTGCACTCTTATGTTCCCAGTTCTTCTTTCTGTAGGAGATATTGCATTTAGTTTCAATGTTTATGTCTTACCTATCAACATTATATGGGGGTTATGTTGGTTCTATTGCTTTCATGGCTTGGTGGAGTGAACTATTTATTTAGTATTTGATCCTATGTACTAGACGATTGCAGTGACTAGATACCTATGCATTTTGGTGATGTCATGCCCAAAATTTATAGGGAAAAACACAACTAGAATTTATTATTATTATTATTTAAAGGTTAACATTTAGGATAACATAGGGAATTGAACATTACCATACAAGGTTAGACACAGTGAATTTGATAACCTTTTTGTATGTTAATAGAGGGTGGTGGATGTTATAATTATTTGATCAAAAGCCACATTATTTTCTATAAGGCTTTTCAAAATAGATTGATGAGATTTTAAAGAAGCTAATAATAAATTTTCTAACTATGTATGTGAGGCCTCGCCCTGACCCTTCGTAGCCTTAGTTGTTATTTTAACATTTTGACACTCATGACTCGAGATATCGAGACATTATCTGATACTTAGAACATATTATATTATTTCATGTTACTTTCAAATATATTGATGTTTGTCATTTAATGTTTTATGTATATGCATGTTGATGAAATCGATAAATGTACAATTGATACTTTGATTTAAGAGATTTTAAATGGTTAAGAGTTAAGTAGGATGGAAGAAACCCTAATTGATGTATGGTTCAATTTATGTGAATTTCTGATACGTATATATGTACATGTGATTTTTGGGACTACTGATGTGTGCAATGAGTGTGCAGATAATTTTAGTCGAGGAAATCGATGGAGGAACAGATTTGATCTCTATGTGTTAATTTTGGAAACCTTATTGTTCGTAATTCACGTATTGTATTGTGAGATATATGTATGTATCTTTCTATGTTCAGTGAATGTTAATGTTTGTAACTATGCTCTTTTAGTATCACTTGACACTCGTAAATTGGTTATGTTCTTCAGTGTGCTAATTGGGTTCTTAATCGAGTTTAGTCACCCTTAATCCGAATTAGTGCTTATTTTGCATGTTAGAGTAGTTAGAAGTCCTATTTTATTCCTAGATTTTATTTGGCTCTAAACCTCTTTCCTAAGGCTTAAAACTTGATATAATTGTACCCAAAGGGTATGGGTATGGATTAGGGGTCTTTTCCAACCCCTAAGCCCCTTTTATTGACTTTTGAGGTCACTCAAAAAGTCTCTTTTTGCCTTTGTGCAAAAATTGACCATGGTACCATGAGTTTCATTACCTCACCTCCACTTAGGGTTTAACCATAGTGTAGGTTGAGTTAGGAGTTTCTAGAATTGCTAGTGGGTGGAATAGTTATTGCCCCTTTTGGGTGGTTGAGTTGGAGGCTTATTTAGAGGCCTTCATTGGTCTAGTTGAGGTTGTTACCCAATCTCTACATTTAGAGAGGAGTTCTTGAGGATTGAAGCAAGGAGAAGGAAACTCTACTCAAACTTGTTAATTTCCATTACCTCTTTGTGAAGGTTGGAATTCTCATGTCCCTTGTTCAGATTTCTTTTTTGTTTCATGCTTATGCTACCTTGTTGTTGGTTGAATGTTTGTATGTTTGTGGGTATGTTGGGAAGCTTTGAAAACCATGTTATTTTTTTGGATGATTTCCTTTCATGTTTATGTTTGCAATTTTTGAGATTTTCTTACATGGGTGTTTTGGTATTACTCACCCTTGGAGAGGGCAGAAGTGACCAATTTTGGGAAAAGGTCTGTTTAGTCAGACTCCAACCAGTGTAGAGTCTCTTCTCAAGAGGAGAAGAGGGAGAAAGGGTAGGGTGTTATGGGCCCCTACCTATCAGCACAAACCTTGTATGGTTTTGGTATGTTGAAATGGAAGAACGGAAGTTCTTGGTATATAGCCCCGATTGGGCATCTGTTTGGTGTTGTGCTTGACTTCTCCTGGTTGGAAGAATCCACCTGTCCCTAGTTTTGATTCATTGTGAATCCTATTATGTAAACCGTGTATGAGTTTATATGTTGATTGTCTCTTGGTTATGCTTGGTTGTCACCCGATCAGATTTTGTTCCCTCCATCGTTCTAGAAATGTGTTGTAGAATTGGATATGGAACCCTTGTTGAGGGTCATGAAGGAAATTTCATTTAAGTGTTGTAATTCAGGATTGAATCCTATGTAATTTTTATCTCAAAACTTTTTTGGATTGGCAACGAAGCCAGGTTTTCTTCCTGATTCTTTCCCGGCTGAGCCTTTGAATCAGGTTTGCCAATAAAATTGGTGTTTGAGTAAATTGCTTGCCATGTGATTTAATTGTAAACTTTAATCTGGATGGATGCACATCAAAATAGGATGGAAAATGATGTTTCAATTAGGCAAATTTTAACTTGTATTATATGTTGGAAATGAAAATTCTATTATGAATGAAGGTTCAGTTTTAGTGATTGTTGGAATTAATTCAATTCTTGCATTATGATTTAAATTGGCAATTAAATCTCTTGGTTTATTTAGTTGCAAGAAGTCCTATTAAATTAATAAATAAATGAATAAATATTCCCTCTTGGTAATATATCAACTTGAAACCTATACTTAGCAAAAATGTAGACCATTTAAAAAAAAAAAGATCTATCCTAGACCCAAAAAGGCCTCTGGATTTTGTATGGAGGAATGTTTTATCCTTTCCTTGTAACAGAGAATCTTTAAAGATTCTCTTAACTATACTTTTGAATAAATATGAATAACTAAAAAAACATAAAACTAAGATCTAATATCCTAAATATCTTTCTCTACCAAATAAACTTTTAAACATTACTCCTCCACCCATAATCCCTTAAATCAAGGTGCAGCATTTGGAGACTTAATCAGTAATGTACATGGGGGGGGGTGATGTCACCCTGTCCCCATGTCACATCTCCTTTATTCTTCTTCTCAAGTGAGCGCTCAACTTGGAAGAAAGAACACTTAGTTTGTTTTAATCAAAGAAAATTAAATCTTTTGAACTACCATCCTTTTCATTGGGTTGCCCACCTATCTTTGGACTGATGCAGGGTCAGTGGTGGGAAGCGTACCATGTCAGCGCTTGGGGAAGTGCAGGTCATAGGGTGACGTGGGTAAGCTTGGGAATGCGCCCCAAGTTTGGAATGCGCTTGGTAATGTGCAGTAGTTATGAGGGGATTTTGGTGTTGAGGGTGTAGGGATAAGCTAGGAAGTAGATTAGGATAGTAAGGTAAATGCTAAATTTAGTTTTTTTTTTTAGTTTTCTTCATTTACTTTGTTGTGGTTAGTTTTTTATTATTAAGTTTAGATATCATTTTAGTTATTAAATGTTAATGAGTTTAGATTAGTTTAGATTAGTGAGTGGTTAATTTATATTCTTTGTAGTTAGATTTTATTAAATTTAGTTAATTTTTAGATTTAAGTTGAAATGTCAGTTACATTTTTAGGTTAATTTGTTTTATTATTTTAAAGTTTTGGATTAAAAATTAGTTATTAATTAAGTTTGTTTAGTAGTTTAGTTTAGGTTAGTAAGGTTTTACTAATGAAATCTAGTTTAGATTTTAATTTATTCAATTTTTGTTATATTATTAATGTCATCATTAACCTAGAATAATTCTTAAATTTATTAATGTATTTAGTTTTATTAAGTATAATTAGTGTTAGTATGTTTTATTGTGTTAAGTTTTAAATTTTAAGATAGTCGAATTATTCAATGGTATTCAATTTAGTGTAAATTATATTGTTAATATCTTTAGAAATGCTTAATTTTAATAGCATTATAGATTTAAATAAAATGGAGATTAGAGTGAAGTTAAATTAAGTATAGTTTATGTAGGTGTATGGGTAGATGCGATATGCCTTTTAATGAGTTCTTGTTTTGATAATTCGAATGAATTTAAGAGAAGTTAGTTTTAATTTATTTAAGTATAGATATTAGATTTAGATAGTTTAGGTTTCTTTTTAGATTTGTTTCAATTGTTTAATTTTATTTTTTATTTTTAAAAAGAGCTTCAAATTTCATTATTAGTTAGAATTTATATTGTTAGTGGATTAAATTTAAAATTAGTAAGTTTATGATAGTTGATTTTTATGTTAAAATAGTCGGAATGTTTAAGTTAATAAATTTTAGATATATATATATATATATATATATATATATATATATATATATATATATATATATATATATATATATATATATATTTATATTTATATATATAGAGTTTTAATTTTAGTTAATTGTTTTCTTAGAGTGACTTTCCTAGATCGATTAAGATTGTCAATCGATAATTGTCTCTTATTGTTGAAGGTTAATGTAGAGAACCTGTACTAAAACTGTTATCTATCTTTTCAACTTAGAGCATGTTTAATTATTAATTATTATTCAAAAAAAAATTGTGTGTTTTGCCCTCGTAGTTTGGGCATGACAATGTAATTTAAGTAATTAAATAAAATATGCTTATGTTGTTTTCGCAAGATTCTCATTTCAAGGAATTGAATTTAAGCTTAATACAATAATTCAATAAAATCATATAAGTAATGAATTAAAAACACCTACTTAGAATCTCTATAAGACCAGGTATACACAAACTTATTTTTTTAGCTAAGCAATTATAGAGTTCTATTCATTGTTATGTTTACATTATCATTGCTAACTAAGCTCTAGGTACCATTATAACCAAGGAAACTATGGGTTGTGCCTGAATGTGGAGAACACCCAGGAGATTCAATTGCAATTTTCAATTGTAACACACTTAATCGCTCTTCTGATAGTGGGTTCATACATCTAACTTAAGACAATTTAATAAAGATCGATAATTAAATAAATGAGTTAATAAATACTATACTATGTACATTTATATTTAATGTACACCTCAAAACATTAGTCTTATCCATTTTATGTGCTTAGTTCATATAATAGTAAATCCCAAAATATAAGTTATATAAGTCAACCACATATAGTATATGATTACATTCTTAAATTCACATAAGAACTCACCTTTAAGATATACCTACTATATATGATGTTATGTAATAAGATATATAATATCGTACTTAAAATAATTCCACTATCACATATCTATTAAACATATTCCTAATATCAATTAACTAACCAACTATCTTAATTACTACTTAAATAGCATTGTACACTACTATACTATACCACCAACTATGACAGTGCTAACTACTAATTATAGCTTTTAAGTACACTAAGTCCTTTCCAACTAACTAATTCTAAAAACATATTTCCTAACATTCACTATCCCTAGATACTTGATTTACTATCATTATTTACATACTAAACTAACCCCTAAGATTTTCCCCCTAACTACATAAAACAATGCTTACTTTACTAACTTTTCCTTACTAAACATTAACCCTTTAAAGAAAATAAAACCTTACTACTATACCAACTAATCCTTCTTCCTAACACCCTCCCCCTAATCACCTAACCCCTTTCCTTATCCAAAATGTGGCCCTCCTTCGCTCACGTGACAAACAAGGTGGGGAACATCTTCTCACTTATGTCCCTTTTTGAGCACTCATTTCTATGCTCCAATGAGGGAGCCCTTTTTGCATTGGTTTGGGGGGATGATTTGCTTGGTTCTTCCTCCACCAAATCTGTCCTTTATCCTTTTTCCCAACAACCATATGTTACCTTGGAGTGGTGGTGCAATCAGCAATGCAAGTACTCTTCCCATGTGTGATGTGATGGCGTAAGGAGTGTGTAGAGGAGTGGTCAAATTTTTTTGCTGGTTGCTGATTTAAATTAGTTTAAAATTTGTTTTTTCCTTGTTTCTTTCAAAACACATGACATGTCCTTGACTATGTTATGGGTTTAGTGGAAGGTTGAGTGTGATGGCCACTCCTTAGGTTAGGTTTAGCTTTCTAGGGTCTTTTATTATCATTTTTTTAATTTATTTTTTTCCTTCAAATTTTATTTGACTTAGTTGGGAAGTTTAGATTATAAAGTTTATAGAGGGGAGATTCCAAGGAATGTCTCTTGGAATAAAATATTGGTCTGTAATTGGGAGGGGATTTAATTGCCTCTCCCATACAAATTCCACAAAGCAAATATGCATCTTCAGTAAGTTTCCCTCATGAATATTTTATGTCAAGTGATCTATTGTTTTTTTTTTTTTCCTTCTCTTTTCATTTTAGGAGACTAGGATTATGGGTTTGATGATGACTTCTCTGTTCCTTTAAATTGTAAGCTTGATTTTGTTATCCAATATCCATCTAATCTATAGGATCATTTAGATTTATAAGAATAAAAAGTTTAGCATACAAGATGTAATTGCAAAACATCAATATATGTTTCCCAATGATGAATAATCTCTATATAGAATTTCTCCTTACTTTGAACATAGGGGAAAATATCTCTCATACAACCATATAACTATTACAATAAAATTAATTTTCTTTCCCTTGCATAAAAATACATTTAAGATATAACTTTACAATACAATCACTTTAGTTTGAATTGGGTTAGCTATTACAACAAATCTCTCCCCCACAAGCAATCTATGAAATATATCCATTGTTTGATTCACAATCTATATGAGAAGGAATATCCCATTTACATACCTTCACATGTACTTCACAACTAGTTATTTCTCTACATGAAATTATTTCTTTCCTTCCTATACAACTATGAAGGGAATATAATCTTTCTCCTATAATGCCAACTATATGCATATCATCCAACCCCAGTTACACACTCACATTAATATGCAACAAGATATGAATCCTGCTCATAGTACATAAGACCACAATGGAGGTTTCTACATCCCAACACATTACAAATAACATTGGAAGGATTGATTAATTCAACTGCATGATCCATCAACACAACACTTGATTCTACAATAATGCTAAGGAGAAAAACCCTAACTTCTTCATAGATCCCATTCTCATAAACCTACAAAACAACATGAAACCAAGAACCATGGAGGCCCACCACCCATCCTAGGCTTCTAAGAAGCCAGCCACCAAATAGGGGAAACAAGACTCAAACAAGTTACACTCAAGGTAAAAGGATAGATCTATGTCACCATTTATGATACCAAAACTTATTCTGGTCAAATCTTATTTCTCTATCAAAACTCGATTTTTTTTCAAAAAAAAAAATACTCTTTTATAGATCTCAAATTCAATATCATCATTATATAAATTTTTGAGTGTTTTGATTAGTTATAATATCTTATAATCTCAAAATATTATAAGTCAATATTTCAACATTTTAGAAGATGCTCCCTCAAAAAAGGAAAAAAATAGTAAATCATATCAAAAAAATTAAAAATTTATATTTATCTCTAGAGGAGAGAATCCTCTTCATGAATATGTAATTTTTTTCAAGAAGGTATAGATTTGATAGGGAAGTTTTGATAGGAGGAAAAAATTGTTCGACTCTGATAAGGTCGAACTTGAGTACTTATAATAGGGTAAAAGCACAAACTTGTGTCACCTTTTATAAAGAAACGTGATATCAGAATGTGACAGTTCAACATTAATGACAAAAAAATGGTATCTGTGTTCAAAATATGAAGATGATGTAAACTAATGAAATGAACTAATGAAATGTGTAGAATTGGATGAATTTTCTGCCTATAATTTTTATAATTTTTTTGAGTAATAATTTATTCATTTTATTTTATTTTGAAGTCTCTTTTTTAACTTTAAAAAATATAGGGTGTAGTTCCCATCAAACAAGTATATGAAAATTAGCTTTTTTTGTTCTAATTTGAAAATATCTTATAGATGACATGTATAGCTAGTGAAAAATAATTATTATTATTATTTTTGATGTATATTTTCTTTTTTATAATTACTCAAGTTCGACCTGATCAGAATCCAACAATTTTTTCCTCCCGTCAAAACTTCCCTATCGAATCTATACCTTCTTGAAAAAAAATTACATATTCATGAAGAGGATTCTCTCCTCTAGAGATAAATATTATTTTTTTATTTTTTTGATATGATTTACTATTTTTTTCCTTTTTTGAGGGAGCATCTTCTGAAATGTTGAAATATCGACTTATAATATTTTGAGATTATAACATATTATAACTTATCAAAAAACTCAAAAATTTATATAATGATGATATTGAATCTGAGATGTATAAAAGGGTATTTTTAGGTTTTGAAAAAAAATGAGTTTTGATAGAGAACTAAGATTTGATCAAAACATGTTTTTGTATCACAAACGGTGACATGGATCTGTGCTTTTACCCAACAAAGAAAATATACATCAAAAATAAATTTTTTTTTTTTTTCACTAGCTATACATGTCACCTATAGGATATTTTCAAATTAGAACAAAAAAAGATGATTTGCATATACATGTTTGACAATAACTACACCCTATATTTTTTACAGTTCAAAAAGGGACTTCAAAATAAAATAAAATGAATAAATTCATATTCAAAAAAATTATAAAAATTATAGGCATAAAATTCATCCAATTTTACACATTTCATCAGTTTACATCATCTTCATATTTTAAACACAAATACCTTTTTTTGTCATTAATGTTGAACTGTCACATTCTAATATCACATTTCTTTATAAAAGGTGACACAAGTTTGTGCTTTTACCCCTCAAACATTTCATAATGCATGCAAAACTCAATATCATAATACATCTACAATCCCTCCAAGGTTTAACACAATTATTCACCATTGGAATCATGAGAAAATGGGTGAAGGTGGGCTCTCCAAGGAGGAGAATGCCATATCCATATACACATATACATTTGCAATTGTATAATGCCTCTTCAAGGCTATCAAATACATCCTCCTCATCACATCCATACACTTATACCTCCCAAAGATAGATACCTCTTCAAGGCTATCAACATACACTTATACCTCCCATAACAAACAAGGCATATGGCTTCAATGGAGCCAATACTCCATGAACACCATAACCCTCTCCAAGAGGAAAAGCTCTCAACTTCAATTTTGATCCCAACTAACCCCTTCAACCAAGGCATCTCTTCCCTCCCAAGTGTGAGTGAATCCTTCACACCCATTAACAATCAACACCCAAAAACAAAAACAAGGAAAGAAATCCAAAGAAATTAAATGCAACACAATCTACAATCACTTCATCACAATACAAAATTTGATTTCTTCAACAACCGTTTAACAAGATCACAAAACCATTATGCAAGTGCAAAAGAAGGTCATGACATGGGCACCAACCTTGGTCCAAGCTAAGGCAATGATAGTTGATGAAGAGCTCCCTTCTCCTTCCAAAACCCTAGTTGTCTCTAAACTTAGAGAGTGGGTGAACACCCACTAGTTTTTCCAAACTCTCTTAAAAGGACCTCCAACCTTCCCACTATCTCCATTTTTGGCAAAACATGAAGCCCACTTTCTCTTACACTATTGTCCCTTCAAAACATAGTAGTTTGACCAAGTGTGAAGAAAAGGTTAAAGTCATGTGACAACTCAAATTTCGAATTGGTGAAAGAATGCATTGGTAAAAGGGTCCCCTAGGTTAGCTAAGCACTGAAATGGTAGAATTTAGGCCCTTAACATGTTATGCTAACATATGGGTAGCTTATTTTCACAAAAATGACACTTTGGGACCACATATTAACCCTCTAAAATTGAATTCAAATTTCTTTTGATGGTGACCCATCCTATCCTTTCTCCAAGTGATTTTACTTAATCTTATGAAAGGTAATTAGTTTAAGGTTAAGTAATGCCATGACCAAAACCCTATGTGACATGTCATCAACACATAAAAAATTTATAAGTGTCAAGTGACACATTAAAACACATTACACATCACTATGACACATCCCTAATCCATTCATGAATACATATTTATTACACACATGCAACTTACATTTACAAAATAAACACATCACAACGAGGCTTTGAATCTTCCAAATATTTTCCTTGGCTATATTATGTCCACATAAGTTTGGGCCTTGTTTCCCTAATAAAATCCCATGGTTCAATTGCCTACACACTAAATTTGAACATCGGTAGCTCAATGAAAATCATATAAAATACATGTATATAGGTGCATGGAAAATTTCATATTGAATAATTTTCATTAACATCATAATCAATTTTCATTTTCTAATAATTTTCATATAAAGCATTTAAAGCATTCAAATATCAAAATTTGCATATTGACATTAATATCTAATCAAATGATCAACTAACATTCTGAACCACATCTTAATCCATTTCCTATCATAATGATGAAATGTTGAATCTATACTGTCAAATCATTCGACATGAAAATTAGTTATGAACACATATTTTAGGTCAAAATTGTCAAAATGTAAACATCACAACTAATATCCTTTGATTCACTTAAATATAGTTTGATTGCTAACAGTATCCCATTATCATTATGAGATAATACATTATAAGGTGTATCAATTATGTTAGGTAAATAGGATGTTTGCATAGTTACATCTCATAGTTTCAAAATCAATCATAGAATGAATCCATTACATTTTATTGGGCCATAAAATCTGTCCTTATGAATATCAACATATCCCCCTAAACTTCCATAATAATCAGCTTATTACATTACATCATATTGAGTTCTACCATGTAGACCCTTATCCAAATTTGATAACAACTTTTAGCTATGACTATAGGTAATATTCACATGGGTGCGTGTTGATTTATTTGATTATCCTAATATGCCATAAGATAGCATGACTCCATCATAATGGTTTCTAAGTTATGATATCTTGAGCCATTATTGTATAGGGTCTTAGCTTGTCAACCCAATGTTATTTTGAATACGATACTTAGCAAAAAAATGACTAGAATGTATATCAATCTTAATAAGATCTCAAGTTCATATTGGTAAGGAAAATGTCAGTCCTGGTATACTTCAATCCTAAAACCTACTTACCATTGTTCTATCTGAAGGTGTATGGTAATAGTATGTGATTCACATTCAATTCACTAGAGATAAAACTTTACATCTCATCTCCTTAAGCTTCCTATCTCTAACCATAATTGGATTATTAAGATTCATAATAGGGTACTAGGGAAGGGGCCTTACAAGTGAGATGGATCATTTACCATATAGACATTATTTCATTCCTATTTTTGGAGGTCATGAAGATACCTTCCATCTTTGATTGGTTAGCTCTTTAGACTTAATCTTATATACCTGGTCATGTTCTATATAGTGGAGGTTCTTCAGATCAACATTTTGGTAGTGTTTGCATCTTTATGCTTCAGTGGTGTTCTTCATGATCATCTTTTGTTCCTATCTTCTAGGACATTCCCTAGTTTGGAGGCTTCTTCAGTCCTTCACTAGTTATTTTCAACATTATTTCTATCTCTTTTTGGAGTAGGATTTTTCCCATGTGTTTTCCTCTATTTCTCCTTTTTTTAGAGATTTGGTTGTGCTTGGGTACCTCATCATGCCTTGTTGCCAGGACCCAAATTTACTTTCCATAGTAGTTCCTAGGTTTTTAGCTACTCCCTAAGTTTATCTTAAGGGGGGGTGTTAGAGTAATTAAAAAAAAATCTTATTAATTAAATCATATTGATTTAATTATTACATCACTTATTATCTCTAATTAAATACTTAAGCTAAACTTTGGGCATATAATAATTAATTCCTTTATTAATTATTATCATGAAACCTAGGTTTTACTTGTTAGGGTTTTGATCTCCTTTTATAAGGATTGATCTCTTTGTAATTTATTCATTCACTTTTGATAATAGTAATTTATCTTTTTTCTCATCAAGAATGTCTCATCTATGGATCTGGAAATTTTGGCCTCCATAGCTTTTGCTTTACTCTTTCTGTGGCAGGTATTTGCATGCAGGTGATTCTTGGGAGCTATGGGGTTGATCTTTCATCAACTTCAATAGATTCAACTAATGTAATTTGATACAACTCACATTACATACATGGACATCTTTTACTTGTTATATTAATGAAATATTTACATTTTCTATATTTATTTATTTCACAGTTCAACTAATAACAAGAAACTTGTTTATTTTCTTGTCCAAAATTTAATGTATAGTTATTAATATGTGATAACCACATTACATTTAGCTCACTATGGAAGGCTCAGTATGAAACTTTAAATATGAAAGATATAAAATAATTTTTAAAGACATCGAAAAAGGGATGAGACCCTTGGTCTACCAATGAAGTTGAAAAGCTCTAAAAGAACATATCACGTATAAGTCTTGTTGATTGTAAGGGTCCACATTTTGCATAAGGCTTTCATTTGTGTACAAGTTATTAGTTGTATTAGAGTATTGTGGTGTTGTAAGAATAATTTGATCTTATAAATTGTACTCTTTTGTAGAACCTAGCATTTTGTCAATTTAATTTATTTCAACACATTTCTCTCTATTTATTGATGTAATTGAAGCTAAATCTAATGGAATAATTAAACCACTCAAACTAATCATTTCTATGATATTAAACTTCCATATAAGATTGTTGTTACTACTTACACATGTAATATTAATGTTGTTACTTTTGAAGTATCAAGTCCTAAATTTGAAAAAAATTGTAAAATTTTGAAATTATCTACATTTAAATCAAATCACTTATATGAACTTGAAACTCTCAATTTCTCTTTCCATAATCCTAACTCTTCTATACTATCTCTGTTAGAAATTTGTTCTACCAAAACAATAGAAATTAATATGTGATAGTACTGTACAAAATAACATTATATTTTTTTTGTTCTTTTTTTCTCACATAAAAATATATATACAATTATTGTAAGAAATAAATACTTTTCTAATTGATTATTCAATTATCACTACAAACTTTCATAAAATCTTCCCCATCATATAAAGGATTTTAGTATTGTCTTTAAGAATTAAAAACATGCTAATTGAGTATAGACATATGCTCTAATAAATCAATGATGCACTTCCAAAAATTGATGGGAGACATTGTGAAGACTATATGGCTTAATGTATCAAAATTTAAAGAACTACATGGCTTAATTTATTTGGAAGATTACACTAAGACCAATAAGTCATGTGAATCATTTTTGTAAACAATTAGATAAAGATTTAAGAATGTTGTTGATAAAATGTTAATTTTAATGTTTAGAAGCATAAGGAACCCTTTATTATTGTGTTGATGATTGCAAACATGAGTTATTTTGTGATTAAATGTTTTTTACAGACTAAACCCAACAATAAATTACTCTAACTACAAAAATTTCAAATTAAGTAAATCCTTCTTGAAAGATAGTCTTGGAGTCAATAAATTTTTTTTTTACTTCTTCTTGATACATTTCAAGGATAATTAGAAATAGTGGGGAAATTAATTTTTTTGATTTCCTAATATCAAAATGATTGTGGTCAATTTTGGGCTCAAACCTACAACCTTCAGGTACATTATTCACAAGTATCAGACATAAGACCAATGATATAGGACTCTGATTTAGAATGTCACCATATTTCATCATGCTTCAGATGGCCTTGATGAGGATCCATTTTCTCTTGTTGTCTCTCTTTCTTATGAGTTTTTTGATATCCTAAGGCTTGAGAATTGAAAAATCTCTCCCACAATACTGGCATTCATTTTACAACTATCAAACAAGACTTCATCATTAGCATTTGTTTGATATCCACACTATGCACATATTTGTTTTGATAGTGACCATGGATATTTTTATGATGTCATTCCATTGGATGGTGAGAATAATGGTGCTCATTTCTAATTAAAGGTTTTTAGATCAACTTTCTTTTTAAAATAAAGTTAGAATATAAAATATTTATTGAACAAGGTCAAATTTCATCACAATAATATATCTGTAGAAGGAATCAAGTCATGCCATAGAAAAGTCTCTATTATGCTCCTTTGATTTTCGCTATTCTACTTCATTGATTTTAGCACCCCTATGAAATAGAAAAATTCTTATATGGGAAAGCAACATCATAATCCAATGCACATTGATTTTGTTAGTATCATCATTATATTGAAAAATAGATTTGTACTTCCATGAAGATCATATAAATAGTTTGATTATCTAAATTGTGAAATGTATCATTTTTCTTTTTCTCTCAATCTCATATATTCAATATAATTTTAAAATTATTATTTAACATATTATTTAAGAAGATATTTAATGTGTCAAATAATATGTCATTTAAACCATCAAGATAATGTACTTTAATAGATCTTATGAGGTTAAAAAGATAAAAAGCTTAGAGACACTTGCCTCTCATAAATAGTATCATTATTTCATGAAATAAGATCATATACTCTCTAGATTTCATTACGATATAAGAAGTATATTGGAGAAAATATATATACAATCACTCTCATTTCATTTTGTACTCACATTATTTTAGATAAAATCAACATAAAAGAGATATAGAGCAATATGAATTATTCAAACATAAAAAAATTAGGGTCCCAAGAGTACGTACTTGAGTGATTTTTCATTTTACAATACATACTTACCTAGATTTTTACCATCAAGTCTTTGGGAGTTTGAGATGAACGAGCATACCAGATCTAGATTTTATGGAAAAACTTGCTTTCTAGCCAAGGATTAGAACTTCAAATTTGCAAAAATTTAGGGTTCCACCAAAAGGTTTTAACTTAGGGAAATATTTAAATTGCAAGGTGAAAAATTAAATAACATTGTGACCTAGGGAAATACATAAAAACTCATTATATGACGTGATCACCCTCAACTTCAGTTGTGTTAAAAAAAATCCTAAGGTAATATTTCATAGGGTCACAACATGTACATAAATTGGTAATACTAGGAAAGAAAAGTGAAATACCTCATGATGCAATGACTCTCATTTAAATTATTCCAAAAGTATCTTAAAAATATAGGGTATATGTGCATGATCATGGTGGGCCAAACTATACCCTTAAGTGGCATTCTAAAATCAGCAAATCAAGTTTAAATCAAATTGACATGCAATTTTCAGCTATAACCCCTTTTGACACATATAATCCATTATAATATGGCCTACACCTAGGGACATATTTTGTCATGAAACTTATTGAAAGGGGCCATAGGTTTAGCTATGATCCCTTTCGACCCATATGATCAATTAAATCTAGGACCCCTAAGGACATATGTTGTCATGAAATGTGTTGAAAGGGATCATATGTTGATCTATGACCCCTTTCAACCCATATGATCAATTATAAAATGTCCCTTGGGGTCCTAGGATCCCTAGAGACATATGTTTCCATCAAACATGTGAAAAGGGGTCATAGATTGAGCTATGACACTTTTTGACCTATACGATCAATTAGAATATTATAGAATATAATTTGTATTAAATATTATAATATAATATATGATAATATGATATAACATATTATAATATAATACAATACAATAAAGTATAATAGGAATATATTATATCACACTTGAACAAAATTAGCAGTTGTAATACTTATAACACCTCACATGGATCATGGAGGGGATAATGAGGACCCTTCCTCAACTTTCAAACCCAACCCTCCATTTTCCATTTGAATCCTTTATATATTAAGGCAGGAAATCATATATTTTATAGGTGAATTTTTTTTAAAAAATTATTTTGGTCCCCTTACTTGAGACATGCAAAAATCCAAATGCATTTTCATAGGTTTTCAGAGTCTTATAGGGAAAAATAAAAAATTTGGGGGCCATACTTTCAAAAAGTGATCCAATTAGTTGATTAGGTGTCCTCCAATTGCTTACACTATGGGGAGAGTAGTTGTAAAAAATTTAAATGAAAGAGGAAGGTGATGAATGAAGGATTGAAGAATATAGGGTGAAAGATAGGGAAATCCATCATAGAAAGAGATAAGGTATGTTAAATGTGAATGAGGTCGAGCCCATAACAGTAGTTCCCACTGAAGATGATGTTGAATTTGATAATATAAATCAAGTTAATGTTGTGAGCCCCATATCTAAAAATCATGTTTTTAGTTCATCTCATTAATATTGGTCATTTTTACAATGTTCAAGTCAAACCCAAATGACACCACTATTTCGACCATGGAGAGCTTAGAACATTCACAATCACCCTGAACTAGAGCATCTTCAAGGTTCCCTAAGTACACTTGGACTACAATATTTTGATGCTTTTAACTTGGAACTCATGAGGTCTATTGAAGAATTTTCAGATGCTAAAGGTATCTGACATCAATTCCCATAATAACCTCTCTTAGTTTTAGGAGATTCAATTTTGTTTGAAATTGGCATAGCAATCTCAGCTAATGTCAAATCTCACAGTGTTCCTTAGTAAATTGGTGCACCAATGCAAAAATTTTGAACCATTCATTATGGCACCATTTCCTTGGTGTTGTTAGCTCTAGATGGTTGGGTGAGCCCTAGTAACACCATTATTTTGACCACAAAGAGCCTAGAACATTTGCAAGCACCCCGAACTAGAGTATCTCCAAGGTTCCTTAAGAATGTTTGGGTTGTGATCTTTCAACACTTTTAACTTGAAACTCATGCTCCAACACTTTTAACTCAGAACTCATGAGGCCTATTGAAGAATTGTTAGATTCTAAAGGATCATGATATTGTTTCCTACAATAATCTCTCTTAGTTCTCAAAGATTCAATTTCATTTAAAATTGGCACAATGATCTTGGTCAATGTTAGACCTCATAATGTTCCTCAGTGAATTGGTGCACCAGTGTGCAACTTTCAAACATTTTTTTTTGTGGCATCATTTTGACCACTGAGGGACTAGAACATTCATGATCACCCTGAATTGAAGTATCTCCAAGGTGCCCTAAGCATGTTTGGGTTGTGATATGATGACACTTGTAACTTAGAACTCATGAGGCCTATTGAAGAACTATAAGATGTTAAAGGATCATGATATTGATGTCTAAAATAACCTCTCTTAGTTTAAAGAGATTAAATTTAGTTTGAAATTGACACGATGATCTCAATTGATGTTGAACCTCATAGTGTTCCTTAACAAATTGGTGCACCAGTGCGCAACTTTCAAACCTTTCATCATGGCATCATTATGTCAAAGTCATTAGCTCTAGATGGCTAACTAAACTCCAATAATTACATTTTTTTACCATGGGGAGCATAGAACATTCACAAGCACCCCAAACTAGAGCATCTCCAAGGTGTACTAAGAACGTTTGGGCTATCATCTTCTAACACTTGTAACTTGGAACTCATGAGGCCTATTGAAGAATTGTTAGATTTAAAGGACTATGATATTGATGCCCATAATAATCTCTTTCAATTTTGTGAGATTCAATTTTGTTTGAAATTAGCACAATGATCTCAACCAATGCCAAACCTCACAATATTCCTTAGTGAACTGGTGCACCAATACAAAAATTTTAAACCATTTTTCATGGCATCGATTCATCACTAGAAAGTTCACCAACACCACACATCGAAGTGCCCACAAGTTGCATTAAGAAAATTTGATCAATCATCTTTGAGAGTCATATCTCAAAGCCCTTGTTGTATTTTTTGTTCATTGTGTTCATGGTTAGTTGGATGTTAACAAATTTCAATGGTTTATCTTTGCTTCTAGCTATATTTTTATAATGAGGGATTTTGGTTTTGGGGTTGCTTAAGTCTTTGGAGTTCAATTATTTTCTATTAGTGTGATATTTATTTCATAAACCATGAAGAAGATTCTAATTAACAATATGACAATGAATAAGATTTCATAAACTATATTCAAGATTCTAACTAACAAGATTATAATGAATATTATTAATATAAACAATATTCCATACACTATACAAATACACATGTGCAACATTTCACAATAATATAATAGATCAAAATATATAATCATATATAAATTCAATGCAAATGTATGTCAAAATGTCTATATACAAAATATGGCGCATGCCATCAAAATATGTCTATGAAATCAAAGTTAATCTATTAAATATGGCATGTACCATTTGAAAATGTGCCCTAAGGCATCCCTTAAAAAAAACTATATCCTAGGTTGCAGGAGGATCATCAAAATGGACCCTCTTCGATGCACTCTCTGAACTCTCAAGCTCCTATATGAACAAAAAAGACAAAATCCAAGTTAGAATAGTTAATTAAATGATTTGTACATATAAAATATAAATTTATTCTAATGCATATTGATCAATAATAAAGGCAACTTTGTTTACCTCTCTCGATGCCTTCCTCTACCACTTAGGAGTCCTTACATATGTCCTCAACAAAGCACACACCTCACTAATTCCGACCTAAACATATTTGTATGGTTGTCAAATTTATGTAATACTTAAACTATAATGTTATTAATGATAACATAATCAAGAATTTAAATTATAATTTACCTTACGTGATCTCTAATCGGCAAATGCCCCTCGAGTGAGTAAAGATATAAAGCCCTATCGATCTCCCACCATCACATTAGTTGTTTCCTACAAAAGTTAAAAATATAGATTTTACAATGATGAAAATAATTTCTTTATAATCTAGGAACAATAAGATAAATAAAAAATAAATGATAAATTTACGTGCTATAGGGCTCTCACTACGAATGCAAATGTCTAATGATTTGCGATGGTGAATCTAGGTATGTTCATCATCAGAGGCCACCCACTATAAAATAAAAAAATTCAATAACATTTCATTAGCACCAAAAACTAAAAATTACATTTCTATCTATATATGCATTTAATAGATTTAAAAGATATAATTACCTTCCCCTTGTCAATGGTTAGTGGCACAACCCTCTCACACTATACCCTATTAATAGGTGAAACCTACAAGAGAAAAAGAAGATGAGAAATCATGTAAAATATAATATCAAACAAGAAATTAATGAGTAATCACATTATACATACTGTAGAGGTCTCAATGTCAAATGCAATGGCTGAAAGTGTGAGAGCATCCAAACCTCTCATCTCCTCCTCTATCATCAGCTCAACATGAATGAATCACATAATGTACATAAGTATGAAGTTATAATTTTTTTAAATATAAATATTGATTATAAATTAACATTTCTATGATGAGAAAAAAATTAGACTTACCGTAAGAGGAGTCCATCTCTCTATCTGCCCCTCTTGGTCTCTTGCAAGAGTTGTGGTTGTCTCTACATCCATGTTTTGGTATGTCATCATTCCCAACCTCAAAGTAAAACTTAGAATTAGTAATGGGACCCAGACAAAGACTCTTGCACATAATGCAAGTATGCAACACATAGACCTGTGAGGAACTACCAAATGTACTAGCACCAGCATCATCAACATGAGGAGGCAAAAATGATCTATTCTAGGTGACTAGTAGACTGCTCAAATGATGAATGGCTCTAATAGAGGCCACACTAGGCTTAGTGTTGATATTAGGATGCTAGATTGGAGGAGGGGCAAGGATATCAAGGAGGGGACAAATATGGTGGCTTTCTTCTGCTTCACCCTAGATCTATCCTGTGGAGATTCACCTCCTATGCCCATATTCGACTTCATGCTCCAACAATTAACTTTTTCCCTTTGAAAAAATCAAAATATAATTTTCTTAAGAAATATATGGGAACCTCCAAATTATTGTGTGGTGGTTTGTCAAAAACCATCCATCAATGATCCCAAAAAATGAGTTCTAATGGTCTCATTAATGCACCATTTGATTGATACTTTTGGTTTTTTAGGGTCAACTTATATACCAATTTTGGGGTCAGCAAATAGACCGGTTAATTATTTTTTACTAATATTAAGGGTTGCAACCCCATCATAATCAAAACCATCATCAAATTGGTGGTGCATCTCATCACACCAACAAAGAGCTACATCATGTTGCTTGGTAAGGGTCTCAATATTAACCATAATAGTATTAAGGGTGGCTAACATGGGAGATAAACTAGGGATAGTTTTATATGTTTTTTGCACAACCCTCAATTTATTTAGATTTTCTTGAATTCAAGGAGGGTTTTGATGGGGTAGTGGTGGTTGTGGATTATTTTGACGATTATCATTTGGCAGGGGATTGTTTGGATGTTGGTTAGGGCCTTACATGCCTATTTATAATACAAATGAACATATAATCAAAATTTGAATGAACAATTTATTAATCAAACTAAGAAACTTCCATTTTTAGTACAAAAACCTGAATTTAAAAAAAAAAAACCTAAATCAATAAAATTTGAACTTTTCTTTGGATGCAATGTGGAGTGACAAAATTGAAAAGAAATTTTGTATACCCAATTTTGAAGAAAATACTCGATAGCAGAGGTTGTTATTGCTGAGAGAAAATGACAAAATAAGCATTTGCATATTTTTTAGATTTATGCACAGGTTTTGGGTACCCGATATATAGGATACCCAATATGCTATGGTGAGTTTTTTTGCTTTGGTGTTAGGTGTGGTGGAAAAAGTCAAAGTGAATTTCAAATTGCTTTTGGGTGTTTTTGGACTATTTTTTTCCACATTTTTAGATTTTGGCCCATCAAGATCCTACACATACCCCATAATGTTCTAAGAGTTTTTTCCACTTTGGCTAGGGTTTTTACTTCTAGGGTAATTTCTTAGGTGGAACCATATAGAAAAAATTGACTCTGATGAGAAAATTTACTGCTACTACATAGATTTTTATAATCTATTGAAAATAGTGCTATAGTGATTCTATCTAGGTATGATGGACAATATATGTCCATGCAAGGATACCATAATCACTTGAAGAGAAGACCAAATAAATGACAACATTTGGAGAGCACAAGGTAAGACAAAAAATAGAAAAGAAAACTAAGAATAGAAACAAACCAAGACTATGTACAAGGAGACACACAACATGAAAGAAAACACACCTATTTACAAAACCCAGTAGGAAAATAAACCTAATCTACTATTCATGGAATATAATTACCTCTTAGAAGAAGTATTTCTTCAAGAATTGTCTTTAAATTTGAAATTAAAGAAGGTCACCAGATAACTCTTTGATGATATATGAATCATCTCCCCAATTATTGTAAATCAAGTATGGTCCCAACCAAACATAAGAAAAATTTTCATGTTTGCCTTTGTCCTCTAGTTTGGAATTCTAGAGTAGCACCAAATCTTTACTACTATCTAGGCTGCCTGCAATGCTAAAGGAAACATAGAATCCCAAGCCTTTTTATTTTCATCCAAAATCCTTTTATTAATCTTCAACATGCTCTTATTATTGATTTTTTCTTGTTCATTCCCCTAAGGATGGTATAGGTAATATTGTTGGAATATTCAAATATGGAAAGAGTACTTATGAGGAGGGGGGGGGGGGGGGGGGGGGGTGAATCAGAAGTACTAAAATTTGTCCTATAAAACTTTTGTGTGGAAATAAATTAACCCAAAAACCCTCCAAGAATAAGAAGGTAAAACTGGGGTGGGGATGATACCCACAAAAATTACTGCAGCAATATTGTTTAACCACTTCTAATGGTTTTCCCTGTTAAAGGCTTTACACTGTGTCAATAGTGACCTGTTTAGAGGATTTACAAACACTTAACATGAAGTGTCACCCTGTTAAAGGATTTAATCACCTATCTCTAGGATCAATGAAATAGCTATTAAGCTAACCTATCACCATAGGATTTCCATGCTAATACAATGGCTAGAAAGTATTAGGTAAAATGAACTTGATAGTTTACAATCCTTGATTGCTGAATGCTGGCTCTGTTCTGCTTCGTCTGATCTTGATCCTTTGTGATCTGATATCTTTCGCTTCTGAAAATAGTATATCAACCACTCTATATCTTCTCCTCTATATCATCATCTTCATCATCTCCTTCTCTATCATATCATCTCTATGAGATATCGTCTTCCTTATAAAGACATTCGAGGATTTTGGGTTAGGTTTGGATCTACGATCCATATTCAATCTTCATTTCCGCTTAATACTTATCTTTTGCTGATTGGTTGCATGCCTTTATCATTTTTCTTATTGGCTGCATGCAAATTACATAGGAAATATAAAAGATTTGATCTGATCATTAAATCCTTCTAGATTTCCTTATGTCGACTGTAAAGACTGTTTTCATCATAGTTTGTGCGATTCCAAACTCTTATGCTGATATCCTGGATTAGTCGGCTCCTGAAATATTTTTGTTGCTCGGCACATGCTGTTCTACTGAGTTACTCGACACTTACACAAAACTGTGTTACTCAGCATCTAAACTTTACTCGGCACCTGATCTTCACTCGGCATTTACACTTTACTCGGCACCTACACTTTACTCGGCATTTACACTTTACTCGGCACCTACACTTTACTCAGCACCTGAAGATTACTCGGCATTTACACTTTACTTGGCACCTACACTTTACTCGAAACCTGAAGATTACTCAGCATCTATTGCACTTGGCACCTATTCTCGATCTTGGTTAAGTGTATTGACACTCAGTTGTCAAATCTATTCTTTAAGCTAAAAATCTCCCCCTTTGACATGAGTGGCAAAAACACTTAACCCATGTGACTCAGTAATTAATCCTTCATTCAAACTTTGCTTCCCAAAATTTGCTTTCTCCCGCAAAATTCCAAAATTTGCCTGTCAAAATTTCAAAATTGGCTATCTCTACTATCTCCCCCTTTTATTATACTTACTCCCCCTTTACTCGGCACCTACACTTTACTCAACTTCTTTCTTTAATTACTTATTATCCCCCTTTTTTGACACTTATGTCAAGGGTCTTTACAATGAAATGCCATATTTGGCCAAAAATGTGCTATTTACTTCAAGGAGTATCTTCAGAGCTGCATCCCAATTTGCTAATGCGACATCTAATGTCTTATGCTGGATGGCAATCTCTTCTGCTAGGTGTACAAGTCCATCAAATGAAGAAAGATTGGGGTCTTTCCTGAGGATTGTCTCTGCATTTATTTTCTCCTTATGAAGTAAACCCAAATGAGGAGTAATTGATGATTGCATTTGTATCAATTTGGCTTTTGTAGTCACCTCCTCTGCTGCCAAAACAGCTAGCTCTCTTTGTGTGTGAAGCGATTGGACAAGATGCTTCTCACTCTGAGCTGGATCTGTAGGGAGTTGCATACTAGAGGTTTTCAGATTGCTTTCCAAACTCAGTATTTTTTGGCTAGTGTCTTGTGTGAATGTTGAAAAATCACACAACTTGTTGTATAGGGAAAAGATGTTTCCTAGCATAATTTTAACTGTTGTAACTTTCTTTGCCAGTTCTTCTTGTGCTAGTGCTATATCACTGGATATTTTACTGTTTACTTTTCCTTGGAACTTCTTTTCTGACCATTCAAGTAATTTTACATTTGTATCCTGGTCTTCATTAGTCACCTGGTCAACTATATCAGAAAGTTGTTCCATGATTGGTCTTGACTCATCTGGAGATTGTAAGCAAAAAGCTTCCGTGAATATGTCCTTAATTTCATTCAATGTACGCTTATGCTTGTATTCCTTTCTTAGTGCTTCTTGTCTCCTTCTTTTGTCTAGTGCACTCTGAATTTCATTAATCTTTTCTTCTGTAAGAGTGCTAGATTCATAATATGGCATTTTAATTTCTTCATCAAGCTGAGGAACTCCATAGTGAAGTCTCTTGACTGCTTTTGATGAACTCGAGCTTGGTGTTCTGATCTTCAGCTGTAATCCATCTGTGCTCGGCTGCTAAAGAGTTTTTGTTGGAGTAACAAATTTGGGTAATGCAACCAGTGTTTGTATTGTAGTCTTCTCCTTTTTCTATGTCTCTTTTTCTTCAGCTTGAGTATCCCCTTTTTGAATGCTAGATGGGGTTGAACTTGGTGGCTGTTCAGATTTTTCTTTTGTTTCCCCTGCTACTGTACTTGGCACTTGGAGTGTATCAGTACTTATACTTGGTGGAGCTGGTGGTGGAAGGAATAGGATACCAGTAGTTTGTGTGATCAAAGGTGGCATTTGTGCTTTTACCCTTGCTTTTGCTTTGACTTCTGGATTCTGTAATTCATCAACACTGACCAATATAGGATTTGAACTTAATTTTGCTACTAAAGATGATTGGTCAAGGATTTCCAAATTCTCTGCCATTAATGGATTGATGTTTTGAACTGAAATTTCTGTAACATCCTTTATTTTTATGAAATCTGCAGGTGTGATGGTGGCATGAGGAGGACTAGGAGGAGATACCTGTATGTCTTGCATACTTTGATCTTGTGGCTCAATTGTATCTTTCTCTTCCTCTTTCTCCTCATTGAGTGCCTCTCCTTCCTATTCTCCTTTACTCTCCTTCTCCACTAGTTTCTTCTCTTTTATTTCTGATGCTCCCTTTTCTTTTATCTTGGCAATTGCTTCTGCCTTATATTCTTCATTATATACATCTTCAATCTTCTTGTAAACTATTTTCCACAATCTTGTGGATTTGGTAACTACCTCTTCAATTTTATTCTGTAGAATATTGAATGGTCTATACTTGGGAGTGAATATATTATTATGCCTTTTTATGGCATTTATTATTTGATCTCTAGTCAAATCAGGCAACAATCTTGCCAATGTTGACTCCCTTATTTCTTTTTCCATTTGTAAACAAAAATGCCATTTATCCTCTATGATTGTGTACAGTTCTGTCGGCATAGAGTCATCTAATTCTAGAGGTGTGTGCTTATATTCAGCCATCATAGCATACACAGACTCCTCTAATTTATTTTTCTCTCCTTTGGTGAGCTTAGAAAAATTCAGATTCTTTAATCCTTTCAAATCATTATTTCTAATTTCTGTACATAATTTATCATCATCAATCTGGGTTATTTGTCTTACCTCTTGAGATTAACTGTTATCTTCTGACTTTGTTTCCTCCTCATATGTTTCAGGCTGTGGAATGAACTTCCTCTTCTTTGACTCAGCAACAGTCTTCTTTGAGTCTTTCTTCTTCCCTTTAGCCTCTTCTTTTTCTTTTTGAGTTGTGGCCCTTGTGGTTGGTCTTTTTGGTGCTAGGGCAGCTACTTTCCTCCCCTTGGATTTAGGAGCAGATGGAGTTGTGGTCTTTTTCTTGACTGGTGCTTCCTTGGCTACTTCAACCTCAGCACTTTCCTCTTTGTCTCCTTCTGATCCTGAAGTTTGTCTTCTTCTTCTTCAATGACTTCTTCTTCTTTTTTAATGTCATCTCCTTCTTCTTCTTCTGTCCCTTCTTCTTCTACACCAAACTTTCTTTTGATTTGTCTTACCATTTTCTCTTTCTTCTTTACTGCTGAAGCAATCTTCAACTCTATTATTATCTTTGATTTGACAACATCATAAGTTCCAAAGATTTTTGCATTTTTGTCTACTTCTTCTGCAAGTAAGGCTGTTATTGCTTCAGAGGCTTGATCAACATCAAGTTCATATCCTAGTGACCTAAGCCATCTTACTCTAGGTATAACTACTTGCACATAAGTATAATCTATATCTACAAGAAAGCAAATATCTTTTTCATATTTCTCAGTCATTGAAACTGGAATTCTCATTCTTTGTTTCATGGACTTTTTGAAGTCCTCAAAATAACCAGTTATTTGGGCATCAAAATTTTCACCCATCTATTCAATGTATCCATTAATTTGTTCAACAATTGTTTTGTCTGGATTCCATTTAACTTTCCCTATAGAAGGAAATTCTTTCATCAGATAGAAAAACAGACATATCAAAACTGATCCAAATTTACATTGAGCTCCTTTGCTCTTCCTTATAGCTCCCAGATTTTTATTAATCTGTTGAAACATGAGCTCTGCCAGATCATAAGTGTGATCCCTTTTTATTATCTTGTATGCAACATCAACTGCTATACAAGGTACACTATTTAATCTGCTTGATTGATAGAATTTGTGTGAAATAATTCTTACAGCAAATTCTAGTAGAGGATCAGTGACTATGTCAATAGTCATCCCTCTATTGTTCCATTTTGCACCTGTATTTCTCTCAATTACTTCCCTTTTGTCACTTCACAGGGTCTTTGGCCGATCTAGGGTTGGAATACCAGTAACCCTATGAATGATTTTCTTGGTGAATTTTACTGACCCTGACTCTAACCAAAAAGCACCGTTATGTATTCGGCTCAAAACTATCCGTACCCATTCTATTTTGAAGACAGTCAGAAATGCTAGGGTTTTGGTTAATCCTTTTCTTTCTACAATGGAAAACTCATTTTTTAGTACTTTTTTTTCACATAATTTATCATATGCATTATGAATTTCTAAGTCTCCTATGGCACCAATTTTACAATTGTAGCATCTGTGAACATCTTCTACCATAACAACTTTATCCAGAATAACTGATAATGCACCTGCAGGATCATTCTTGTATGCTACTTCAGGTATGGGCTTAAATTCAGGTTGTTTTACTTTGTTGCTGACCAACTGAACTTCATGGCTTTCTAAACCCTTGGTGGTTCCTGACCCGGATGCCATTGTTTTCCAAACTAGGGTTTTATAATTCAAACAAGTTTGTGAGACCTACGTAGCTCGGCACTTAAGAGAAATACCTTGAATTGACAAGATCATTGTTGGAATCTTTCACGAATTGCTTCTAAACTTTTCTTGATCTTCTCTGCTCCTTTTTCGGCTTTGCTTCTTAATCGTGATGCAAAAAACTGATTGAAATCGTGGTAATATACCCTGATTTCATCGCATTAAATGCTCAACTGCCAACTCAGCTTCTGAAGAAATTTCAACTTAACTCGGCATCTACTAAATTTCCTTTCTACTCGACTTCCATTGGAGTTTTTTTTTAACTCGACATCGGTTATCAGCTCGGTCGCTATTGGGAGCTCGGCATCTATTTTGAGTTTTGACTCAATATCCAAAGGTAGCTCGGCATCAACATTTAGTTTTCATCTTGACATCTTGTTTCATGTAGATTTATACTTTGAATTGCTTCTTTGTCTTGGGACTGATGTCTGATATAACATTGTATATCAGTCCCATACACTTCTCATGCTTAGTTTGATGAAGTGTGATCACTTGACCCATTGGGTGAAGTGATCCCTTCACTTGATGTATTGCACTCATCTCTCTTTTTCCAAGTCTTGTTCATTTGCCCCCTTATCTTTTCAATATCAATCTTTTCTTTGCCTTTATTCTCTTTAGACTTGGGTGCCTTTGATCTTGTAGGACAGTTTTTGCTGATATGACCAGTTTTCAGACAACTCAAACATGTGGTTTGGTTCAACCATCTTTTGTAGTTCCCTCTGAAATGTGTTCTTATGCAGTTCTGTGGTGTATGTCCATATTCTTGACAATAATGACAACTGTAACTGGTATTGTAATCCCAATGATGATGACTTTTTTTTCCTTTTGTTTTTGCTGGTTGATTTGATGTCCACATAGGTTTTGATCTGCATTCAAATGCCCTATGTCCATACTTATTGCAATTATAACAATGTCCATAAAATCTCTAATTCCTTGTGAAATTGGATCTGCAATCTTGTGTCATATGTCCTTGCATGTTGCACTTGTGACAGAAACTCTTACTCTTGGGTGTGTTTGGTTGATTGAATCTTCTACTCCTGCACACATTAGCAGTATGTCCCTTCTTATTACAATAATGACAAGTGGGTTTAGTATTCTTACCTTTGTCACTTCTTTGTTCAGCACTTTTTGATGATTCTCCAACTTCAGTGCTATTGCAACCAAGTCCTGATGTATCATGGGCAGATCTTGGAGTTTTCAGCAACTGTTCAAAATACTTGATGGCTTCACTTGACTTGTTGAGATTTTCTGCTACCTCTTTTTCTCTATTCAATTCATTCTGCATTTTTTCATTCTACATCTTCAGAGCAAAGATCTCAATGTCCTTCATATTGAGTTCATGATGAAGGTTCATCATTTGAGCAAGTGTATCCATCTACATGTTTGAGATCCTTGTCAGTTTAGTACATTTTTCTTCAAGTCTGTTTGCAAGATTCCTTTTGTCATTTTCCATCATGACCTTATCATCAACTGCTCTTTTCTTTTGTTCTATAATTTCACATATCATTATGGCCTATGATTCATGTTCCATCTTGAGAGATCTAATCTCTTCTCCTTGAATTTTGTTCTTCTCCATCAGTTCTGCTATTGCTGCATCTAACTCTTTGGTATCTCTATTGGAAAATATGTTGGTGGTAATAATTTTCTTGTAGTGTATATAATTCAAATTGATTCTAAATTCCTCCAAGCTATGCAGAGCAAGTTGCACATCTATCACCTGATTTTCAATGATCTTTCCAAGTTTGAAAGCTTCCATCTCTAGATCTTTTCCTCCAAGCTGTTAAAATTTTCCTTATGAGAACCTGGTAACGCTCGGATACCAATTGTTGGAATATTCAAATATGGAAAGAGTACTTATGAGAGGGGGGGGGGGTGAATCAGAAGTACTAAATTTTTTCCTATAAAAATTTTGTGTGGAAATAAATTGCATGCATGTAAATACATTAAGTAAACATGAAACTAACACATGCATCAATAACACATAACACCTGAAATTGGTAACCCATAAACCCTCCAGGAATAAGAAGGTAAAACTAGGGTGGGGATGATACCCACAAAAATTACTGCAGCAATATTGTTTAACCACTTCTGATGGTTTGCCCTGTTAAAGGCTTTACACTGTGTCAATAGTGACCTGGTTAGAGGATTTACAAACACTTAACATGAAGTTTCACCCTATTAAAGGATTTAATCAGCTACCTCTAGGATCAATGAAATAGCTGTTAAGCTAACCTATCACCATAGGATTTCCATGCTAATACAATGGCTAGAAAGTATTAGGTAAAATGAACCTGATAGTTTACAATCCTTGATTGCTGAATGCTGGCTCTATTCTGCTTTGTCTAATCTTGATCCTTTGTGATTTGATATCTTTCGCTTCTGAAAATAGTATATCAACCACTCTATATCTTCTCCTCTATATCATCATCTTCATCATCTCCTTCTCTATCATATCATCTCTATGAGATATCGTCTTCCTTATAAAGACATTCGAGGATTTTGGGTTAGGTCTGGATCTACGATCCATATTCAATCTTCATTTCCGCTTAATACTTATCTTTTGCTGATTGGTTGCATGACTTTATCATTTTTCTTATTGGTTGCATGAAAATTACATAGAAAATATAAAATATTTGATCTGATCATTAAATCCTTCGAGATTTCCTTATGTCGGCTGTAAAGACTGTTTTCATCATAGTTTGTGCGATTCCAAACTCTTATGCTGATATCCTGGATTAGTCGGCTCCTAAAATATTTCTGTTTCTTGGCACATGCTGTTCTATTGATTTACTCAGCACTTACACAAAACTATGTTACTCGGCATCTAAACTTTACTCGGCACCTGATCTTCACTCGGCATTTACACTTTACTCGACACCTACACTTTACTCGGCATTTACACTTTACTCGGCACCTACACTTTACTCGGCACCTGAAGATTACTTGGCATTTACACTTTACTCGGCACCTACACTTTACTCAGCACCTATTCTTGATCTTGGTTAAGTGTATTGACACTCAGTTGTCAAATTTATTCTTTAAGCTAACAAATATATAGACCTAGTTATTCCATACTTGTCACAAAATTGGATGACTTTATCTAACCTAAAATACATGGCACTACAGTGATAATTCTTTTAGGGAATCCAAACCTAGTAATGATATTATTTAGTATGAACTCATTCACCACCTTTTTGGTTGATCTTATAGTCAGGATAGCCTCCACCCACTTTTTGAAAAAGCATATTGTTACCAAGATCCAAGAATAACCACCACTAGACTTCTTGGTGATCTTGGCTATGAAATATATTTCCCATTATTGAAAAGGAGTTTGTACCTCAAATAGATTTAAAGGTAAATTTACAAAAAAAATTAACTTTCCTACAAATCTCTAATCACATTATTTTACCAATTCATGAGCATACATAAACAAAGTAGGCCACCAAAATAGATCCCTTGCTACTTTGTGAGTTATTGTCTTCACCATATAATGACCCCCACATACACCACTATGCATTTTATTTAGGATCTAGATTTAATCTTCCTCATCTACATACTTCAAGAGTACACCTTCATTTCTCCACCATAATTTTCTATTAACAATAACATATTTAATGGCTTGTAGCTTTAGTTCTCTTTTCCCGTTATCATTCATTGTAGGATGGAGCACATATATTGCAAGTAATGAATAATGTCCTTGTATCAATCTAAAGAGTCCATGTCACATATATATGGCCTATGGTCATCTTCCATTTGATTTATTTGATTTGCATATAAGTTTGATTGTGTCATCAATCTTTCCAATTCTTGACCTCTTACCAATCTAGTGATTTGAATATCAATGTTAAACTCTTGCATTCGATTAATCCATCTATATCTTCTCCCTAATACTTCTTATTGAGAGAAGATGCCTTTGATAGAAGCATTAGGGATAAATGCCACCACTATTTCTCACACCAAATAACATCTAAATGCTTTGACTTGTTTTACCAAGGCATATGTTTGTTTCTCATTGATATCATACTTTAACTTTGTAGCCTGAAGGGACATATTGAAAAAGGATATTGGTTTCTCAAAACCTTCTTCATTCTTCTAAAGTAATATTTTTGTAACTATGTGAAATGAGGAAAATGAAAATATACAAATTGGCTTACTATAATTAGGAGTCCTCAATATTAGTGAATTCTTGATTTATTCCTTAATATTCTATAATGAAATTGATGGTTCTCCGTCACACTTAATCTCTATTCCGTTTTTGAGAATTTTCATTATGGGCCTACTAATATCTACACAATTTGTCACAAACCTCCTCAAAATATTCACTTTTCCAAAGAATGATTGAATACCCTTTACATTTTTGGGTTTAGGAATTTTGTCTATTGCAACAAGTCTCTCTAGATCTATTCTAACTCCCTCCTTGGATACTAAATGACCCAATAACTTACCTTTTGTCTCTCTAAATGCACATTTCCTAGAATTGATAGAAACACCATACTCCAAGGCTGTTAGAAATATCTTCTCAAGGTGTTTACAATGATCTTCTTCCTTCTTGGAGTAAGTAGTAAGATCATCTTGATAATTTTATCCCTAATTGATATTGCAATTGATAGACCAAAATTGTTAAGTGATGATGATATTAATGTATGTAAAAGAGTCATATCAATAGTTTTATTATCATTGATGTTAAAGTGTTAATTAGATAGACATTATGCTAACTTTGGAAAGTACCATATCATTTGATTGATGAAGAGGATTTAAAGAAAGTGTAATGAGGTTAGAGTTGCTATGTAAGGTATTCAGTGGGTACTTGAATGAGTTGGACAATGATTATGTAATATTAGTTTGATTTTTTTACAATTCATGTATTGTTACAATATGTTGAAGATCACAAGCTTAATCAAGCCACAAGGTTAATGAAGGGAGACTGTATCCACCAAGTGACTATAGTATTGATCAAGTTATTACAAAGAAGATGAAGAACATAGTGTTACCCAAGCCAATTAGTATTAACCAAATTATATTTTTTTTGAGTAAATGTGATGTTCATCAAGTGGCAACCAGATGAAAAAATTAGGAAATTGGAATATGAGGCCAAATTTTCATGGAAAATTGGAAAGTTTGAGAAGGTCTATTATGAGAGTCAAACTTTGTTGCAAAATTAATGATGGAGAAAACTCAAGAAGAATCTTATAAAGAATTAAAGAAGGATAAGGATTGACACAAAGTTCTATGTAAGGTTATATTTTCTATGTGTCTAAATTCATTGTATGAAATAAATTTTGTGTAAACCTAAGATCAATGATTTTGATTAAGTGGAAAAAGATGAAAGGAGCTAGAAGCATTCAAAAATCTATTTAAGGAAATGTTGGAGACCATTTTAGGTTGTTGGTTCAAAGTTGATGCTAGAATTGGATACATGATTAAAGGTTTCTATGAAATGTGAAGTTGTTGAAGATGAAGAAGAAGGAGTTGAGCTAAGCAAACCAAGTAGAGAAAAGAAGAGAGAAGAAGAAAGGAGTTTGTGGAAGAAAAAATCAATTGAGTGAGTAAGAGGTTGAGGAAGAGAAAGAACTAAGATATGATCAAGAAAATATAGTTTCTATTCTTAATAGATCACTTTACACTATTACTATTTAAGCATTGTAATAGAAAACCTCAGAAGTGTCGAGTGGACCTAACAAGTCTATGAAATCCTATATGGCAACATTGATTAGTGGTGTTTGTAGGTCCTTTAAATCATGACTTCTTTTTAGTCCTAAGTAGGATTGAAAAGGTCTAGATGATCATTTGGTTAAATCCTCTAACAAGGTCACTTTAACAAAGTGTATGTAACCTTTAACAAGGTAGTCTCCTTACAAAGATCACTTTAGAAGACTAAAAGTTGTGGGTCGTCAGTCTCAGCTATTTTTTCCCTTAACAGGGTGTCCATGTTAAATATTGGTATCAAAATTGTGTGAATGTGATTTATGTTGCAAGTTTATTAAACATGTTTTACAGTTTACTGCAACTCAGTAATAAAAGGATATCACTAGGTAATCACTAGAAATTTACTGATAGTTGGTAATGCAAGGAATAAGTTGATAATAGTTTGAAAAAAACTTGATGAATGAGTTAAGTTATATTTTTATTGATTTGTATGTCTCTTTGATGGTGATGAAATATTTGAAGGGACTGTGAGATAACTGGACATAACTAGTTCACCCCCCCCCCCCCCCCCCCCCCCCCTCAATTATCTAATAATTTGGTATCAAAGAATAGAGGTCTTGAATGAAGAATTTTAAAGAAACTTAAGATGATCAAGATGCATAAAAGCCAACATAGCTGAATTGGGAGAATTTTTCCTCATGACAAGATCAAGTGAAGCTACATCTTTTAGTTATTAGAGATGATGTCACGCATTGGGTAGAAAATAAATATGTCTTACCTATTGATCCTTTGACTATGGATCAAATGAATTAGAAGACGAATCATAATAGTATGATGATTGATATTAAATATTCTCTCATTGATATTGAATTTGATTATCTTAAGAATTGTACCATTACAAAGAAAATATGGGATAAATGGAAGCTTTTCTATGGAGGAGATGAGAGATAAAGAAAAAATTCTTGAGATGTAAGTATGATGACATGAAAATGATAGAGGGTAAAAATGTTGCATGATATGTGAACCAAATCAAAGATGTTGTGAGTGCAATAAGAGTTGCTGGAGGAAAACTCTTAGATTAAAATCTTGAGAACTCTTTTTCCTTTTTTTGTTATCAAATTTTATGCTATTCAATAAGTAAGAGATATTCCTAGTAATGATCTAACACTTGAGGGTCTAGTTGGTAAGTTGACTACATTTGAGTTGAGAATTTATGATAATAGTATGGTTACAATTGGAAATTCTTTTAAGTGTTCACTAACCATATACAACAATTAAAAGAAAGAGAAGAAAGCCAAAGAAGAAAGCGAATTTGAAACTAAAGATGATCTAGATGAGCTTGAAGCATTACTTGTGAGAAAGTTATCAAGAGGTAAAGGTAAATACAAAGGTAAGTTTCCCTTGACCTGTTTCAAATATAATGAGGTTGGTCACTTTGCTACTAAATGTCTAAACCAAGACAAATATAATATAAATAAAAGAAATTATAAGAAAGATTACAAGTATAGGAAGAATAGAGATTACAAAGACAAATGCAAGAAGTCATGCTATATTGTTGAAGAAGAGCATATTGAGACAAGTTCTAATGATGATAAAGAACTAGTTGAAATGGTCTATGTTGCAATCAAGGAAGAGCCAAATAGTGAAAGTTATGAGAATGGAACTACCCATATTTCACATGCTACAAAGAATGATTCTTGGATTATTGATAGTGGTTGTTCACATCATATGACTAGTGATCTAAGTAAATTTGAAAAAATTGAAGAAATTGATGATGGTTGGAACTATTAAGTTTGGTAGTGATGTTCCATACTTGGTGAAAGCTGAAGGATAATTAATGTTGGATGATAAGATTAGATGTGATGAGGCATATTGGATTCAAGGACACAAATATAATTTTTTGAGTATTTCTTAGATGAATAACTCAGGTGACAAGATTGAATTTGAGAAAAGGAAGGTCAAAATCTTTGATGATGAAGGTAAGGTGATTGGAACATGAGTGTAAACCAAAGGTAAGTTATTATACCTTGATCCTATGGTTGATACATGTTTATTTGCTAACATTGAGGATGTTTTATTATGACATAAAAGTTTGTGCCATGTAAACTTTGAAAATATGGTGAAAATCAGTAGAAACAAAAGAGTAAGAGGCTTACTAAATCTGCAAAAACTTGATAATACTTTGTGCAAAGAATGTCAACTTGGTAAGATGAAATTTTTTAGTTTTTGTAGAAAGTTAAACACTTTTGATGATATTCTAAAATTAGTGCATACTAATTTATGTGGTCCAACTGAAATTGATAGTTGCTATGGTGATAAATACTTTATATTTTTTGTGGATGAGTATTCAAGGATGATGATTGTAGTGTTCATGAAAGTGAAATCACATGATTTTGATATGTTTAAGTGGTAAAAAGTGAAAAAAGAAAGTAGAAAACATTTGAAATATTTAAGATCTAATAGAAGTGGTGAATTTATGTCTATGACAATTTTGTGTTGAGAATGGTATCAAAAGAAAGTTATCTACACCAAGAACTCCATAATAGAATTGTATTATTGAAAGAAGGAATATATCTATCATAGATTTTGTAAGGAAACTAATGATTAAGAAGGAGGTCTCTCAGATATTCTAGAGAGAATCAATAAGTAATGTTGTTTACACACTCAACCACATTCAATTGAAGAGAGGAACAAACAAAACACCTTATGAGTTGTGCTATGGTCACACACCAAATGTAAGTCATTTAAAAATATTTGGAAGTAGATGTTATATTCACAAGGATGTTAGGAATAATAGGCTTGATGTTAATATATTCCTAGGATACTCATCTAAGAGTAAGGCTTTAAAATTGTTAGATTGTGGTGACTGATCGGGAAAGTACTATACATACTTCATAAATAGTGGGGTTCGGGGCATCGCCCTAAAAAAAAAAAAAATTGGGAAGTAGCCGACATGGTAGCCGACATATTATGGTCGACATATGGCCAACATGTTATAACCCTAAAGTGGTTTAATACTTGTATAAAAAGGGCTTAGGGTTGGGTATTTTTTATATGTGGTGATACAAAATTGGTTCTTGCGGCGGTATTGAGCTGTAAGGGATTACGAATTGTAATCAGGTTGTAATCATTGGATTGTAATAAGATCGAACTTGCTATTTGGTGGACGTAGCCTAGGGATTGGGTGAACCACGTTAAATCTTGGTGCCTTGTGTTCATTTCTGTGTGTTCTATTATTTTCTATTATTGGTTATATTTGCATGTAGTTTTTTATTTCTGTCCATGGTTTATCCTAACAAGTGGTATCAGAGCAAGGTTGTCTTTCAGTTATCCTCTGCAAGAAAGTCTCACAGTTAAGTGGGAGTCTCACAGTTGAGTGGGAGCGATGGTAGATGAGGGTAAGTTGAGGTTTGATAGGTTTAAGGGGTAGAACTTCCAGTTATGGAAGATGCAAACGGAAGACTATTTATATCAGAAGGATTTATGGAAGCCGTTGGAAGGAAAAGCCATGAATCAGGGAACTATGTCAGAGGCTGAATGGGATCTTTTGGACAGAAAGGCACTTGGAAGCATTTGGTTATGCTTGGCACCATCGGTGGCATTTAATATTACAAAAGCAAAGATGACAAAAGATTTGATGAAAACCCTAGCGAAACTGTATGAAAAGCCCTCCGCTTCAAATAAGGTATTTCTCATGAAGCGTTTATTTAATATGAAAATGGTAGAAGGTGGATTTGTTGCAGATCATTTAAATAAGTTTAATACTATTACTAGTCAATTATCTTCTGTGGGTATCAATTTTGATGAAGAAATTAGGGCTCTCTTGATTTTGTGTTCTTTGCCTGAAAGCTAGAATGGCTTGGTAATGGAGGTGAGTAATTCTATTCCTGGATCTAGTACCCTAAAATATGATGATGTGATCGGTGTTATTTTAAGTGAGGAAACTCGTAGAAAATCCTTAGGTGGATCTACATCAAGAAGTGCTTTAAATGCACAAAGCAGGGGCAGAATGACTGAAAGAGGAAGTAACTCTGGAAATCATGGGAAATCAAGAGGAAAGTCAAAGGGGAGGAGGTCTCAATCGAGAGGACCAAATGATTGCTGGTACTGTGGGAAACCAGGGCACAAAAAGAAAGATTGCTAGACTCGAAAGAAAAATGAAGGAGATAAATTAGATGGAGACAAAGAGGCAAATGTGGTAAGTAACAAATTCAAAGAGGATGTTTTGCTTCTATCTTTAGAGAGTGTTGATGATTCATGGGTTTTAGATTATGGTGCTTCTTTTCATGCTACACCTCATAGAGGTTATTTCATTGATTATGTCCAAGGGGATTTTGGGCTTGTTTATTTGGGGGATAATGAACCCTATCAAATTGTTGGAAAGGGAAAAATTAAGATTAAGTTGCAGAATGGGAATCATTGGCTACTACATGAGGTAAGACCTATTCCAAAACTAAGTAGAAATTTAATTTCAGTAGGGCAACTCAGTGATGAGGGTTGTGTAGTTACTTTTAATGATAAAAATTGGAAGGTTTCAAAAGGTTCCCTTGTAGTAGCAAAAGGTGTGAAAGTAGGCACTTTATATCTTTGTACAGGTCATATTGTTCCTTCTACTTTTATTATTTCAGAGAAAAATGAATATTCAGGAACAATTACTACAGTTGAGCAGGAAGAACAAATAGTTGTTGGAGATTCTGATACAGCGCTATGGCACAATAGACTTGGGCACATGATTGAGAAAGGTATGAAAGTATTTCATTCAAGGAAATTTTTACCAGGTCTAAAATGTGTGAATATGGATTTCTTTGAAAGTTTTGTGTATGGAAAACAAAAGAGAGTGAGTTTTGTAAAGACAGGGAAGGAAAACAAAAACGAGAAATTAGAGCTTGTGCATACAGATGTATGGGGACCGGCTCAGGTATCTTCCCTTGGTGGCTCTCATTATTATGTTACATTTATTGATGACGCAACTAGAAAAGTATGGGTTTATTTCCTTAGACAGAAATCTAATGTATTTCAAACTTTTAAGAAATGGAAATGCTTTGTTGAAAATGAGACTGGTAAGATATTAAAATGTCTCAGATCTGATAATGGTGGTGAGTATTACAGTCATGAATTTGAAGATTATTGCTCCACTAATGGTATTCGTAGACAAAAAACTATTCCAAGGACTCCATAGGAAAATGGAGTGGCTGAATGCATGAACAGGACTATAATGGAGCACGCAAGGAGCATGAGGTTGCATGCTGGGTTGCCCTTACACATGTGGGTGGAGGCTATCAGTACTGTAGTATATTTGATTAATAGAGGTCCCTCTACTCCTTTGGGTTGTGGTATTCTAGAGGAAGCATGGACTGGTAAGAAGGTGAGTTATTCTTTTCTCAAGACCTTCGGTTGTGAAGCTTTTGCTCATATAGACTCTGAAAATAGAACCAAGCTAGAAGCTAAATCAAAGAAATGTGTCTTTGTTGGATATGGCATTAATGGATTTGGCTATAGGCTTTGGGATTTTGAAAATCATAAAATTATAAGAAGTCGGGATGTCATATTCAATGAAATAATGTTGTACAAAGATCTGTTGTAGCAACATGAGAAGAAAGAAGATGATTATGTAGTGCTGGATGATACTCCAAAAGATGATGTTCCATCCATTCCTCATGATGTGCAAGAACTGCAACAACAAATACCACACACACCAGTGAATGTTAGATGGTCAACAAGGCCAATTAGACCTCCACAAAGGTTTTCTCCCTCTTTGTATTCTATTCTACTTACTGATGCTGGTGAACCTGAAAGTTATGATGAATTTGTGCAGGTGGATACTAAGATTCAGTGGGAGTCTACAATGAAAGATGAAATGGACTCTTTGCTGAAAAATAAGACCTGGGATTTGTGCAAGTTGCCTGCAGGTAAAAAGGCTTTACAGAATAAATGGGTTTACAAGTTGAAAGAAGAGGAAGGAGGTAAGAAAAGATTTAAGGCCAGGTTAGTTGTAAAAGGATTTGTACAGAAAAAGGGAATTGATTTTGATGAGATATTTTTTCTTGTTGTTAAAATGACTTCTATTCGTATTGTTTTAAGTCTTGTGGCTACTGAAGATTTGCATTTAGAGTAGATGGATGTTAAAACAACCTTTCTTCATGGTGATTTGGATGAAGAAATATATATGGCTCAGCCACAGGGTTTTGAGGTCAAAGGTACGGAGAACTTAGTGTGCAAATTGAAGAAAAGTTTATATGGCTTGAAGAAAGCACCTCGGCAATGGTATCTGAAATTTGACAGTTTTATGCATGAGCATGGATATAATAGGTGTCATTCAGATTACTGTGTTTATTTTAAGAGGTTGGATGATGATAGCTACATTATTTTATGTTTATATGTTGATGATATGCTTATAGCTGGGTCTAACATGGATCATATTAAGGGGCTGAAATGCCAATTAGCACATGCATTTGCTATGAAGGATTTGGGGGCAGCAAAACAAATCCTTGGTATGAAGATTTGCAGAGATAGGAAGAATAGAACATTGACACTATCTCAAGCTGATTATGTTGAGAAGGAGTTGCAACGTTTCTCTATGGAGAATGCTAAAGCTGTCAGCACACCTTTACCTGGTCATTTGAAATTGACTAAGGAGATGTCTAAGGTACCCTATGCTTCAGCTATAGGAAGTTTGATGTATGCTATGGTATGCACTAGGCTAGATATTGCACATGCAGTGGGAGTCGTTAGCAGGTATATGAGTCATCCAGGATTTGAGCATTGGAATGCTGTCAAGTGGATTCTCAGATATTTGAGAGGAACATCCAATAAGTGTTTACACTTTGGGGGCTCTACTACTGATTTATAGGGCTATGTTGACTCAAATTTGGCTGGGGATATTGATACCAGGCAGAGTACTACAGGTTATGTCTTTACTGTTGGTGGGGCAGCCGTGAGCTGGGTTTCTAGGCTACAGAATATTAATGCTCTCTCCACTACAGAGGTAGAGTATGTTGCTGCTACAGAGGTGGCCAAAGAGATGATATGGCTTCAGTTCTTCTTAGAAGAATTGGGACATCCTCAGAAGGATAATTATTTGTTCACAGATAGTCAGAGTGCCATTCATCTTGCTAAGAATTTAGCTCTGCATTCTAAGACCAAACACATACAGTTGCGGTACCATTTCATTCGGTCAATTTTGGAGGATGGACAGTTAAAGCTGGAGAAGATACATACCAATGAAAATCTAGCAGATATGTTGACAAAGGTTGTAACAAGGGAGAAGTTGAACTCCTCTTCAACTTCAATTGGTCTTTTAGACTAAATTGAATAAAAGAATAGTAGAGTCCAGGGTGGTTCGATCCAGTGGGAGCCCCATGCAGTAGTTGTATTTCTACAAGATCAGTCTCCAAGTGGGAGATTGTTGTTTAGTGTGGAACCTAATCAGTCCCTAAGTGGGAGATTGTTAGATTGTGGTGACTGATCAGGAAAGTACTGTACATACTTCATAAATAGTGGGGTTCAGGGCATCGCCCCGAATTTTTTTTTTTTTTTTGGGAAGTAGCCGACATGGTAGCTGACATATTATGGCCGACATATGGCTGACATGTTATAACCCTAAAGCAGTTTAATACTTGTATAAAAAGGGCTTAGGGTTGGGTATTTTTTATATGTGGTGATACGAAATTGGTTCTTGCGGTGGTATTGAGCTATAAGGGATTACGGATTGTAATCAGGTTGTAATCACTGGATTTTAATAAGATCGGACTTGCTATTTGGTGGACGTAGCCCAGGGATTGAGTGAACCACGTTAAATCTTGGTGCCTTGTGTTCATTTCTGTGTGTTCTATTATTTTCTGTTATTGGTTATATTTGCATGTAGTTTTTTATTTCTATCCATGGTTTATCCTAACAAAAATGTTTGAACAAGGCTACTAACAAGATGATTGAAAGTTAACATGTAAGATTTGATGAGTTTGTATAGAAGAATTCTCTAGGAAGCAAGAAGGAACCTAAAGATTAAAACAAGTTTGTTTATTTCTATGATGATGCACCATATACTCTACCTAAGTTTCACCATAGGCTTATCAAGCATTAGGCCGTAGCACCTGAGTCATAGAAATTTTTTCCCAAACATCAGATAGTTGCACCCAAGCATCATACAATGGTTACCAAGTCTCAAAAGGTTATACCTAAGCACTAGATAGAGAAAACCAAGAAAGAAGTTGAACTCCTACTAAGTGAAGAAAATATTAAGAATTAGATAAATGAATCATTCACTTGAACAAATAATTCAAGATATAAGGGAAGAAGTACAAACAAAAAGAAAAGTAGGAGAAGTTACATGTTTACTAGTTGATTTTGAGCCTAGATCAGTTAAAGCTTCATTGAATGATGAATGTTGGATTAATTTTATGAATGAGGAGATTGATCAAATTGACAAGAAAAAAACATGGACAGTTGCACTAAGACCCATTGATAAGATTGTGATTGGAACAAAGTGGATTTTTAGAAACAAATTGATTGAGAATGGAGTAGTAAGAAACAAGGCTAGATTGGTTTGCAAACGTTATGTCCAAGAAGAATGAATTGACTATGGTGAGACTTTTTCACCTATTGTATGATTGGAAGGACTCTATTAGATTATTATACATACAAGAAATTAAAGGTATGTCAAATGGATGTTAAATCTGCATCTTTTAATGGAATACTTGAAGAGGAAGTCTACATTGAACACCCCAAAGGATTTGTTAAACCTAAAAAGAATGACATGGTTTTCAAGTTGAGAAAAGAAATATATTGACTAAAACAAGCCCAAGGAGCATGGTATGAAAGGTTATACTCTTATTTTACTAAAATAGGATTTTCTAGAACAAGTAAAATTAGTAATTTGTATTTGAAGAATGAAGCACAAGATATGGTGTTAATTGCTGAAATATTTGTTGATGACATAATATTTGAAGGAAATGATATGTTGAGTAAGACATTTTATGATCAAATAAGACCAAATTTGAAATGTCAATGTTTTGAGAGAAAAATTTCATTAGATTACAAGTCTTTCAAACACCAAAAGGTACTTATGTCACTCAATCCAAGTATGTGAAGGAAATCTTGAAAACATTGGGATGGATGATTCTAAACTAGTTGGTACACCTATGGTGACTAGAGTGAATTTTTTTGGAAGAATGAATGCTGATGATATTCCTATGGGGGAGTATTGTAGATATTTTACTATGATGATATGTTACATTCATGACTGAGTTTGTCATTGATGCCAACGTAGCAATTTTTTATGGTATTTGATAGAAGAACAATAGAAAGATCAAGTTGGTACAGATGGATAGTTGAGTATTCTCACTATTTGAGGTTATGAGAGATACTTTTGAGTATCTAGTATATGAAATTAACATTAGATGAAGGAATGATAAGTCTAGAAGAAGTTATGTAATTTTTGGTGATATTTTTTCTACAATAGAGTTTACAAAGGCATGTTTTGGTAAACTTGTCATATCTCTTAGAAGAATTTTTATTATGAGAATCAAGGTTGAGAATATGTAGAAGACATGTTGATGATGATGTGGTCAAGTTTTTCTATCATAATAATACATTTTTGAAAAGTTATTCAAGTAGCAAGGTGAAAGATTGATGTTATCACTAAGTGTAACATGTTCTTAGTGTAGTCCTATAATGATTAATTGAGAAGATCTAATAGAAGACTCAGGGAATTTTTTTATGGAATCATTATAAAGGATGGACATTTTCTTTTATCATTATAGATGTGTAGATGACATAAAGATGTAATTTGTAAGCATCGCAAGAGTGAAATGCGAAGTTGAGAAGAGCAGAGCCAAAGTGAAGGAAACTTCAATGCTAAGTTTTTATTGTGTGATTTGAGGTTTGATATTTGGGTCTAAGGTTTATGACCTGGTATACAAGGTTTGATAGTGTTTGGTTTAGTTGACAAAATAAAGGAAAGAAGAACATAACACTAAATTGCATGTTTGAGTAGTAAGCTCTTCTTTTAGTTGAAATTGTATGTTTGGGCAATGGGCTTTTCTTGCATACATTGTACTACTACTCCTAAAAGGGTTGGGATCTCCTAAGAAGGATTCAAAGTCTCCTAATAGGGACTCTATGTACTAAATGTTATAATAGACTTCTAAAAGGGTTCATCCTCTAAGAAGGAATATTTATATTAGTACATCATCTTATGGGCATCATTCCCACCAAGGTTTTCCCTCTAATCAAGGGTTTCCCTAGTCAACATATCTGGTGTAATTATCTATGTGCATCTTATTATGGTTTTAGTTTACTTTGGTTGAATGGTTAAGTTTGTTTAAAGAAGATAAATGTTTTAATTGTTGGATAACTGATTCAAACCTCCCCCCCTCTCAGTTATCTTGGTGGACTTTTATTTCTAACAATTAGTATTAGAGCATTAGTTCCTTGAAGATAAAGTTTAACAAATTTGGGAGATTCATGGAAATCATGTTCAGGAAAGATAGTCCAAAGTTTGATGGAACAAATTATGATAGCTGGAAGGAAAATATGAAGACACATCTATTGTGTATGGGTCCAAGATATTAGATCTTGACAAAATCAATGAAGACAATCATTGCTGAAAAGGATTTGGAAGATTGTATTGAGGATGAAAGAGATCTTTTTATGTGCAACATGAGAGCTAGAGAAGAATTATTAACTGAACTTCTTGAAATTGAATACAATTAGGTAAAATCACTTGCTACTTCACATTTGATTTGGAAAGCTTTGGAAACTAGTTTTGAAGGTGATGAACATTCTAAGAAGTTAAGGCTACAAAGTTGGATTTGTGCATTTCAAGATGCTAAAATGATGGAAGATGAATTTATAAGAACATATGTAGGTAGGATATCATAAATTACTGCAAGAATTAAATCTCAAGGAGGAACCAAAGAAGATGATGAGGTTATGTTGAAGATATTAAAGTTTCTAACACTGACATTTAAGTTAGCAGTTCAAATGATACAATTGTTGATATCTTGTACCAAATATTTCACAAAGGAGACATTGCTTGGAAGACTTGAAGCAATCGAGAATGAGCTTAGACAATCCAGAGAATTGACCTGAATAGACACAACTTTTATTGCCTTGAATATTCGACCTAGTTTACCAAGGAGCACAAGTACTAGAGGAGATTTTGCTAGCAGCAGTAGAGTTGATGAGAATAGAAAGATTGAAGATGTAATAGCCCTTTTGGTAAGAAGAGAAAAAGATGGTAAGAAAATATTTAAATCTTGGGAATGTAATGAATATAGTCATTATCCATCTAAATGTCCCAAAAGAGAGAAAAAATTTAAAGGAAATTATAAAGCTAGAAGAGATAGAGAGTGTTTGTATACAAATGAAGAAAATAATTATCTCCTTGATTTCATCTATTCCATTTGAAGTGTGGAAGCTTGAGTGACTATAAAAAAGGATTGTGATGTGGAAGTTGTGGGAAGAGGAGCCATTGTTGGTTGGTGATTTGAAATGTCAAAAAAGAAAGGCATAGGAGGCCTTGGAACAAGGTTACCTCCTTGTATTAGGATGTTTTCTAACTTTATTGCTATGTCATAAGCATTAGGCAAGGTATCTCCTTCCATAGTTTAGATTGTAGTGGAAATGTCACTGTTAAAAGCTCTAAGGTAATGCAAGAAGGCATTACCAAGGGTAGGCTTTACTAAAGAAGGTATTCTATCCCATGTCTTTTGAAATCTATAGTTGAAATCAGTCATACATTCATGGGGGGCTCTTTTTATAGTAGTCAACTATTCTAAAAGTGACAAATGGTCACTTTTTTCCTCAAAGTGCTTGCATAGTCCTACTCCTAATCCATCTCGATCTGCTATAGAACCATGAGCCAAACCTCTATACCATTGTAGTGCTTTTCCTTTCAAGGAAGAGGCTAGAAGCCTAACTACAACATCATCTTCTATAATAGCATGGATATTGCAGATATTTGCAACTTCTTGAATGTGTTCTAATGGAGAGATAGAAGTTTCACTAGTAAATTCTGGTATACTTTTGAGTGCAGCTATTGGTATTGTAGACACCTAAACTTGATTACACTATTTTAGTAATCCTATTTAGTTATCTAAAAAGGCATTATTAATTAAATTTCTATTTAATTAATCCTTTGTCATCCCCTAGTTGATTAATTTAATTAATCATCTATAGTCCTAATTGATAAATCAAATAATCTATTATTTATCAATTAAATCCTATTCTTCTATCTAATCCCAAAAATCCCCATTTATTAAATAAATCTATTTGATAAATGAAATCCTCAAATTCAAAAACATTTTAAGCATTTTTACGCGTAGAAAAAACAACAAAAAAAGTTAAAATTTTTTTTCCCATAGTTAAGCTCTCATTTTTGAAGATTTTGGCTAACTAACTAAATTGCTTTTTTTTTGTTTCATTGTAGGTTGGAGCACATATGGAACCACTAACCATGTTTCTTGCAGGTTTTCATGTTGCTAAAAAATGAACTTGAATGTTTAACCATTTGTCTTTGAATGCATGTTGCTAAAAAAAAAAATGAACTTGAATGGTTAAACACATTTTTCATTGAATGAATGTTGCTCAAAAACACACTCTTGAATGTCATGGATTAAAATCAACTTTCTTTGGAATGCATGCTTAAAACAAAAAAAATCCAATCTTGAATGCCAAGGATCAATTAACCATTACAAATCTCTTTTTCACATGCAATCTAGGTAAAGTTTGATTTTTGGACATTTAAAAAACTTTGTTAAGTTAAAATACAAATTTACAAAAATCAATTTGAGTAGTTTCCTTGGACTCACCTCTTTTCTAATCACCCATCAAATATTAACCATTGGTTAAATGTTCCACAATCTAACTCACTCACTTGGTCTTTGAACGTTTGCTTTAACTTTATCAAAATTATTAAATGGCCAAAACTCTAGATTAAATCGATCACACTTCAAGTTTGGGCACTAAAATTGAACAACAACTGACGTGGAGAGCCTCCAGGCGCGCACTTGAAATCGAATCTCACACACTTTTGTTTTGGGCTTAAAACAAACTCACACTCAATCTTGAATGCCTTAAAGAAAATTAATCGATACTTGACGTGGACGGCCTCCAGGTGCACGAGTTTGTTTTTGTTGACCCTAACTCTTCTTATTGTTTGCATTCTTTGATTGATTTACTTTTGTTGGCACTTCAAGTTGGAATTGAACATTGTCTCTTAAACATGAGTGCTTGCAAAGTCTAGATTAGCACACATAAGAGTCAGTTGGTAAAAGAACAAGCGTGTTTTTTAGCTCAAGGTCATCCGAGTCTTCTCTCCCCTTGTCGTCTTTCGAGGCCATCTTGGGTGCATAAGATTAGGATCCAAAACCTTGTTTCTTTTTAGGAGGCCTGCTTGGGGATTTCATCACCCCTTGGACAACCTCAACTCTAGCGCTCTGGTGGAGTATAAGAATTGGGAGGTGAATCGAAAGACAACTCTCTTGGGATCAAGATTTTGTCATTCGGGCTAAGCCTCAAGGAACTTTATACCCTTGAGAAGTGAAAGAGGAGAAGTGGGTTACCACTCCTCTTAGTTGTGTGACATCCTTTTGGTCTCATCTACGGATTTGGGCCTCATGTACCTTGCATATATCTAGGACTCCCTAGCTAAACCAATTGTCAGCCTTGCAGAAAACCATCTAGGATGTTAATGTGTTTGGAGTGACTGATCGAAACATTTGTAGAACATACACACTCCTTGGCGCAAGTATCACATTCTGAGAACCACAAACTTCTATCTGGGTGTTCCTATCTATTGCTTGTTTTTATTTTACTTGTTGAATGAATGTTTGCCAAACTTGGTCAATCCTAGCTTAGGGCACACTTAGCATAGTCACTGCCTATTTTGGAAGTTGAACAAGTTGAAGCAAAACAACTCAAATTTTTCCCAAAGCCAAGCAAATTCAGGAATTTATGTCGGAACAACCCAAACCCAAACAGAAGTTTCACAAGGTCAAACTCAAGCCATCTCTAGCATACCAAGAACTTTCAGCCAAGAGAAAAGAAATAACAGCAAGCCCACGAATTGCCAAACTCCACAAAGCAGAGGACAAAGCTATCGACGAAGCACTTCAAGAGGCCTGGTTAGAGCGCACCAACTAGGCATGATTTCTATGATTAGACACCCTTGTTTCTCCACATCTTCTTGGATAAGCTTCACTTTAGAGTCATCTTTGTAGAAAAGCCAGCCATCTTAGGTTATCCCCTTAAGCATTATTAGCTCATCCATCTCATTTAGAATCAAACCATCTAGCCAGCAATCCAAAATTTGCACATCTAAGCTTTCAAAATTGTTGTCACCTTGCTAAAATTTTGCCATTCCTAAAATCTTCCAAATCCACCAATCTCACCAAGGTTATCCCTTTGACAGAGCTTTGTCTAGGGTAATCTAGCTTTGTCACTTGTTATCCCTCATCACCTTGAGCTAAAGGTTGGGATCCACAAGTGGTCAATCTTGTGTTCTTCCTAAAGGATCATCAGTCTATCCTTAAGTTGACACAATCACCACCAAGCTTGCACATAGGAAAGCAGACCTTTTGTGCTTTGACAACATATCTTTGAAGTTAGAATCCCCAACCCAATCCTCCTTAGGTTTTTTCATATAGCTTTGCCTCAACCTAGGAAATCATTTGCATAGAAAAGCCTTCTCCCTTTTGCATCCATCAGCATTATTGCATCTCATCCCTAGGAGCATTTTTCATGCCACCCGTCACTCGCTTAGCCAAGAAGAAAGAAACAATGGAGCCCTATCATTTGGATCGAACAATCTCACCCCCCTTGAGCACTCAGCCATCCTTCAGCCCAGAGCAAGCTATGCCATCACCTACTGACATTGAAGCTTTCATGAACCAACCAGGAAATGCAGTATTGGTAAATGCCATTATAGACAAAAACAAAGAAACAATCATGGCTAATTTTCGAAGAGACAATGTAGGAACCTTTGACTTTGGAAGACCCCCTCCATTATCAGATCCATCTCACCCATTTTTTGGGTAGCTGCCACCATCCATAGGCTCTTATGATCCAAATTATCCTCAATATATTCCAAAAGAAGAGCCTCCAGCCAATCCATATGACCCAACAGACCCAAACATACCATCATCCACCCAAGTTCAAATCTCCATGCCATAAGCCAACCCAGCCACCACCACTCCATCCTTGGTTCATACCTCTCCACTCCAAATCCCCTTTACTCAAAATACCTCACTGTTCACCCCCTTCACTATTGCTGGTGCTCCCCAACCTAGCCTTCCAAATCCACCCATCTCCCAAATCAGTGCTAGCATCTTTGGCCAACCTCAACAATATACAACAGGGATGCCACCCATGGAGCCAAGTAATCAACCTTTCATCGCCCCCAGCTTGTTCACCACAGCCCAAAGTACAATCCCATCATTTCCATTAAGTCTTGGGAGCTCAATACCACCAGCCACAAATCCACAAGCTACTACCTTCACTCCACAAAGCTATCAAAAACCACAAGCTACTGCCAATCTTCTACCAAGCTCCCAAGTGACCTCAGCTCCCACCACCACTCTACCAAGCTTCCAAATCTAGCCACAAAGCTATCAAACCCCATCAGTTCCATTCCCAAGCTTTCAATTCCCACCACCTCCACCACCAACTAATCCATTACCTCCAATTACCAACTACTTTTCAATGCCACTTCTAGGAGGTAATCCACCGCCCCAGCTGTTTGCAGATACCATCCCAAATGGGGGCACAACCCACATATATTGGTCAAACCCCACAAGCCCTCTGATCCTTTCCCCAAGCCTCACAACCATCTTATACCTTACCTCCACAAAGCAATCCATTTATCCCACAGCCAGCTTATGTTCCTCAATCCCAACCTCAAATCCCATATCAACAGCAAGCCTCGTAGCACATGCAACAATATGCGCCACCTCCCCCTCAACAACCCATCATCCACCATTTAGCTGCCCAAACAATGTACAATCCCTATCCACAAATCCCTCACAGCCATCCATATTCAGTGGCCCCATCCAGCACATACCTACCTCAAGGCACTCCTACATTGGGGGCACCCCAACCATCACCTATCAATTTAGAGTGGGAGCAAATGAAGACAACTTTGAAAGCCATCCAAGAAGGGAATGATCCAAAGACATTCAAGTTTGAGAATGTGTGTCCTTACCCATTTGACAGAGCCATTACCACGACACCATTTCCCAAACACTTTGAGGTACCTAAATTTGACAAATTCAGAGGAAAAGGAGACCCTGTCACACATATCAAAGAATTTTACATGCATTGCCAAGACGTGGCATACAATGATGTCTTCCTCTTGTGCCTTTTTCCCAAAAGCTTGGCTGGACCAGCTCTTGAATGGTTTTATAGAATCCCCTATGGCACAATTAAAAATTTTGCTGAATTATCTGAGGCATTTGTAGCCCAATATGCCCATCTTGTTGAAACAGAGCTATCAATAGTTGATCTTCTCCACACCAAGCAAAAAGGTGGAGAAAGCCTTGCCAAATACCTACAAAGGTGGCAAACCCTTACCACCCGCATATCCTGCACCTTGCCAGAACGCCATGTGGTGAAAATGTTTATTGATAATGCACATCCCAGCTTGGCTCACCACATGACCATGAACTGTTTGCAGACCTATAAGGATATCAAAAAGAAAGGAATGATCCTTGAGTAAGGACTCATCAAAGATGGTGTGGTAAAGATTTACAAAGAGGCCAACCAAAATCAATCACATTCCAATGACAAGTCTAGGTATTGGAACAAAAACAAGCATGTTGCAACAGATGGGGTTACTGACACCAGACATGTGAATATCGTTGGTCCTTCTCAAAACCAGTCTAACCCACCATATCAAACAAACAACCAACAAGCTATCAATTACCAACAATGAAATAACCAAAGCTATCAAAACCACAATACAAGACCCAACTTGCAAAAGCCCAGATTCCAACCTATGCCTAGAAACTATACACCCCTTGGTGAGCCATTGGATGTTATTTTTGAGAAATTGGCTAAGGAAAACCTCATCAAATTTCCTCCTACATAGAAAATTGATCCAAGCCAATCCAAAGTTGCATGGTACAAGGACAATGAGTATTGCAAGTTCCATAGGGTAAACAGTCACACCACCCTCAGATGCATGAAACTGAAAGACTATGTGCAAGACCTCATTGATCGGAAGGAAATCACTGTTGGTGCCCAAACCTCTCCCAATGCAGGCTTACAGATTTATCAAAATGCTTTTCCTCCACACAACAACCAAAATCCTGGAAAAGCACCTATCCAAAACAACACCAACAACCGCCAGCCAAACCAACAGCATGGGAAGAACAATGACCACACTTCATCCTATATAGACTATGGTAGCCTTATAGGTTGTATATCTGAGAAAGAGCCTTCTGTCAATGTTATCAATATCTGAGGACCAGACAATGAGTGTGCGGTCACCACTTGAAGAGCGCAATTTAACATCGTAGGCCCACCAGTTTCATCAACACCATCAGCTCCATCAAAAAGTCGGTACAATATCTTGGAACACCTTGGGAACATGCCAGCCCAAATATCCATTTTAGACCTTCTCCGCACTAGTCCTGTGTACAAAGACATCCTTGACAGTGCTCTCATAGAATCCTGTGTCCCTTCCGATATCAATGCTACTGATTTTCATAATCTTGTTGGACACCTTTCAATGTGCCCTATCTTTCAAACCCACTGACATACCCGCGGTTGAGCCAGATCACACCCTTCTGCTTCACATAGCCATCATGGTATCCAATTTTGCTGTGAAAAGAGTAATGATAGATAATGGATCAGCCTTGAACATTTGCACCCTAAAATTCATAAAACAAGCTGGGTATACTGAGGCAGATATGATCAGTGAGGTTATCACCATCAAAGCTTATGACAACTTGGAAAGGACCACAGAAGGGACTATTTTGCTACCAATCAAGGTTGGGCCAGTCATTCAAGAGACAGTTTTCCATGTTATTGATCTAAACCTACCATTTAACATCCTCCTTGATCACCCATGGATTCATGCTATGAAGGTCGTTCCATCCACCTACCATCAGTGCATCAAATTTCTGCATCAGGGCACTGAGGTAACCATCCATGCCGATCCAGAACCCTTTGCTTACTGCAATGCAGTTGAAGCTTCATATACAAACCATTGCCCTAGAATAAACATTGGTATAGCCATCGCCAGCTCATCCCACACTTGTAATGACGCAGAAACCATCCTTGCCTCCACCCTATCTACTGTAAAGATCAACAACAAAGGTTGTGGAGAATATAGTCTATCAGATGCATTTGCTGTCGGAGCAATCCCATTTGATCCACATACCCATGGACAGCCAACATATCACAAAGCTAAGGAGATTCCACCTCCTTGATACAAACAGTTTGGCCAAACCACCTTTGTGTCCTCAAAAACCCCTCTTCATGAGGAGCTCACTCCAGATATCAACAATTGGCTACATAAGGATGCACCTCCAAGAAATCAAGCACGCCTTGATCACTTCAGCCAAAAGTATCCCCAACAACATAAGCTCATCACTGAAAAATGGAACTATTAAGGAGGTGGACTAGGACCAAAAGAAAGGGGCATGCAATGTCCCATCGAAGCACATAATTGGGAAATAAAGTCAGGTCTCGGCTTTGGCATACCCACAATTGGGGGTACCAACGAGAACGGTCATGCTTTTTCGAACATCCACCGCGACCTTTTCAAAATTGAAGACATTCCTGAGGAAGTTGAAAAGAGAGCCTACGACGATATCCCAGACCAAATCTTCCTAGGAGACTCTGTTCTCCGAGAACTATCCATCCATCTCATTGATCTACCACTTGCTCATCCACAACTCATATATTGGGACCAACCAAGTGTCATACATATTGATGAGTTTGCATCAGAGGAAGCACTTCTAAGATTCATGGGAGCCGAAACTCCTCATAAGAAGACAAAGCCAAATTCTGCCTACATCTACAAGCTAGATCCCAAGGGGTATTTTGGAGAAAATCCCCAACCTAGTTTTGATACACCCAAAATTGGAACTAAGGTAAAACCGGGACTAGCTAAGGCAGCAAAGAGAACCCCTCAGCAAGAAAATCCAGAGCCACAAGCAGAACATGAGGATTTAGTATTGCCTCCTCAAGATAATCGACCAGAGGTGTCTTCTATTCTAATAGAGGATACTCGAGAAGTCAACATTGGTTCTTTAGAGATCCCTAGAATTGTTCACATTGCTGCATCCCTATCACAAGACCAAGCTGACCTCCTCTTTGAGGTTTTATGAGAGAACATTGGCCAATTTGCATGGTCATATCAGGACATGCCAAGACTTGATCCAAAGGTTGTAGTTCATCATCTTGCAGTCGATCCAAAGATCAAGCCTGTCAGACAAAAGCTTAGAAAAATGCACCCCAAGGTGGCATTACTAGTCAAAGCTGAACTAGAAAGAATGTTAGCTGCTAAGGTTATCCGACCTATCGACTACTCAGAATGGATCTCCAACATGGTCCCTGTCACTAAGCCTTCCGGTGACATCAGAATCTGAATTGATTTTAGAGATCTTAACAATGCTTGTCCAAAGGATGATTTTCCCTTGCCCAACATAGATATGATTGTAGATCTCACAGCTAGACATGAAATTCTGTCCCTTATGGATGGATTTTCCAGGTATAATCAGATCAAGATTGCAGAAGAGGACCAGCATAAGACAGCATTCACTACCCCTTGGGGAACCTTTTGCTACACCATGATGCCTTTTGGCCTAAAGAATGCTGGGGCTACCTATCAAAGAGCTATGACAGCCATTTTCCATGATCTTATCCATAGCATTTTGGAAGATTATGTGGACGATATCCTAGTCAAATCTCACACCTTCATGGATCATCTTGCTGACCTGGAAAAAGTCTTTGATAGGTTGGCCCAATATCATCTCATGCTAAATCCCAAGAAGTGTGTCTTTGGGGTCACATCTGGCAAGCTTCTAGGCTTCATAGTTTCTAAATGAGGTATAGAGATCGACCCCAAAAAGGTCAAGGCTATCTTAGACATGCCTCCTCCCTAGACACTGCGAAAGCTTCGCTCTCTTCAGGGAAAACTTCAATCTGTCCAGCGCTTCATCTCCCAACTTGCAGATAAGTGTACACCATTTTCACACTTGCTAAAGAAGAATGAGAACTTCAAGTGGGATCTTTTATGTCAGCACAGCTTCGATCAGCTCAAGCAGTATCTAACCAATCCCCCTATCTTGGTTCCACCAGTTCTTGGTCGTCCCTTGATCTTGTATATATCAGCAACACCTACTGCTCTAGGGGCACTTCTAGCACAACATGATGATTATAGCAGAGAGAGAGCCATCTACTATATCAGTAGAACCCTAGTTGGTTATGAACTCAATTACACTCCTATGGAAAAAGGTTGTCTGGCAGTTGTTTTCTCAACTCAAAGGCTTCGCCACTACATGCTAAGTCATACCATCCAACTAGTCTCCAAGATTGACCCTCTCAAGTATATGCTCTCTAGAATAGCACTTATAGGCCGTTTGGCCAAATGGGTTATGCTACTAAGTGAGTTTGACATCCAGTATGTGGACAGAAAGGCAATCAAAGGGCAAGCTATAGCAGATCACCTAGCTGATGCACCTCTAGTAGATGCATATCCTTTGCTCATAGAATTTCCAGATGAGCATATTTGCCTAGTTGAAGAACAGCCCCCATGGAAGCTTTATTTTGATGGCTCATACACCTCTCATGGATCAGGGGCAGGAATATTATTAGTTACACCTCAAGGAGATTACATTCCAAAAGCCTTCAAGCTACAATTCCCTAGCACCAACAATATAGCAGAATATGAAGCTCTTGTAGCAGGATTAAAGATAGCTGCAGAATGGAATATCACTGACTTACAAGTCTTTGGTGATTCCCAACTCATTATCAAACAAGTCTTAAATGAATATCAAACCAAAGATGAAAAGCTATTACCCTACAAAGAGCTAGTTGATCAGCTGACCCAGCATTTTACAAAGCTTCAGTTTACACAAGTGCCTTGAATGCAGAACAAGGCAGCAGATGCCATGGCCACTATTGGCTCGCTCTTGGAAATTCCCCAAGAAGCTATGCAGTATGAGTTTTTAGTTGAGCAGCTCCTCACACCTGCTTATGCGAATGAGGATTCAAACCGTGTTTGTATCTTGGTTGGTCCCCAATCCCCTTGGTACCATGAAATTCACGCTTACCTTAACGATGGTATCATATCCCCTCACCTCACACGTACCCAACACCAGAACCTCATCCGAAAATCATCCCGCTATGTTATCATAGCCAATACCCTATATCGTCGGGGTTATCACAATACTCTCTCTCGATGTTTAGATAAAAATGAGGCCGCGATGGCATTAAAAGAAGTACATTCTGAACTTTGCGGTACCCACACGAGTGGTATTGTCCTAGCACGAAAAATCCTTAGAGCAGGCTACTATTGGCCTACCATTGAAGAAGACTCTTGTGACTTTGTCAGAAAGTGTCTCCCATGTCAGCAGCATGCAAATCTTGTGCACACTCCAGCACAGGATCTACAGCCTATTGCACCACCTTGGCCTTTCGCTTGTTGGGGCCTTGATCTAGTTGGAACTATCACCCCTCTCTCATCTGATGGACATAAATGGATAATAACAGCTACAGATTATTTCACTAAGTGGGTGGAAGCAGTCCCCCTAGTCTCAGCTACAGGAGTTCAAGTCTCCAAGTTCATCTTGTACCACATTGTTTGCTGCTTCGGCATCCCATCCACCATCTTCACTGACCATGGAGGTAACTTTGAAAATCTCAACATGGAAGAATTATGCACTTCCCTCTGCATCCATCACCACTTTTCTAACCCATATTTCCCACAAGGTAACGGCCAGGTAGAGGCAACTAATAAAACTCTCCTCAAAATCCTAAAGAAAGTTGTCAATGATTCCGGCCATGATTGGCACCTTCAAATAAATCTGGCTCTATGGGCCTATCGAACTTCCTTCCGTACATCCACAGGCACAACTCCATACTCCCTAGTCTATGGTGCTGAAGTGGTATTACCTATAGAAGTTGAACTTCCCTTACTATGCATATCTTTGCGAGGGCAAATCTCAGATGAAGAATACAGAGTAGCTCGACTCACCCAGCTAGATCTCTTAGACAAGAAGAGACAACAAGCCTATGACCATCTCATAGTCTATCAAACTCGTCTCAAAAGAAATTTCAACAAGAAGGTGCTCCCACAACACTTTCAGCCAGGTGACATGGTCCTCAAAGAAAATATGAAAGTCCAAACAGATCAAGAAAAGAAAGGCAAGTTTGAACCTACATGGCTTGGTCCCTATGTGGTTACTGCCTCCTTTGGCTCTGGAGCCTATCAATTATCTACACCAGAAGGAGAACTCTTGAATGATCCCACTAACATCATTCATCTCAAGAAGTTCTATGCTTGAAGATCCTTGGTATACCCATCTTTTGAAAAAATACAAAAAAAAAAAAATAGTAAAGAGAAATAAGCATCCAATGGTGAAAACTTGGCAATTCAAGCGCCTTGGATAGGTACCTTGGTGAAAACCTGGTAATTCAGGCGCCTTGTGTGCTAAAGACTAATCCATTATCTATCACTATCCTATCCCTCATCCATCCACCCACCATCCCATAAAACACCTGCTTGTTCCCTTGGTGTTCCAATCAAATATCCAAAATCTGATGGAGCTTGTCAATACCTCCTGTACAACTTGTAAATCTTGTACCAAAGCTTGTATTATACCTTGTAAATCTTGTACCATACCTTGTATATATTCAAATCTTTTCCAAAGCTTGTACCATATTCCATCTTGTAAATGATCTTGTATCCTAGCTTATATCCTATCACATGCACACACAGAATCCCATTTTCCTTAAGCTTTTCACAAACCATCTACCTATCCACCTATCAACTATTATAGACACCCCATCCTTCACAAAAATTTCCATCTCACAAAAAACCAAAACATGAACAAACTTGTACATTTGTAACATATCTTGGTCTGTCAGCTTGTACATCCTCTTTAGCTTAGTATCATTGTATCTATATGGCTTTCGTGTTAGTTCATCCTTGGTCAACATCTTGCACACATCGCACACCTTGGTTAGATATTCCAATGCATCCTTTAGCTAGATCTCCTATCACCAAAGTGTTATCCTTCTTAGTTCAGCTTGCCAGACGCATCACTCATCCTGATCCATCAGCTTAGGTGCTCTCTGAAAGGTCCTTGCAGGATATAGCTTTCCTCATGTCTAATCTTGGTCCGTTAGTACCTCGTCCTACCCATCTCGTTGGAAAATAGTTCTCTTTTGGATTTTCACTTTCTTTTGATTTGGGATCTTCCCTTTTGGGTCTTGAAATATCTTTTCCAAGCAATCTCCTTGTTCCCTCCTCAAGGTTGCCATGATCTTCCATATCATGGTATGTTGCGAATGGGGCAATTAGAGCATAAGGTCTTGATCAGGTCTTTTGCTTGTTTTCTTTTTCTGCTTGTGGGTTACCTAGTGTCGTTTCCATGCTGCTTCCTCTGGGATTCATGTGTGATACTAGGGCAATCCTTGTGTGTTTGTTTTGAGTCAGTTCGTCAGTCCTCTGGACGGTTGGTAAAAAGGCCTTGATGTTCTTGGTAACCCTGGCAATTAACCAACAGTCTTATAGCAAATCTGGTGCTCAACTACATGGTGGTACTTCTCTTTGAAGTATCCCCCCACTCAAAAAGCTTCAATGGATTCCCTTCATCTCCATTATCCCCCCATCCATATCCTACATCTGTCGCTCCTACCCCAGCTTATGCATCAGTATCTCTTTGAATCACTCCTCACGCTTAGCTTTAGGGATCCACCAATCAAATCAATCCACCAAGCCTCATCTTTCGAGATCCACAATCCTAGTCCTAGGGATCCCCGAAACCCATCTTCTGCTAATTTGACTCTTTGAAATCTTGTTGCATCAACTTTATCATTCTATCATCCATCTCCCTACCATGGATTCTTTTTATAGCGCTCCACTCCTCCATCTCCACCCCCCCAATCCTGGAAAGTCTTAAGCTTGCTTTACTATTGTGCCTTTGATTTCCCTTTATCATTCTCCCATAGTGAGAGTTTGAGCTAATTCAGCCCCTTCTCTTCGCCAACCTGCGTCTCAGCTCGCCTCAATTTCAGTACTTTTCAAGAAGTCGTCGAGCCTCATTTCTCTCCCCGTCGCCTTCTTGAGGGGGCATCATCTAAGTCTAGTCTCTCCTCTTCTTATCCGAGACTGGGGCAACCTTGTTGCTAAAACATCTTCCTCATGTCGTCTTCATTCAAACTTCTTTGAAATAGTGTTGTCTCAACACTGTGTCAAAGAGGGGCAAAATGTAGACACCTAAATTTGTTTACACTATTTTAGTAATCCTATTTAGTTATCTAAAAAGGCATTATTAATTAAATTTCTATTTAATTAATCCTTTGTCATCCCCTAGTTGATTAATTTAATTAATCATCTATAGTCCTAATTGATAAATCAAATAATCTATTATTTATCAATTAAATCCTATTCTTCTATCTAATTTCAAAAATCCCCATTTATTAAATAAATCTATTTGATAAATGAAATCCTCAAATTCAAAAACCCCTAACCTATATCTAATCCTCCATTTAGCCTAATCCACCCCATCCACCCATACTAACCAAGCTTAGCCACTAACTCACCCACCCTCATTAATGCCATCCACTTGCACATCTCTAACATCCCTAATCTAATCCTAAACCCAAACCTAATCCACCCCCTAATGTTGTCACATTCCTTAAACAAGTTTAAGACTTTCCTAATCCAAACCAAAGTCTCCCCTCAAAAAACCCAACCACTAAGTCATGAGTGCTCTTACAAAACATAAAAGACTCTTACAAACCCACTCATGACTCTTACATCCATCTTACACACTCTTCCCTCTTCCACACTCATTCCTCTTACATCCCTCTTACATACTCAACCCCACTCATCATGCCTTTAACCAACCCTTTACCCTACCCTCTCACACTCATCCTCCTTGTGACAAGTGTCACCTTCCCATTGGTGCTAAACAAGCACAATCCATGTGCTCTCCTTTGAGTGCATCCTAGCCCTCCTTAAGCCTTCATCCATCCTTGCATCTAATCCCTCCATCCCTCTACCCCTTAGCCTATAAATTGAATCCCATCCCAAGCCATTTCATCAACAATCTTTGAGCTAAAATTACCATGCTATTTTGAGAACCAAAGCCATCAATATTACCCTTATAATGTCAAATTGAGAGCTCACAAAGCTACCAATTTGCCATTACCCATCTCCATTGAAGCAACTTTTGAGCATCTTGAGCATACATCCACAGCAAAAGGACACATCTACAGAATCAAGAAAGCATGGATTATTTTCTCTTGTGAGGTTTGCACTTCTTGTTTGCTTTCTTTGTCTAAGCATATATGTGAATTTAGTTTTTGGTTTGTGAATGTTTACTTTATTTGTTAATGTTCTTTGCACACTGATTCTGGTTCTACAAGTATGTCATGTCTTTGGGCCAATAAAAGAGGACTTCCACCATTAAAGGTGGAAAAAGCATGACCTCTAGGCTGTACCATATAGACAAGTGATCTATTGATATGTGCTGATGGCAATCTAGGCTGAGATATAATAGCAGGAGGAGTAGAGATGGATCTTGCAGATGTATTTATTACTATTGCACTCCTAACTGGTGATAAAGATACTCTAGTCTTCCTTCTTCTAGGATTTGAAAATGAAAGCTCTTGGTACTAAAATTTACCTCTAGAAGATGCCCTTGTTTCAGATTTGGGCATGAATTACTACAACTTTGGCCTAGAACCAGATGTATTTGAAACTCAGAGTTTCCAAGTACTTGAAGAATGAATCCCTTGAAGGCTTGAACATGAAAGCCAGTACTATATCCTCAGTATTAATCTTGAAATCTTCCTTTTGACACTAGTAGACTTGAAATTTTCTAAATATAGTCCCACTGGGCATGCCAAAATCTGTTGTCACAAAAGTTTTTACCTAAGGACAACCTTATGAAACATGGAAACAACCTCTAAGCTATGGGACTTGAACTGTGAGGTTGAGTCTCCAGAGAAGGTTGGCTTCCTTTACTATCAGGGTGCACCTAACTACTCTTGGAGAGGAAAAGGGAGAAGGAATGCATAGAAGTAAATCTACCTATTCTAACCTAAGGGGGCTGATGCACCAAAAATAGAGTGTTCAAACCAATCTCTACCCACACATGCACTATTGAACCATCATGACATCAAAAGATATACACATCCAGACTTGTTTTAATCTAACAATCACATGCAGATAGAAAAAACCCAAATGAATGACACAAGAAAAGAGAGGATTCACCTATATACCATTCATAGACCAAAAGAGATACAGTCATGCAAGATTGCAAATATCTATGATACACCAATGAGAGGCAAATAGTTCTTGCACTTCATATCAATGGATGAAGGAGATAAGAATGCCATACAATTCAGAGGCAAAGGGGATTTATAGTGAAATTGTAGAGCAATATAAGAGAAAATAGAGAAGAGTCAACCTCAAAAAAAATAACAAAAATTATCTTTATAGCTTAGGCATAACTGAGATGTTCTCTAACTTAATTTACTCCACTACCACTGCAATTAAGTCTCTTTAGAGATTTGGAGAAAATCTGATCTGGGTATAGATTTAGATACAATAAAATTTGATATTTTGTTGAAACAGGGCCTTGACAGAAATGACACCATTAACCATTCTAACCAAGTAGATGGATAAACTGGGGTGGTGGAGTGTTCTCTTGCTATTTACTAGGTTTAGCATTTATTTGAGAGTAGTTGGAATTGATCATGAGGATCAAATCATGCAAGAAAACCCGATTTCCTTTGTTTCTGGCTTATCAGTCAGCAAAGTCAAAAGCCAACTAAATCTTACAACCAAAATGGGCCATGTGGGCCAATAATTTCATTTCATTTTGCCACCCCATAAAGTCTCCATGCAGTTGACCACATCTTCTCAATTAACTAAGCCACCTTCCCAACTTAATTGTGATGCCACATAACCGTTAGCCTTAACTATTAATGCCTTAGCTAGGCCCATAAGGGCACGTGTCCTTCAGGCACTTTCCTACATTGTTTAATTACCTTGCATCTTCATAATGTGGGAAAGAGCTAATCATTTATCTTTGTAAGATCAATGATCATGAAAGATCTTCATTATATTGTGTCTGCCCTTAATACTTCTTGGCCCACAAACTACTCAGCATACACCTCAGCATGACCTGGCATCACCCTGTGGCTTATGAAATCAACCTGACCTCACAAAGACATGCAGTAGTGAGGTGATTTCCCACATTTCTTAACATCCATGCATCTTCATAATGTGAGGAAGTGCCCACCGTAGATCTGTTTGCATCAGATGGTGGATCTTGTTGCACAAATAGAGTATCACCTTTTCAAACCCACGTGCTCTGACAAGTGCCATGATAGAGAATTCATTTATTACCTTTAAGAAAAATGGATGCATGATGTCATTATTAGCTACATGTCATGAAGGGGCTTGCTTGAATTAGGTAAAGGTAGTGCATTTTCAGAAAGCAAGAAAGCGCCCACTGTAGATCATGAAAGATTTGATGGTGAGGGAATTATGGGCAAGCAGAAACATTAAAGTGCATAGTCACTTAGAAACAAGGAAATACATTAAGGTTTTATTTCATTTATTTTCTTATTTCCATGGCATTTTGAATACTTAAATATGGAAAGTGACCGTTGGGTGGGCTCAAATATTTGAATTCAAATTTTGGGCAGGAGGCAATTATGGTTAACATTTATGGTGACTCAGAGGGGATGCAAGCTAGCTATGTGTATGACTAGTGACTTTATGCATTCATTGGGCCATAAAGTCATAAAAAAAGGTGGATCTCATGCATTATGAAACCCTAACTCTACCTTTGTAGTATTAAAACACTGAAAGCTCTATCTTTGCTCCTCTGCAAACTCAGCAAAACACATGTGCTCGTGCACTTCTTGGAAAGCTAGAAACAACTAGGAAGAAAACTAAGCTACATGTGTACATGAAACCTGAACCCCTATCAGAAACATGGTTTGAGATAAATCCCATTGACTGGGATAGGAAAAATTTCACCACCAGGCTTGCTTAATTGAAAAGCATTAGCCTTCTTGTAACTGACAATCGCATAGGGACCACTCCATAGTGCATCAAATTTTGAGTGTCTCCCTAGCTTTGCCCTGTTTGCATCCCATTTCAAAATCAAATCACCTTCTCTGAAGATTTTGACCCTAGCCTTCTTGTCAAAGCTCCCTTTCACCTGTTGTTGATGTGTTTCTAGTGTCTGCATGGCCTAACTTCTTTTCTCTTCTAGCTCCATCAACTCTGCCATTCTCAATGTCATGGCATCATCTTCAATTAGCTCCAGCTGATGAGCTAGTTCTAGGGATGGGAATTCTAATGAAATTAAAAGCCTTGCTTCTCTACCATATACCAACATAAATGGTGAATTTCCTATTGTCTTCTTAGGTTTTATTCTGTCAGCCCACAGTGCAGTCCTCAACTTTTGATGTCAACACCTATGATTATCCTCTATAGTTCTTTTCATAATCCTAATCAAGGTTTTTTAGATGACTCAACCAAACCATTTCTTTGAGGATAGTAGTTTGAGGATGTGCTCAAGTAGATATTATGGTCAACTGCCCATGCACAAATCTGAGCTCCTACAAAATAGTTTGCATTATCTAAAAGAATGGTTGAAGGGGCACCAAACCTGGTCACAATTCTATCAAGGAACACAACAACTAAAGATTTTGTGGCATCCTTCAATGGAATTGCCTCTTTCCATCTCATGAAGTAATTTGTGACTAGAACTAGAAGAAGGATTGATAGGGCCTATGAAATCCAATCCCCATTGAGCAAAAGGCTAGTCCACCTGAATGGGATAAAGAGGAAGAGCTGCAAGCTTTTGCTTACCAGAGAAGAAGGAACATTTTTCACACTTCCTCACATACCTATGGAAATCATAGAATAGGGATGGCCAGTAGTAACCAACCCTCATGATCTTCATTGTAGTTTTCCTTGCTAAGAAGTGACCACCATGAGGACCATCATGAAGCTCTTTGATCATTCTTTCAGCTTGGTCTATCTCAATGCATCTTAATAGGGCTCCATTAAAATCTTTCTTAAAAAGGATACCATCAACTATGACATAAGGAATTGACTATATTCTATACTATCTCCTTTCAGTTCTATCTAATCCTTGAGGATATCCATTACCTAATAAGAAATTCCTAATATCATCCATCTAATTCCTTGGGTCATCATTTCTTGTCTCTTGTTGTTTTGTTAGTATCATAGCGACTTCCTCATTTGATTCCTGAAATGATATCATCTGTTTACACAACCCCCTCCCTCTTACTAGCTTGGTGATCTGGATGTCAACATAATATTCCATTACTTTAGTAATCCAACTAGCTCTCTTCTCACTAATATCTTTCCTCAAAAGGAAATCCTTCACACTCGCATGGCGTACTAACAAATGAATTTTATTATGAGACAGGAGGTGTCTAAATTTCTTGCTTCTCTACATAGTTGTATTTGTTTTCATACTCTTTAAGCCCTTTACTAAAGAAGGCTATGGGATGCTTTTCATCTTTATCATTTTTTTGAGTCAAGACAACAGAAATGCTTGACTCACCACCTAGGGCATGAAGGATGAAATCCTTTTCAAAATTTGGATTAATGAGAGTAGGGTTTGAGGCTATGGCTATCTTGATCTCTTCAAAAATTTCCTTCCCTTCCTTATTCCATGCAAAGACCATACTTTTCTTGAGCATAGCCATAAGGGGTTTTACCATGGTAGCAAGATTAGGGATAAATCTTCTCACAAAATTTATCCTACCAAGGAAACTTTGCAACCCTTTCTTATATTTAGGAAGAGGAAGAGCAAGCATTACTTTTGTTCTTTCTAGATCAATGGTTAAACCATCCTCAGATACAATGTGTCCTAATAATTTTCCTTCATTGGTAGAAAAGACACACTTGCTTGGGTTAAGGGATACCCCAAACTCTTTGCACCTTAAGAACACCTATCTTAAATGATCAAAATGATCTTCTACATTCTTTGAATACACTGTGATATCATCAAGGTAAACTAATACAAACTTTTCAATCACGTCTTTGAAGGCCATCTCCATTGCCTTCTAAAATGTAGCATCTACATTAGTTAGTCCAAATGGCATCTTACAATAAGCATAGGTACCCCATTTGGTGGTAAATGCAGTCTTGTACCTATTAGACTCTTTGACCAGCACTTGATTGTAGCCAAAAAAATCCATCAAGAAATGAAAACCTCTTTGAACTACTAACCTTGGACAAAATCTACTCCATGGAAGGGAGAGGATGGTGATCTTTAAGGAAAGCTTGGTTAAGGTCCCTAAAGCCCACACACAATCTAATTTCTCCATTCTTCTTCCTAACAGGGACAAGGCTTTCTACCCATGACGAGTGCTTGATGGGGAAAATTATATTGGCCTCAATCAATTTGGATAGCTCTTTTCTCATTAAGGGTTCAATTTTGGGATTCACTAGCCTCTATTTTTGTCTTACTAGTTTGACATCATCAATTAAATCTATGGTATGCTGAAAAAACCTTGGGTCAAAACCCTTCAAATCATCATACATCTAGGAAAATACATGATTAAATTCCTTACATAGATGAATAAAACTTTCTTGTTCAATCTTAGAACATACCTTCTCCATGTTTAAGGATTTTCCATTAGCAACCGTGACTGGGGTGTGATCATCTTCATCAGTAGCTAGGTTCATGACTCTACCTCTTGCTAGGTCATCAAGGTTTAAAAAACTCTCTAAGGTAATGAGACCCTTAGGAAATTTTTTAGAACTAAGATTAATGATTTGATCACCATACTGATCTTGCAGTCTTGACTAGTTTCTATCTGAAAATTCTGCTTCATTCTGCAAGAAGCTTACAATTTTTCCATTAGATTCAAACACTTACCAATGGATGTTTTTGTCAGGCATGGTAGGCCTTACTACCATTTTGATTTGTTTCTTCTTCTTCTCCTCAAGATTCCCTAGCACATCATGAGATGCACCTATTGCTACAAGTCTATTAGCATATCTATTTTCTTTTCTAGGGATGCTTTGAATATTAAATGCATCAAAACCCTCAATCAAATCCCATACCCTATGTTTATAAGACTTGATCAAACCATTCTTGGTGATATTTTGATTTCTCACTTGATTAACCACCAACTCACTATCTTCATATACACTTAAGGCTTCAATTCCTCTTTTCTAAGCAAGTAGGAGACCCTAAATCAAGGATTCATACTCGGCCATATTATTAGTGCAACTAAACTGGAGCCTAAAGGAGAAGTAGTACCTTACTTATGCAGGAAAAATCAACATCACACCAATCTCTAATCCATTTTTATTCCTTGATCCATCAAAGTATATACTCCATATCTCACTCACATCTTCTTTAGTCTCCACAAGATTGGGAACTAGAGCATCCTTCTCTAATATATAATATGTACTGAGGCCTATCTCAAGGGTTTCTATCATAGGATCAAATTGATATGCATTAGCCCATTCATCTAAGAGAAAATTAGGTATCTCTACTAGGGAAGTAGTAGGCTCATTCATTATGTCATTCTCATCCATTTCTAGGATAGTGCAATTCATGTTAATGAGATTATGGGTGTAGGGTTCAGTATGATGGAGGGATAGAGGCTCTACTGTGATTGAAGCTTTGGTCCCATATCTTGTTCTAAAAGACATACATAACCAATCAAAAGATATGTAACCACCTATTTGGGCAGTGAAGTCTCTTGATAGACAGATGGCAAAATGTGGCTTGACTTTAGCAATGGATATATCTTGAGATACAGTACAACCAAGGCATGCATGTAGGGCCATTTCCACATTCCTAAGGATCCATAGAGTATTGAAAATACTACCATCCAACTATAATACATCTCTAACAATGGGCTTGTATTTCATTTCCAAAACATCAGCAACACACCTAAGCATCACTGAACTACTAACCCCTGAATCAATCATGCAATTGTGGACTAGTTTACCCCCTATAATTAGAGAAACATAAAATGGAGGGGGTCTAACCTTTTTACTTATTTTTATCTCCTTTGATGGATGTACTAGGCTTGTGGCACTTTCCATACTGGGTGGTTGACCCTTTGGTTCAATACTTTCCAATTCTTGCTACAGCAACCTCTTTTGCATGGGTATAGTAGCAACAGGATCCCACATGGAAATATTCACATTTTTCTTCTTCATTTGTTCTACCACACTAAATGGCATAGTAGGTACTTGATAGAAGCCTTGGGAGCTACATTTGTAAGAGGTTGAGATGGAACAACCTAAGGATCACATACATCCTTTCTGCCATTATTTCGCCTTTGCTGCTGAAAGGTATTTGATTGATCATTTACTACTTGTTCATGAGGTATTGCATTTGAAGTTGAGGCATGATTTGGAGGAGGAGGGGTAGCATCTTCAATAGCTCTTATTTTGCTCCTAGTGTTGTGAGCAATGGAATCTTGGTTTAAATTACAATGTTCCTCCCCCTGATGATTCATAAAGGAGCAATCACCTTTTCCTTGCATATATGAGGCATCCTTAAATTGGTCCTCCTTGTATGATTGTCCTATTGTAGGCTCTTGGATGGTCAAAGCCAAATAAGATTTAGCCTTTTGACACATGCAGTGAGCATAGGAGAAGTTACAGGAGGGACAAAAATCCTGATCTTGGGTCATGTTGTTTTGAGGAAGTATGGCCCTACTTTGGTTTACATTTGAAGTTGAAGCATGGTTATTCTGCCTATTCTAATCAAAATAATTGTTCCCAAGATTATGATTTGGAGGCCTACCACTATTTAGAGTTTGATATTGCAATTGATGAGCCTTATTACCTTGAGCTTGCTATCTCTCTAAAGTCACCACCTTGTTGCTCACTTTCTGCATCACAGAGGACCTATCCTCCAACTTCTTCTCTTGGCCTTACAATCTTTTATCTATGTTCTCTATGTTCAACATCATAGATTGCATCATCTCCTTGATTTCTTCTGTTCCATTTGAAGATGTGGAAGCTTGAGTGACTAGAGCAAGGGATTGTAATGTGGAAGTTGTGGGAAGAGGAGCCATTGCTGGTTGGTGATTTGGAACGTTAGGGAAGAAAGGCATAAGAGGCCTTGGATCTAGCTTACCTCCTTGTATTAGGATGTTTTTTGACTTTATTTCTATGTCATAAGCATTAGGCAAGGTATCTCCTCCCATATATTGGATTGTAGTGGAAATGTCACTGTTAAAAGCTCTAAGGTAATGCAAGAAGGCATTACTAGGGGTAGGTTTTACTAAAGTAGGTATTCAATCCCATGTCTTTTGAAATCTAAAGTTGAAATCAGTCATACATTCATGGGGGGCTCTTTTTATAGTAGTCAACTATTCTAAAAGTGACAAATAGTCACTTTTGTCCTCAAAGTGTTTACATAGTCCTACTCCTAATCCATCCCAATCTGCTATAGAACCATCAGCCAAACCTATATACCATTGTAGCACTTTTCCTTTCAAGGATGAGGCTAGAAGCCTAACTACAACATCATCTTATGTAATATGGATATTGTAGATATTTGAAACTTCTTGAATGTGTTCTAATGGAGAGATAGAAGTTTCACTAGTAAATTCTAGTATACTTTTGAGTGTAGCTATTGGTATGTCATGTCTTTGGGCCAATAAAAGAGGACTTCAACCATTAAAGGTGGCAAAAGCATGAGCTCTAGACTACACCATATAGACAAGTGATCTAGTGATATGTGCAGATGGCAATGTAGGCTAAGATCTAACAGGAGGAGGAGTAGAGATGGATCTTGTAGGTGTATTTGTTACTATTGTACTCCTAACTAGTGTTAAAGATACTCTAGTCTTCTTTCTTCTAGGATTTGAAAATGAAAGCTCTTGGTACTAAAATTTACCTCTAGAAGATGCCCTTGTTTTAGCTTTGGGCATGAATTACTGCAACTTTGGTCTACAATCAGATGTATTTAAAGCTCAGAGTCACTAGGTACTTGAGGAATGAATCCCTTGAAGGCTTGAACACTAAAGCCAGTACTATCTCCTTGGTATTAATCTTGAAATCTTCCTTTTGACACCAGTAGACTTAAAATTTTATGAATACAGTCCCACCAAGCATACCAAAAATTTTTCTTACAAAAGTTTGCACCCTTGTCCAAAGTTTTTATCTAAGGACAACCTTGTGAAACATGGAAACAACCTCCAATCTATGGGACTTGAACTATGAGGTTGAGTCTCCAAAGAAGGCCATCTTCTTTTACTATCAAGGTGCACCTAACTACTCTTGGAGAGGAAAAGGGAGAAGGAATGCATAGAAGCAAATCTACCTGTTCTAACCTAAGGAGGGTGGTGCACCAAAAATAGAGTGTTCAAACCAATCTCTACCCATACATGCACTATTGAACCATCATGACACCAAAATATATACACATCCAAACTTGCTTTAATCTAACAATCACATGCAAATAAAAAAAACCCAAATGAATGACACAAGGAAAGAGAGGATTCACTTATATACCATTCATAGGCCAAAAGAGATACAGTCATGCAAGATTGAAAATATCTATGATACACCAATGAGAGGCAAATAGTTCTTTCACTTCACATCAATGGCTGAAGGAGATAAGAATGTCATATAATTCAGAGGCAAAGGGGATTTATAGTAAAATTATAGAGCAATATTAGAGAAAATAGAGAAGAGTCAACCTCAAAAAAATCTACAAAAATTGCCTTTATAGCTTAGGCATAACTAAGATATCCTCTAACTAAAATTACTCCACAACCACTACCATTAAGTCTCTTTAGAGATCTAGAGAAAATCTGATCTAGGCACAAATTCAAATACAATGAAATCTAATATTTTGTTGGAACAGGGCCCTAACAAAAATGATTCCATTAACCATTCTGACCAAGTTGATGGATAAACTAGGATGGTGGAGTGTTCTCCTACTATTTATTGGGTTCAACATTTATTCGAGAGTAGTTGGAATTGATCACGAGGATCAAATCGTGCAAGAAAACTCAATTTCCTTCATTTCTGGCTCATCAGTCAGCAAAATCCAAAGTCAATTGAATCCTTCAACCAAAATGGGCCATGTGGGCCAATAATTTCATTTCATTTTGCCACCCCATAAAGTCTCCATGCAGTTGACCACATCTTCTTAATTAACTGAGCCACCTTCCCAACTTAACTGCAATGTCACATAACTGTCAGCCTTAACTATTAATGCCTTAGTCAGGCCCATAAGGGAAAATGTCCTTTAGGCACTTTCCTGCATTGTTTAATTACCTTGCATCTTCATAATGTAGGAAATAATTGATCATTGATCTCCATAAGATTGATGATCATGAAAGATCTTCATTATACTACACCTGCCCTTAATACTTCTAGGCCCACAAACTACTCAACATACACCTCAGCATGACCTGGACCCACCTGGCATCACCCTATAGCTTATGAAATCAACTTGACCTCACAAAGACATGTGACAGTGAGGTGCTTGCCCACATTCCTTAACAACCTTGCATCTTCATAATGTGGGGAAGCACCCACCATAGATCTATTTGCATCAGACTATGGATCTTGCTGCACAAATAGAGTATCACCTTTTCAAACCCATGTGCTATGACAAGTGCCACGATAGAGAATTCATTTATTATCTTTGAAAAAAATGGATGCATGATGTCATTATCAGCTACATGTCACAAAAGGGGCTTGCTTGCATTAGGTAAAGGTAGTGCATTTTGAAAAAGTGAGAAAGTGCCCACCGTAGATCATGCAAGATCTGATGGTGAGGGAATTGTGGGCAAGAAAAAATATTAAAGTGCATAGTCACTTAGAAACAATAAAATACATTAAGGTTTTATTTTATTATTTCCATGGCATTTTGAATACTTAAATATGGAAAGTGACTGTTGGGTGGGCTCAAGTATTTGAATTCAAATTTTTGGCAGGAGGCAAATATGGTTAACAATTTTCATTTAATCCAAGGGAAACACATTTGACTATTGCAAAAAGGATATTTATATATCTCAAAGGAACTAAAGATTATGGCCTATTATATAAACAAGAGGATGACTTTAATCTTAAAACATACATAAATGCTAATTACGTTGTAAATATTGATGATAGAAAAAATAGGTGGAGTATTCTTTTTAGGAGAAAATTGGATCTCATGGATAAGTAAGAAACTAAGTTGTATAACATAAGCCTATCACTAGTTATTGTAATAACACAAATGCTATAAATATATCAAAAAAATTGATGATGCATGCAAAGACAAAACACATATCTATCAAGTATCATTACTTGAGGGAGCAAGTTGAAGAAAAGAGAGTTATGCTTTAGTATGTAAAATTAATATAACAAATGGCTGATATATTTACCAAGCCATTTCCTAAAGAATATTTTGATTGTCTAAGAGGTACACTAGGGATCCTACCCCTATACAAAATTTGATAGGTAAAGTTGCATGTATCAATTCATGAATGAATTAGAATATCATATGGAGTTGATGCAGAAGGGTTCACACATTAGGAGTATTTCTAAAGTTGTGAAGTTAACTATGATGAATCTGATGTCATTTGTACATGATAGGTACAAAGATAACTACAAGGCTTTATAAGTTTCACATTGTAATTTATAATGACCTTTGACATTGTTGTCAAAGAGAGAGAATACACCAAATGTTGATTTTACCCCAAAGGGTTAGAATAATCTAGAAAGGGGGAAAAGTGTAAGTATTGATATTTTTTATAACCTTTGGCCCATTATAGATAATTTATTAGAGACATGTTTCATGGACTAAGTTCTATAATTTTTGGATAGGGAAAGTTGTGTATTTTTTGGCATTCTCAGGTGCACAAAAACATTGTGCATTTTTAGGTGTCAAAGGAGTTGGCTGAATAATTTTCTTATTGTATGAGTATTTTTTTCTCGTTCCATAGTCAAAGGTCAAAAATATAATGCATTTTTGTGCCCATATAGGATCACAGGATAGTTCAAGGAGAAGGGACTTTGTTGTGATGTTGCATTGGCCAAAACTATTGTACATTTGTGGGTGTCATACAAGCTTCATTGAATGAGTTTTCTTATCAAAGGAATACTTTTTTTCTCTTTCAACATTGAAATCTTGCATAGGTTACAATCTTGCACAAGTCATGATCTTGTGTTGTAGGATTTTTTTTCAATTTTTACATGATCGTAGGTCAATTTCTATTGATGGGATTTCATGTTATGATGTTGTGTTGCAGTGCGATTATGCATCACAAGGCATGTAAGAGAAAAGAGAAGTCTTCTTTTGATCTTGTGATGTAGTGCATTTTCATGCCTATGTGACATCCTAGGCCTTTTATGCAGGAAGGAAGTATCTAGTGGGATGGTATGCAGGCCAAAAATATGGTGTGTTTTTGTGCCTACATTAATTTCTTTTGGTGACAATGATGCAACCTGAGAGCATAATGTTTATTGTCAAACTTCTTTTTGGGAATTTTGCACATGATGTAAAGGCTTTTCCTTCCCTTATTTCCACTTATAGAGGGTATGGGCATGATTTTCTTGATTTGAGGAGCATTTACTGGCCCATTTTATGTTATTTCACTAGTAAATTATTGTACAAAATTGTATTTTTTATGATTTTTTCTATATTTGCACTATGTCATATTAACTCCAATTGGTGGGAGTTTGAATTTCTTTTTTTCCCCCTTATGCTAAATGATTCTTTCTTATTTTCTAAATTTAATATGTTTTATCTATTTTTCTTATGAATGATGTATAAGTGAATACATATTCCTTATAGCCTATCATTAGATTCTAATCTACATATGAGTTTTTTAGTAAATAAGAATAGAGTTGAGAGTTGTATATGTTTTGAGGTTTTAATTGATGTATAGTGCAGTCTTAGGCATAGAGAGTAACCAAATATCAATCTGGTGCACCACCTTTCCCTTTCAGCATTTTAATTTCAACATCCTCTTCTCCCTTCTCCTTAAATGTTTTAGTTTAGGTGCATCTTGATTGTAAGGAAGCCCACCTTCTATAGATATTTATCCTTAAAACATAAATCCCACACTTTGAGGTTGTATCCATCTTATACGAGGTTACTTGAGGGTATTACCTCAAGAAAGGGTACAAACTTTTGTGTCAATAGTTTTTGGCAAACCCAGTGGGACATAAATTCAACTTTGTAAGTCTGTTGGTTAACTAGTTGATCTCCATTTATTGAGAATTTGGATTTTTTCTCACTGACATCACCCTATGAAGGTATTCAATTAAACACCATGATCACTCTACTTTTATATCTACTGGTTTCAAGCAAAAATGGTGTTGGTATGTGAAGATCATTATTGATCTTTTATTATTTTAAAAGTTTTCTATGAATTTGCAGCTTATTTGAATTTCTAATCATGGACCCATTCCATTAAAATGACTACTATTTTCCCCCATATCATGAAAATACTTTTCCTCAACTCTCTTATTATCAACCCCTTCTTCACCAAACCCAACACCTTCAAAAGATAAAATTGAAACCATAAAAGCTATGATGGCTAAGATGGGTGAGAAATTGTTGGGCCTCCAAATGCAAACAATTAAATAGTGTAGGTAGCTAGACTTAAGATTTCAAGAACAAAATGGGCAATTATAGTATTTGGATATGAAACTTGAAGAGATTGAGGGGCAACAAGAACTATAAAGGAAACAATAAGAGATGGAATACCAGACCTATCTCCAAGAAGAGAGAGAGAGAGAGAGAGAGAGAGAGAGAGAGAGAGAGAGAGAGAGAGAGAGAGAGAGAGAGAGAGAGAGAGAGAGAGAGAGAGATGAAATAAATACATTTTGAGGAGAAACTTGTAAGGAAATTTGTTGTAGAAAAAGAAAAGGAAATGATGCTCAAGTTAGCTCATTTTTAGACCAAGGAAGCAAAGTTGGTCCCTTCCTCAAAAAAATTTAGTCAAAGCTTTAAGAAGCCCCTGCAATTACAAAAGCTTTTTTTTGTAACTTCTCCATGCCTTATGCAAAAAGAGATGACCCTATCAACCTTATATACCTATTACCATTTCACACTTTGAGGGTGGGATAGTTATATGGACTCTTGATGGTCCTAATATGTTCTTTTGGGAGAGTGAGACAAAGATGAAGCTACCATGGGAGGAGTTGCAAGCTATTGAGGAGGACAAAGAGGTTGAGGTTGAGCCTAAGGTATAGAGGATCTAGTCCTCTCATTTGAAGAGATTCCCTCTATTGTGGCAGAAGAATAAATAAACAAGGTCGTTCCTACTTTTGAGGAACAAATGTTGACCATTGAGCCTTTAGAAGAAAATGAGGTTTTGTTGCAAGATAAGAAAGAAGATGACTAGTTATTTTATTAGATAATCCTCTATGATATGGAGGGTGATAAAGAGGACCCTAAGGATAGCTCTATCTTTGAGGAGGAACATATTGATATGAGTGAGGTTGTTCTTCAACCTATGCATATTACTAGAATAGAGATGGAAGAGTTTGATGAAGATGAGAACTTTTGGGATGAATTGGAATCATTTTTTGTATCTGTGGGCATCAATCTATTTTCTCCTTCATCAAATGATCATGAGTTATAGTAGCAACATGTGGATATTCACACCATAATAGTAGCTCCCATAAAGGTCATCAATGAGTAACATAAGGACAAGGTAGAGATTATATCTTCACAAAAAAAGATGCACTTTCAAACTAGTAGGATACCACTATTCAAGAGCACAATAGCAAGGTCAGGGTTGATTGCTTAGACCCAAAGCCATCAAGAGGATGTCCAATAAGGCATCTATCTTTGCAAAAAATCTCCAAGTTGCATTCATTCATGCTTATTTCAAAGAATGAGGGTGAGTATTAGAAGAAGGAGCAAGCTTGTATTTCTCAAAGTGATAATGTCTGAGTGTGGGAGAGATTTATTTTTCTCAGCATTGGTAAGGTATTCCATAAAGCAGTATGCTTTTCATGTTTGTTTATTTGTTCAATTATCGACATGCATGAAAGAAACAATCAATTAGTAAGGAAGGGTAAATACTTCAGTAAGTTAGTCAATAGCTTTGTTTATTTATGATTTTGTAAATTCTTGTACATATTCTATTAGATGTTTCCAACTTTCCAAGAAATGCACATGCACAACTATTTCCCTTCTAGAGATAGTGTATTTTGATGTTTAGTGAGTTGTAGAATTGCTATTTTTTATTGTAATAAAGATGTGCATCATATTTTGATGCTTATAACTCTATGCCCAATGGATTTTTTTAAGGCCCCTAATCATATTCTTAGCAAGAAATCATCTCCCTTGAGTCACAAGAAATGTTGACATTTTTTGTTAGCTTTAGCCCATTACAGATAATCAGTTAGAGACATGTTTCTTGGGCTAAGTTCTATAATTTTTGGCCAAAAAAATTTGTGTATTTTTTGCTAGTCTCAGATTGGTTTTGACAATTGAGTGTCAACACACCTAAGAAAATTTTAAGGTTGATGTCAAGTATAATATAGATGCTAAGCTATAGTATGTGTCAAGCCATAAATTCAACAAGTATCGAGTGAACTTCAGGTGCCAAGAAAGTTTCAAGTGTTGAGTGACAAGTGATGCCGAGTCACTATAGGTGCCAAGAAAAATATAGGTGTTGAGTGAAACAGAGTTACTATATAAGCCAAGCAAGCCAAAATTCCTATATGTGTCAAGCATCAGCAATCAGTAAGTGCTAAGTAACACAGAATCAGCATATGAGTTTGTGTCTTCATAAACTCAGATGAAAATTGTTATTGAGCCAACTCAAGATGAATCTCAAAGGATCTAAAAGATAAGATCGAATCTTTTACATTCCCTATGCAATCAACATGCAACCAATTAGAAAAATGGAGAAAGCATGCAACCAATAAGAAAAGTGTAAGGATTTGAGCGGGAAAATATAGATGACCATCAATCATGGATTCATACCTAACCCTAAGTCTCAAAACCTTTATAAGGAGGTCAAAATCCCATAATTTAGTGTTAAATAGAAGAGTAATAGGTTGTGTGGAAATGAAAAAGTGAATGCAAGAAAAGTTTTGGAGGAAGTGGAAGGGTTGAGAAGACTTAGAGGAAGAACAACATTGCAAAATCAATTGGTCAAGAATAGAGCATCAGCACTATGAACAAATAGTTATCAGATCAGGAAGGATTAGATCAAATTAGAAAGAACAAGGGTCTGGAATTTGAAATTAAAGATTGTAAGTCATTAGATCAATACACTATACTATACTCTCTAACTATTGTATTAGGAGAAGAAAACCCTATGAGAATAGGTTGGCTTAATAGCTATTTTGTAGAACCTTTAACAAGGTGATAAATCCTTTAATAGGGTGACATTCCAAGTGAATATTTCTAAATCCTTTAGACAGGTCACTTTTAATACGGTGTAAACCCTTTAATAGGGTAGACCTTTCACATGGTAGACCATTGATGGTGGCCAAACTTTGTAATCTTAATCAGTTACATATTGTGTAAGTGATAATTTGTGAGTATCATCCCCATCCCAATTTTACCTTCTCATTTTGGAGGGTTTCTAGGTCAACAAAATCTTGTGTTGTGTATTTTTATGCATGTCTTTACTTTCATGTTTATTACAATATGTTAGATGCATGTGATGATATCATATTAAAAGTTTTAGAGGTTTAAGTTTGGAACTTCTGATCCACCCCCCCCCCCCCCCCCGCCCCATCTCAAAAGTAAATCTTCCCACTTGTAAATTCTATCAATTGGTATCAAAGCCTAGTTCTCATAATGAGAAGCCTTGTAGCTTGGAGAAAAAATCTAGAAATGGAAGTCTACAAACTTGGAAAGATCATAGAAAATCAAGAAATTGAGATACACCTCATTCTACATTCTCTGGAAGAAGCCAAGGAAGAACTGAGGAAATCCTTAAAGAAAAGAAGACAGATTGCAATAGCTAAGAATGATACATAATACAAGGAGATACACACCTCAAAAGTGTTTTCAAATGGAGATTCCAAAGAATTTGATGCAACAATAGCATACCTAATGGAGAAGAATAGAGCTCAAATAAAAGAAATCAGAACTCTCAAGATTGAACAAGAATCTCAAGCCATGATGCTTTGTGGAGTAACTAAATAGAAGAAAAGAGCCATTGAAGATAAGGTTATGATAGAAGAAAACAAGAGAAACCTTGCCAACAAATTGGAGGAAAAGTCAATTGAGCTCACAAAAATTTCCAACATGCCGCTAGACACCCTAAGCCAGATGATGAATGCACATCATGATTTGAATATTAAGGATATTGAGATCTCCACACTGAAGATGCAAAATCAACAACTACAAAATGAATTGAAAAGAGAAAAGGAGATTGTAGAAAGCTTCAACAAACCTAGTGAGGCTATCAAGTATTTTGAATAGCTACTAAAATCACCAAGAGCCAGCAATGATACTTGAAGACTAGGATACACCAGCACTAAAAAAGGAGAGTCATTCAAGACTATAGAAGAAAGAAGTACAACAAAGGTAAGAACACTAAACCTACTTATAATTTTTGTGGTAAAAAGGGACATACCTCTAATGTGTATAGGAGTAAGAATGCTCATCAAGATGAAAAACCTAAGAATATGGGTCACTATCACAAGTGCAACAAGCAAGGACATCAAGCACATGACTACAGGACTAAAACTATCAAGACACCAAGATTTGAAGGTCACTACTACAACTGCAACAACTATGGACATAGAGCTTTTGAGTGCATATCAAATCCTACGTGGAAACCTAATCAATCAACAATGGAAAATAATTATGGACATCACTACAATTGGGACTACAACACTAGGTAGAGTTGTCACTACTATTAGGAATATGGACACATTCTTGAAAAATGCATAAGAACACATTTCAAAGGAAACTATACTAGATGGTTGAGCCAAATTACATGCTTCATTTGTTTGAAGATTGGACATATTAGTAGAAATTGTCCAACAAGGTCAAAAGCACTCAACTTAGAGTTCAACAAAGAAAAAGGGAAGGTAGATGTTGAACACATTAAAGGAGAAATGAATAGAACATTGAAGAAGAAAGATGGAGGCAGCACATCCAATGAAGGGATCACTTCACCTAAAAGGTCAAGTGGTCACACTTCATCTAACTAAGAAAAAGTAGGTCTATGGTATTGATATTTAATGTTTTATCATACATCAGTTCCAAGACAAGCAAGTACTGAAAAAGGAAAGATCAGCATGAATAGAGATGCAAAGTTAAAATTTCAAGTTTTTACAAGTGTTGCTAAGTTACCTTCAGATGCTGAGTGAAAACATAGTAAATGTTGAGTTGTCTATCAAAGTTAGTATAGGTCAAGTGGTTAGTTGCAGCTGAGTTAGTAGTGGATGTCAAGTGAAGGGAAATTTTTATTGAAGCTAAGTAAGAAAAAATCTAGTAAATGTTGACTGTTTGGGAAGACAATGGAAGCCGAGTAAAGTAGAAATGCTTAAGGAGCTGAGTAGACAGTTGTAAATGCACTAAGCATTAAATGCTATGAAACAAGGGTATATGATTGCATTTTGAATCATTTTTCACCATCACAAGAAAAGAGAAAAGACAAAGAAGAGTGCAAAACAATTTCCAAGTAGAATTTGAAGAATTTGAGCATAATTCCATAAAGATTTAGCACAGTTCCATCGATTTCAAGGTATTTATACTAGTGTCAAGCTATGCAATTTAAAAATTTCTTCATGTTTAAACCCTGTAATACCCCAAAATTGGCTCATTGCCATTTCAACCAATTCTGGTCTATTTTTGATCAATCCTAAGACCTATTCTAATAGGCAATCCTTATCTGGCTACTCGCTACTTGACTTAAATTTATTTAATTTAATAAATGTGCCTATTTTAATTAATTAAACAAAATCATTTAATTAAATAGAGAAAGCTATTTTTAATTAATTAAATAAAGGTATTTAATTAAATGGGAAATCATTCCTAATTAATTAAATGAAGTTATTTAATTAGATGAGAAAAGCATTTTTATTAATTAAATAAAATTATTTAATTAAATGAAAAAGGTAATTACGAGAGCATATCTCATTTTATTAAATTAAATTTGGAAGAGAATCTATGACGCGTCATAAGATTCCTCAACCCACTTAAAGCCAAGAATCTATGACAAGTAAATCAAATAGGGACATGCGTAAGAGGTAATAATGACCTCAATCCTCATCGTTGATTAAAATCAATCTCAACCATTGATGGATTCCAGGAAAGTCTATTTAAGAGACCCTCCTCCCTTCATTTCAAAGAGGATGAATTGATTTGCTATCAGATTGCTGTTGAAATTCATGCTCACTTACATTTCTTGCATGCATTCTCATTCTTAGTTTGATCTCATTTTAGTTTAATCTAGTTTACTTTATTTGCTCTTAGATTACATTGCATCTTTCATTCTAGATTAATCTGCATTCTCATATAGATTAGTCATACTTTCTTACAAATCTTTCATTCTTAGAGGGTCTGGTTGCTTAAACACCTCGAATCTGAGGATATCTGATAAGCAATTCCCTTTAGATAGAAGGCAACAGGTCGCTTTACAGGGCTGATTTTCAGATGAACAATCCAATGTTCATTTTGGGATGAATCAGCATACAATGACCATGTTGAAGTGTCTATGAGGTTCAAAGGCCCACATTTCATAGGTACATTTTTGGCGCCCACTATGGGGCAACCCACCTTTGCTTGCTGGTTTTTGTGCAGATCTGTTTGCAGACTCAAAGAAACACTAAATTTGAAAGATTTGTTCATATCTTTCAAAAGGATATGTTTTTTGATCTGAAATTTTTTTTGCAAGGCAAAAATATATCCAAGAAGCTTTGGTCCAATTTTTAGACTTTTCTGAAACGTTTTTGAGCTTTTATGATATTTTCTTCATTTTTCATAAAAAATCATTTTTAGGCGTAAATCAGCACATTTTTTGGAAAAATTTATAGTTTCGAAAATCTCTTGGAATTTTAAATAGATTTTGTTCTTTGTGTTTCAATTTTAGAGGTCATATTATGGGTCAATAATTCAATTTTCAAAAACTGGTCTGTTTTGACAAAACAACTCCCTAGGGCACAAATTAAAAGATCTTTTCAAAAAAAATTGCATTTTTGGAAAGTTCTCTAATTTTTTATTGGGGTTACTTTTTTGTATTTTGAGTTTTGGATCCAAATTTATATCATGTAGATCTTATTTTTATGACTAAGTCAAAAATCAATTGAAAAAAAAAAGGCATTGAATGAATAGTTTGCATTTCATTTTTACAATGAATCAATGCATAATGTGGGCTTTCATTTGGGTTACTTGCTGATTATCATCACTCTTAAAAATTAGTTTTTCAGATCTGACCTTGATTTTTCATGAGTTGACATATATTGCATTCATGAGTTTGTTGCTTTGTTCATTGCGAGCGAGCGATCAAGTGTAAACGAAAGGTACAACAAAGAAAAGACGCGTTGCGAGGATTACCAGGTAATTTTTTTTTTTTTGAATAATAACACTTCATTTGGAGCTAAAACAAACATCTCTTGTGTCAAGCTTGTGTGTGTATTTCCTTTCATGTTCTCATTTTACAACACATGCATAATTTGATACTAGGTTGTGATCTCCATTAGTTTCCATTTAGTAGGCTTAGTTACTTGTGATAGATCTAATTAGCTATCTTCGGTTATTGGACTCGCTAATCCACTGGCCCCTCGTTCCACCCTATGGTTGCAAGCTTAGCACCACGTTAAATAGGGGAGGGGTCTACAGGACAGAAGCGTTAAATGTTCCACTATGCAACCCTTTTGTGCTTTTTAGAATTCACTAGTTTCTGAGTTGTGGACTCGTTTTGGCTTGTGTGAGGGGTTAAATGTTCCACATCTTTGGACTCACCTCACATTAGTTAAAGTGTTAAGTGTACCACCTTGTGCTCTTTGGTTGCTTTTGGATAGATTTACTTTCAAGAATTAACATCTGTACACACATAGTAATTAGGCCTCATGAAAACTATTCATGGATCTTGAGAGAGTGGGTTCCTAGTGAAACTCCTCTGTATGACGGATTCCTTGCAGGTGGGGAGGATACTTTGAGCATCTCACAGATAGATGAATCTTCAACTTTTTGATTGAGGCATCCTTTCTCCGAAGAGGTTGATAGATCACTAGGAGTTGATATCATAGATCTTTAAGAGATACTCTTAGTTTATCGTGTTGGATTAATCTGTCTACTTTGATTGGGCTAAAAGTGAAAAGGTGTCAAAACCTTGGATCTAGAAGCTAAGTCCCCTTGTGGTACACTATTGTGAGTCAGTCACCTTTAGAGAGGGTTAGCCATAGCAGACAATCCCTCTACAGGGAAAACTGCGTTGACGGAACCTCAAGCGGTAATAGCCATTTTTGCCATGGTAGTGACAACCGCTATATAAATGTCCTTGTGGAAGAAATCTCCATGGGTGTGGTTCATTGTGGGTTTTCAGATCTCCCCAGTAGCTCTTGAAGATTAAGTTCTCGGATTGTGTCAAAACCTCGGTGCGTCGGAATTGGAGGTCACCCCTATGAGTCATAAAAGTTGCAGAGTCAAACAATTACTAAAAACTTTAGAGAGGCCAAACTTTTTAATTTTCTAGGAATGTGTGCAATGATTGCAAAACTCTTTGAAAACATACACAATTATCTCTCTTAGGGATTAGCACAAACTAAGTCACTTGATTGTTCATGCGCAAGGTTGCTTTTGCCCTTGCTCATTGTTTTCAGACATGCTTGATATCACCTGCTTGCTATTCTATGTGCCTATTTATTTGCCTAGTTACTAAAACGAATCAACAATTTGTCCAAAACTATCTAAAATCTTCAAAGTCTTTTCAAAATCCAGTTCAGTTGTCAGTCTGGTTTCCATTTTTGCACACAGTTTACAAACTTTTGCGCGAATAATTGTTGTCCTACTACTTCTTCATGCAGCTTTGTCCAAGTTCTCATGCAAACAGTTGCACATCTCCATGTGAGATCTTTATGCTATCCAAGTTAACCTTGCACTACTTTGCGTGGCCTACATCACATCCTCATGTGAAATATTTATGCTATCTAGAATCTTTGCATGGCCCTGTGTACTTTCTCATGTGCCTTTCAGAGGATCTTCACATGAGATCTTGAGTCTGAACTGTCAAGTTAGTCTGTTAGAACTATTTGTGCTCTATACCAAGTTTGTTTCTTGCATTAGTTTACTACTTCTCTATCTAAAAATAGTCTAAAATAGTGGCATCCTTCTTATCTAATGACTTGTGATCCATACTTTAACTAGTCTTGTCTCTCAATTATCTTGCTCTTGTCCTTTAGTGCTTATTGTACTATGTGTTATGATAGTCATAATCTTTGGCTGTTCTAGCCTTCAAATCAGACTATTCATGCCTTAGTATACAACACTCTTATCTTGTCCCATTCAGACTAAGTTCTAGTGTGGTCCTTCTCTAAGCTTCTGCTTTTTGTCATTGTCTATGACTGTGGCAACTTGACTTATGTTCTAAAACTTGGCTATCACTACTTGAAACATAGTACATCAAAATGGCTAACAAAAAATGTGCTAAATCAAATATTCCTAGTGAGGAAGAAGGGATTCTAATTACAAACATGAAGAAACAAATTGAAATGATAAGTGCTCAACTTCAAATACTAAAAGAAGAGGAAAACAAATCATCGAACAAATCCTCTTTGAGAGAAATTTTCCCTTTCTCTTATGACAACCAAAAATCACATTCTTGTGATCTTGAATCCAAGATATCTAAGAACACCTCACATACACCCAAGAAATCTAGGAATATCTTTGAAAACAAACCTTGGGAACCTAAACCAAAGCGTGATTTCACACCTTTGAGAAAATCTTATGAATTAATCTTGGAAGAACTTCTTGAAGAAAAACTCATTACTTTACCTAAGCTCACTTTGGTGGGAGTTTCCTTTATGAGTAACTATTGTGTCTATCATAGACATAATTTACATAAAACCTCCCATTGTAAGGAGCTGAAAAACAAGATCCAAGATCTCTTTGACAATGGTATAATTCAAAAATCTAAGCTCTCAACTACTAAATATTATACTCTCAAGAAGGATCAACCTCATGAAACCATGTCTAATAATGGTTCAAACACAACTTCTACTTCCTCCAACATACATCCACTTTCTCAATTGTCCAATCTTTCCAACACATATTCACCAAAAGAACTCACTACTCCCCTAGTTGACTATGTGTACCCTTAAGAACTACCTTTAAAGGAAACTCAAGCTAATCTTAACTTAGCTGCAAACCTCTCCCATACTACACAAAGAAAAGATCCAAAACCTCCATGTGTTGCTCCTCCTATTATCCCCAATCCAACTATTCCTCCATTGCCCCTTCAAGAGCCTGTTATGGAGACTCTAGAAATATATTCGAATATAGATTCAGATACTCCCTCATCCTTGGATTTGGTTTCATGTCAAGAGGACCACTTAAATGATGAAGAAACAAATGTTGATCAAGACCAAGATTCCTTCATCCCCTTTCAAGTCTTCCAAGATCTTGTGCCTCCATCTCAAGAGCGACATAGTCCTCCATCTCCCATGTCATGCACCTCTACTAAGCAAGATCAAGATATTCCTTCCACCATCCTTAAGGAGATTACAAAAGACCAAGAGAAGGATACTTTTCCTATGTTACCCAAAATTCCTTTTGAAGAGAAAAGTGTTCCCTCACTCTCCTATTCTACCTCGCTACATTCAATTCCAAACTATGCTCAAGCTTTAAATACTCCCGTCAAAGGTATTGCTCCTATAATAGTTATCCATAAATCTATTGATGACTTTGGTCATACTGCTCACTCTAAAGATGCTAATATCCCTACTCATGGTCCATTCACATCTTCTAAATCTATCCTTGGTCCCTACCATCCAAGCTAAAACATTCAAGTCTTCCATCCATATTGGGACCTTATGTTCCTCTATCTCATATTGCCACTACTAGTTCATTACACATTCTTCCTACCCTACCCCAAGATCAACAAAGATACACATACTTGAACTCTTCACATTCACCTTTCCATCCAAACCAGTCATATTGGCCTCATTCACCCACAAGTCCCAAGTCCTTTGGAAGCAATCTGGATTATCAACTCAAACACAAGTGCATGAATCCATCCTCAAAAGTTCACTATGTCTCCTCTAATCGACATGTGAATGTCAAGAAGGAAAAAAGAAAAAAGAGACCACAAAGGTCCACTATTCAAAGAGCTCAACCAAAAAAAATGCGGGTTCTTAAATCTATTCTTGAAGAAATGCGTTCCAAAGCATCTAATGAAAAATCAAAAGCTATATGGATTCCCAAGTCTCTTTTGAAGGACTTGAATATTGAAAAAAAATCAAAGTTGACATTCAAGTTTCCAAAGGCTTACACTCCATCTTCTTCCCAACATCTTCCTAAAAAGGTTTCAAAACCTTCTACTCCACCGCTCTCCAAAATGGCTTTGCTACCTCATATATCTAACCATCAATCTATTTCATCCATATTTCCTCCATCATTCCACTACCCTCTAAGGTGTGTGTCAATGTTGATCTTTCCTAATATCTCATCCACCCTCATGAGATTCTCTAAATCTCATGCCTACTTGCCATCATTTCTTGTTTTAGTCTTCCAAAACCAACAACCTTATCCTCCATCTACCTCTCATTTTTCTATCATTTCGCTTCCATTAGTTTATCAGCATCTTTGAGTGTACCTTGCTATGGCCTTGGCTTATCATAACTTATCTTTCTTATAGGAGCACTATTCAAATTGAAGAAGGCTTGAATTCTTTCCAAAAATTCTAAAAATCCAAAAAAAGAAAAAAAAAATGTGCCTCAGTGAAAACTTGGAAATAGGCACCTTGGTAACAAAAGTAAAGATAAATAAATCCATCCTATGGTGAAAACCACTTCTTTTGGCACCTTGGATAAGTACCATGATGAAAACCTAGAAACAGGCATCATGGTAGCAAAAAAAAAAAAATCTTGCCAAGAAGGTGAAAACCTAGTAAACAGGCACCTCTTGTTCCCAATGCTCCATCTTGCAACACATCTTCTCGCTATTCTATATAGTCACTTTCACACTTTTGCTTTCTTGCTTTTTCTACTCATGTATCCATGGATTGAGTCTTGTTACAGCTCAGGGCATCCCCCCTTAGTGTCACTCTTTTTGAGGCTCTCCTCATAGAATCTCTTTCGCGATAGTCACCAGTTGTTTCAACTGCATCTGCCTACAATCGCTAGTGTCACTCTTTTTGAGGTTCTCCTCATAGAATCTCTTTTGTGACAGTCACCAGTTGTTTCAAATTGTGTCTGCCTACTATTGCTAGTGTCACACTTTTCGAGATTCTCCTCATAGAATCTCTTTCGTGACAGTCACCAGTTGTTCCAGCTATGTTTGCCTACTATTTCTTAGGTCATGTCTCCAGCTTCATTTATGGAAGATCTCTATTGCGTCAGTCACCAGTCATTCTAGCTGTGTCTGTCTATTATCGCCCAATCCTCTTTAGGTTCTTCATCATAAAGATTCCTCTTTGACATCAGTCACTAGTCATTCTGACTGTGTCTGCCTACTATTGTCACCCTACTAAAGAGATTTCTTTCAAATTTATTCTGGACATTAGCACTTGACATCAATCCCAAAACATTGAACTCAAAACTGATGTACTTGTTTGGATATGCTAAGCATTTTCTTTATTTTTTTTGTTTTTCTTTATCATATCTCCTCGAGCAACTCGGTGATGTCATCTTCGACTAGAGAAGTAATGATTAGAGGCATGATCTTTTTCTTTGCTTGTTGTTTGCGATTTAGTTCTAATAAGTTGATCTACTCCTATAAAAGGGGTGTCCACTATAAGAGCCTCCATCTCATATTGGATGGCCATGTGTACCTCGACTCCTTTTATAAGAATATGTCAATAACGTTGGTGCTTCTCCTTATTTTTTGGAGTGAACTCTTCATGCTACAGTAAATACTAATACTCGTCCTGCTAAGTGAACGTATGGGTCACTGCGAGTATATCTAGCACACTTCTGTCTCAGGTCATGAACGTAAGGGTCATTGCGGACAGAATGAATACTAAATACTTAGCATAAGAAAGATCTCCCATGTGTTTGGTGTGCCTGTTATGCAAGCAACATTCAGGTCATCCTAGCATTTATGCTTTGATGCTTATGTTAACTTGCTACATTAAAAGGGATAAATGTTCTGGTCATTCTGGCTTCTTGTGCCTTGAATGCTTACATTTAATCCTAACATCCCAATAACGTATGTTATATTCATATTCTTATGATTGCAATGTTAGTGGGAGTTGTATAACATATGAGCTTTATAACATATGAGCTTTATTTTATATCCAATGATGATAAATTGTCAAGGCTTGGTAACCAGACCTAGGGTTGCATTTAACATAGTCTTGCATTACATACTTCACTTGCATAAGCATGTGATTCAATTGCAAATCTACTTTCACCTTCTCTGATGAGGGATTGCTGATCTCTTCAAAGTATCATGTTCTTTCACGAACTGTACAATGATTGATTAATCACCCTCTTGGCTACTTTGGTTGCTCTTAACCCATTTTTTGAGATCAAATTCAAAATCTGACACACCTAAGTGCCTCAAAAATGCATTTTAAAATTTTGGCAACCAATATGATCGAACGCTTGTGCAACTCAAATTTGTCTAATACTTTATGATTCTTGGAATCCTTTCAACTTTACATTCTCAATATTTTCACAATTCATTCTGAAAATAGTCAACTTAAGTCAACTATGGCTAAATCTGGTCAACTTTTGGTCAAACTTGGTCTTTTGGATCTCGAAATCACTTTGGATCAATCTCCAAATTTCTTCAGATCTTTCTGATCTCTTCAATTTCTTTTGATCATTCTGATCTCTTCTTATGTCTCCAGATCTTTCTGATCTCTTCATATTTCTTCAGATCATTTCTTTTGACCATTCTGATCTCTTCTTATGTCTTTAGATCTTTTTGATCTCTTTATATTTCTTCAGATCGTTCTGATCTCTTTATATTTCTTCTGATTGTTCTAATATCTTCTTTATTCATTCTGATCTCTTCTACATTCTATTAAATCTCAAATTTCTTCTACTGCTTTACATCATATTTTTGGTGTGTCATCTTTTGATTTCGCTCCCGAGGGGGCAGGATGATTACATCATTAAACTTGAATTTCAAATCAATCTGAATCTTCATCGCTCGGGGCATCTTGTTCCTATCTTATGTCCTTGTCACTTGGGGCATCTCATCACTTGGGGCATCTTGTTCCCTTCTATTTGGCATCTTTTCTATCTTTCTTATCTTTTCATCAATTGATCAACCTTATAACAACTCTTCTTAGATTTCGATGGACAAGTATTGGGACAGTCTAAACCCCGGCTCCTGAGGATCAAGCCTTGTTCTAGGGATGATTCTATGACTCATGATTGGACCTTGTTATCTTTTATCAATCTCAGGTATCTAGGTGTTCTATCTGGATCCTTGAAGGTTAAGCTCCGTTCTGGAGATAATCTTCTAAATGCTTTCAATCTCAGGTATCTAGGTGTTCTATCTAGATCCTTGAAGGTTAAGCTCCATTTTGGAGATAATCTTCTAAATGCTTTCAATCTCAGGTATCTAGGTGTTCTATCTGGATCCTTGAAGGTTAAGCTCTGTTCTGAAGATAATCTTCTAAATTCTTTCAATCTCAGGTATCTAGGTGTTCTATCTGGATCCTTGAAGGTTAAGCTCTGTTATGGAGATAATCTTCTAAATGCTTTCAATCTCATGTATCTAGGTGTTCTATTTGGATCCTTGAAGGTTAATCTCCATTCTGGAGATAATCTTCTAAATGCTTTCAATCTTGGGTATCTAGGTACTCTTCCTGGATTCCTTGGGATTAAGCTCTGTTCTAGAGATGGTCCTTAAAAGCTTATCAATTGGTCTTTGTGTCATCAATTATAGAACCAATCTTGTCCTCTTGATCCTCGCATCATGCTTTTCTGATTTTCTTTGAATTGAACGTGTTGCTTGCACATTCATTCAAAGAGGGGCAAAATGCAATACCCCAAAATTGGCTCATTGCCATTTCAACCAATTCTGGTCTATTTTTTATCAATCCTAAGACCTATTCTAATAGGAAATCCTTATCCGGCTACTCACTACTTGACTTAAATTTATTTAATTTAATAAATGTGCCTATTTTAATTAATTAAACAAAATTATTTAATTAAATAGAGAAAGCTATTTCTAATTAATTAAATAAAGTTATTTAATTAAATGGGAAATCATTCCTAATTAATTAAATGAAGTTATTTAATTAAATGAGAAAAGCATCTTTTATTAATTAAATAAAATTATTTAGTTAAATGAAAAAGGTAATTACGAGAGCATATCTCATTTTATTAAATTAAATTTGGAAGAGAATCTATGATGAGTAAGTCAAACAGCGACATGCGTAAGAGGTAATAATGACCTCAATCCTCATCGTTGATTAAAATCAATCTCAACCGTTGATGGATTCCAGGAAAGTCTATTTAAGAGATCCTCCTCCCTTCATTTCAAAGAGGATGAATTGATTTTCTATCGGATTGCTGTTGAAATTCATGCTCACTTACATTTCTTGCATGCATTCTCATTCTTAGTTTGATCTCATTTTAGTTTAATCTAGTTTACTTTATTTTCTCTTAGATTACATTGCATCTTTCATTCTAGATTAATCTGCATTCTCATATAGATTAGTCATACTTTCTTAAAAATCCTTCATTCTTAGAGGGTCTAGTTGTTTAAACACCTCAAATCTGAGGATATCTGATAATCAATTCCCTTTAGATAGAAGGCAACAGGTCACTTTGCAGGGCTGATTTTTGGATGAACAATCCAATGTTCATTTCAGGATGAATCCGCATACAATGACCATGTTGAAGTGTCTGTGAGGTTCAAATGCCCACATTTCACAGGTACAAACCCTAGTTTGAAGAAATGGCCTCCAATTCTAGGAAATCTCAGGAGAAAGATTTGTTTGAAGTTCAGTTGGTGTCAATTCAAGTTAAGCAACCTAATTTTTGACCTATCCCTAAGGTTTCCTATAAGAATGACCCATCTAGAGCCCTATCTATAATTCCTCCCAAAGTAGTAATGGTACAAGATGTTAGGAGATTCTATAACTACAAAATTGGTGCTATAGGAGACATGGAAATTTGGGAAGCATATGATAGATTGTGTGAAAATGAAGTCTTCAAGGAAGAATATCAAATTGTTGAGAGGAAGGGCTTAACTCCTGCCCTAGAGTTCCCTATTTTCTTTAAGATTGAATGGATTAGAATTGTATTGAGTAGGATTCATGATGAAAGTTTATGGTTAAAATATGGACTAGTCAAAATATTAAAATGAATTTTTCATAGAGTAATAGGGTATCCAACCCTAGATCGGCCCAAGACCCTAAGGAGTGACTAAAATGAAGCCATTGAAAATAACACTGGAGACAAATAGAACAAGAGAGTTATGACCATAGATACTATTAAGGATTCTCTTGTTGATTTTTCTGTCAAAGTCATTTCCCACAAATTCTACCAATCTAGCACACTCAACAGTGTTCCATGTATTGCAGTAGATGTTGGCTATAAACTTGTTAAAAAGAATCACACTATGATCTAGTAGAACTGCAACTAAAATAGATAAATGAGAATTTAGAAGCTATAAGGAGAACAAAGGGAGCCCTATGTAAATTCCGTGCAATATGATATGTATATTCTTCTATGTACAAAAAGAATTTCCATATTTTAGAAAGGTTAACAGAAAAACAAATAGGTCCATTGTAGCCCAGGTAAAAGAATACATTGAACAAATGGGAGAAAATTTTAAGACACTAATGACCTGTTATTTTGAAGATTTAAAGAAATCAATGAAATAGAGACTTAGGATTCCAGTCTCACTTGTTGAACAACACATAAATGACATTTATTTTCTTGTTGATATTGCACTTACATTCAAGCAACCATACCAAGGGTAAGATGGCTCAGACCTCTTGGGTATGAGATAAACATTGATGAGGCATCTGCATCCATAACAGCTCTACTAGCAGAGGAGGTAGATAAGAGTGCCCCATATTTTTCCACATATGATGTAGTGAGATCCAAAGTGGATATGGAGTTGAAGACTACTTCACCACTAAAGAAAAAGGACAAACTAGTGAAGAAGCTCAAAGAAAAATTCGGAGAAGGCACAACAGAGGCAAAGGAACAATAAGATGAAGAGGAATAGGGGCAAGGATCATTAGCACTAACCCAAGGCATGGGTGAAGATGTTGAAGAAGAAGAAGGTGTTGAGCAAGAAAAAGAAGCACCTAAAGCACAACCCAAGAAGAGGAAAGCACAGAAACAACCAGTTGCATAACCTAAAGAGAAAAAGAAGGCTAAGCCAAGCCCAGCCAAACCTACCACAAAGGTAGATACAAGGGCAAAAACTAAGGTGGAAAAAGAACAAGAAAAGAAGAAAGCTATAGACTAGGGAGAGCCAATAGAGAAAAAGAGGAGAAAATATTGGCACCTCCAAAGTCAGACAAGGAAAGGATAGAGTCTGATGATAATGAACAATTCAGAGTGCTAAGTCACACCACAAAATCAGACTTAGAAAATATTTGTGACAATATTAGGGATAATTTTGATATGACTAGATTGAAAACTATTGATTTCAATAAGTTAAGTAAAGAGGAGAAAAAGATAGTGGAAGAGTCAATTTACACGATGATGGCCCAGTTCAAGAATACTCCACTTGAACTAGATAATACTATGCCTAAGGAACTGTATACATTCGTAGAAAATAAATGGCATTAGTGCTTAAAAATGGAGAAGGAAATAAGGGAGTCACCTTTGGCTCATGTAATGCTTGACCACTAAAGGTCAAATAAGGAAGGAAATCAAGAAAAATGGTAGAAAAATTGCACCCAAATATAGAGCCTTTAGTATTTTGCAAAATAAAATAGAAGATGTTGTGAAGAAATCCACTCTCATGCAGAAAGTGATTTATGGCCTTTAGACAGTTGAGGAAGGACAAGAAGATCCCTTTGAGGGATGGAATAATGGTGAGGAAGAGGAAGAAAATGAAAATGAGGAAGAAGGAGAAAAGAAAAGAAATAAGTAACAATGGAGAAGGAAACACAAAAAGGTGATGTGGCAATAGCTAAAGAGTAGCAATAGGAACAGAGTGTGCAAAACACACAGATGCCACCACCTAGTCCTCCACATCCAACACCTACACCTAGAGAGATAATAATTGTAAAGGATGTTCCTGACACCTCTTATTAGAACATTAACCCATTGACTATAGAGGATCTTAGAAATATCCTTCACCAAACCACACTACAAGCACAATTGTGCACCAATCTAGTTTTGGTGAGTGTAGAGGAACTACAGAAGGTAGTTGCTAAGATAACAAAGGAGAAGGTGAATCCACAAGAACCACCTTCACAAACTCCAATAGCTACAAGTGGACAACCACAAGAGCAACCATTACAAGATGCATTTTCTAAGGTTGATTCCACAATATCAATAACTTCAACTATCGAGGAGTAAGCTAAGGAGCAAACAGGACAAAAGGATACCTCTAACCCTGCAACACAAAGTCAAGGTGCACCTCCTCAGATCACTATAATAGATCAAGGTAGAACTAAAGAGGAAAAAGAAGAGGAGAAGACCTCTAAGGAGAAAGAACAATAGGCAATAAAAACATTGGTTAATTTGCCTACTATAAGGACTCCTATTGGAACAACACTATAGTCAAGCACTGATGCTGATGCAGTACCTCTACAAATATCAGTACCAAACTTGAGCTCTACCAAGGTACCAAGGATACTTCACTATGGAGACCCTGCACTTGATGAGGAGATAGTCATACCAAGCTATGACTATAAAAAAATGAATATATAATAGATCAATGAAGTTCAAGAGGCATTGGAAAAGAATAAAAAAGCAAGAGATACTCAGGAATGAGTATAGGAAAAGGCAAAAACTGATAGAAATCAAAGACATCTTTCTAGATGCTTTCAGCTTGCAAGTACCTAATGAGACAAAGCTAATCATGGAGCAATTATCCAACATAGTGGACCAAGTACAAAATGAAGACCTACATACCAATGTTAAATTGCTTCAATAGTCTGAGAAGAAATTCTAGATGAAGGTAAATGAGGAAATATCGGGTGAAATAGCACTTTCTTAGGTACACAAAAATATTGTCCATTTTTAGGTTTTGAATGATGTTTGTTATTTTATGAGTCCTTTTTTTCTCATGCAACATTCACAAGTAAAAAATGCAATGCATTTTTGTGCCCATGTAGGATTGTAGGATAGTTTAAGGAGAAGGGACACTTTGTTAGGATGTTGTGCCAACCAAAATTGTTGTGCATTTTTTGGTGTCATAGGAGCTTCATCGGATGAGTTGTCTTATCAAAGGTACACTTTTTTTTCATTCAACATTGCAATCTTGTGTAGGTTTTGATCTTATGTAGGTTGTAATCTTGCATTGTAAGATGTTTGCATTTTTTTCACATGCTCACGAGTCAACTTGTGTTGATGGAATTTCATGTTGTGTTGTTACATTGTAGTGCATTTTTGTGCTATGTGTCATCACAAGGCTTGTCAAAGGAAAGAGAATTTATCTTGTGATCTTGCATCATATTACATTTTTGTGCATGCACAACATCCCAAGACTTTTGTACATGAAGGAAATATGGGGTGTGTTGGTGCACAAGCCAAAAATGTGGTGTGTTTTTGTGCATGTGTTAATTTTTTTTAGTGATTGTAATGCAATACAAGAGCACAATATTTATTTCCAAACTACTTTTTGGGGCTTTCTCATTTGATGTAAAGGCCTTTCCTTCCCTTTTTCCACTTGCAAAGGGTATGGGAATTATTTTTTTGATTTGAGGAGCATTTATTATCCCATTTTCAGTCATTTCATGAGCAGAGTTCTGTACAAAACCATTTTTTTCTAATTTTTTCTAGATTTTCACACTGTAATCTTAACTCCAATTGGTAGGAGTTTGAATTGTATGACTATAATCAGATTTATGTTTGATCTCTTTAAAAGGTAACCTTGCACATATTTTCTAGGTTCTTCTCTGGTTCATTATAGAAGCATTATGCTATGTATTTTATTCTTTTTGCCTTCCGTTAATAGAATTCTCTATGTTTTACCTATTCTCAAAATTTTGTATTTGTGCATATTGGTTGCCTTATGCTAAATGATTCTTTCTTATTTTCCAAATTTAATATGTTTTATCTAGTTTTCTTATGACTAATGTATAAGTGAATACATATTCATTGTAACCTCTCAGTATATTTTGATCAGCATGTTAGTTTTTTAGTGAGTAAGAATTTGAGAGTTGTGTAGCTCATTGTACCAACTTTGCATACTTTGTATTTTACTGCTCTAATCATAGAGTTTTTATCACAAAATAATAACATAGATATCACAATAACCACGCTTAACTTTCCAATTCAAATATTTCCTTTATATCATAATATTTTGTGTTTTTTGCCTTCATGCTTTACATGTGTCCTAAAATACAACACTATACCCCACCCACTTAGTGTTAACATCTACAATGCCATCCCTAATTAGTTGAGTAATTATTTTGGTAAAAAAAATAATTCCTTAACATAAAAATATCTTATTCCTTAATTCACTCATGTTCTATCAATGCATAACTACAACTGGTAAAACTATTACAAATTTATATGTATTAACCATAGTTACTCACACACTTAGATATGATATCCTAACATATTTTAGTATCACCATGTAACTATGCACATGTCAATAATTTCTTTGTGAAGCTCACCAATCAAAACTATGTATGTGCTATCAAATAGCCTTCTTGATACTTAGACAATTTTCTAAGTCTACTTACCAAAACTTCATCTTCATACTTTGTTCACTCCATACTAATTATATGTTGCCATAAATTACAACCTCATACTATCTACCTAGTCAAATTGTGAAGAGAACCAACCTTGTTAAAGGTTACATTCACATTTTTAATGTGACCTAGTTAGAAGATTTTAACCACAGATCATCTAGACATTATCAATTATTATCATTAATAAAGAGCAATCTACTCTAAAGGACTTAAATACATCACTAATCAATACTACCATATGTGATTTAAAAGACTCATTAGGTCCACTTGGTTAAGACATTTTATCTATTGTAATGGTAAGAAACTAACAATCAAATGATCTACTAGGCTTAACATTACCTTTCTTTTTCAGATCTCTACTTCGCTCTATCTTATTCTTTCTTATCTCTTATTGGTTGATTCACACACTTTCACAATAAATTTTCACTTCCTCTACTTGATCTTTGTACTTATGTTCTACTTGGTTCACCTTTTATCTTTGTATATGAGCAATGTTAGTATGCTAATAGAAACCAAATTTAAATAAAGCTTCTACAAACTAAAAAAAATTTATAAACTTAAAGATAGACTAAGATGAGCTCTCAATTGAAAATATGAGCCATTAATGGGCTCTCTCAATGAGAAGCTCTCTCGTTGAGTGGCTTTATCTAAATGGATAGGATGTATGCTCAATATGCTTCCAAAGGCTTCAATGGATGATTGTGGATTTTTGGTGTGGATATATGGCTTTAGTATGGATTTGGCTCTCAAAATAGCATTATAACTTTACTTCATGGATTGTGTTATTTTGCAAAGGGGAAGGATCCAATTTATAGGCAAGAGTCTTGAGGGATTGAGGGCTAAGATGCAAGGATGGGAAAAAGCTCATGGAGGGCTTAGATTGCATGAGAGGAGAGCACATGGATTGTGCTTCCTTACAACCAATCAAGAAATGACACATGTCACACGGTGAGAGGATGGAGGAAAGGGGAAGGATGAGTCAACAAAGGAGGCTCAAGGGATAAAATCTTCATAAAGACCCTCATAATGACTTGTAAGAGCAATAAAAGGGCTTGTAAGAGTCATTTATGACCTAGTGGACTTCATAAAGTTTTATGGTTGAGATATTTTGAGGGTGATGAGAGCAATTTTAACTTGGACTTGTTTAGGAAGGTTTTAAGCTTTTTTAGGCTTGTGAAAATGATTAGAGGATGGATTAGGATGGTTTAGGATTAGCTTAGGGATAGGCAAGTGGATGGCATTTAATGAGGGTGGGTGAAGGAGGAGATATTTGTTAACTTTGCCTTGAGTTAGCAAGTCTTAACCCATGTTTAGGGAATGTGACAAGGTTAGGAGGGGATTAGGATTAGGTTTAAAGACATCTTCTAGAAGAGTCTAGACTTTGGATGAGGATAAAGACTTTCTAGAATAGTCTAGAATTTCCTAGGATGAGGATGAAGACTTTCTAGAAGAGTCTAGAACTTCTTAGGATGAGGATAAATTATATTTTTAGGACATAAATAAAGTTTTATTTATTTCAAGGGTTTGGGTTGAGGAGATATTTATTAAAACTTTTTTAATAAACATGAGGATTAATATTTAATCTTAATTAAATATTTTGAGTTGGGATTAAGGGTAGGAAATGATGGGATTAGCCTTTAATCAAAATTAAAGAAGGATTAGAAGATTTTGGAAGAGGTTATTGGTCATAAGGAAATTGGCCAAGTTTTGGGCAAAAAATAAATTTTTTATTTATTTTGGGTTTTTTGGTCTATTTATTAATTAAATAATTAATAAATAAGGAAATAATGTTTAAATAAGATTTAAACATTTTTGGGAGGGATTCCTTAATTAAATATTTTTAATTAAGATAAAGGGATTTAATGGCATAAAAATAAATTAATTAATTAAATAAATAAATAATTAATAAATGATGATGTCATATGGACTTTTTTAGAAAATAAAAATACTTTATTTTCTAAAGGTTTTTAGGTGTCTACAATCTTCTTCTTCCCTTTTCCACTAAAATTTTTTCATAGTAAACACTCTATCATAAACTAAAATTAGCATCCTTCATCTCCTTAAATAGTAAACTTTTTTCATTCTAGAGTCTTCAAGATTTTTTTGCTTAATCCCAATCATAGATCTCATATTCATTGAATTTATTCACTCATAAAATAGAACTTCCTTAAATGTTGTGCTCATCTTCATTCTTCTTATATCTTCTTCATTGCATTTCTTCAATCGTAGATCTTATAACTAACTTTGACTTTATTCTTTGATCTTCTTGAATATTCTTAATTTTTATGATAAGTCATCTTCGGATTAATCTTTTCTTTTGTTCTTCACTCGGTGAGCATTACAACTTTACTCAGGAAATGCACCACTCATTTAACATTCAAATTACTCAGTTAACACCAAACTTTAACTCTTCTTTTCCAAGCACTCGATGACAATTATAGTCACTCAATTAAATACTATGTCAATTCTTTCACTGATCACCCACTTATGAACTTAATCACAACATTATGTGATTGAAAAATAATCAAACCAATATTATATTGTTATAGTCTAATTCATTCAAGTGACCATTCAATACCAACACTTATTGACTCTTTCATCATCTTACTTTCTTCAAATCCTCTTCATCAATCAAATGATCTGGTACTCTTTTGAATTAGCATAATGGCTAACCAACTAAGGCTTGACATCAATGACAACATAACAATTAATATTATTCTTTTACATACAATAATATCATTATCATTTAGGGCTAACAACCCCCCCCCCCCGCCCCCCCCCTTGGCATTGATGGAAACACATAAATATAATATTTTACATTACAAAACATTACACATGAGATAATAAAATGTATGCATGATAATAATATAATTTTTTTAGCTTTTTGACTTCATTCAGATTCTCTGCATCATATTCAACATTAGGTTCACTCAGTCTATATATTTTGTAGGTTCATCTTCATAAATTATCCTCCTTAGGGTGTACTTCTCTTCTCAACAACATCTATACATGTCTTCATTATTCTCATCTTCTCAAGTGTTTCTCTATTATTTTCATCTTCTCCCCCTTAGTATATCACTTCTCTTTAGTCATTCTCTCCCCCTTTGACAATAATGCCAAAGTATAATACAAGTTCCAGTGTGAAACTTATAAAACCTTGTAGTAATATCATGCATCTTGAATGAATAATTGCTTTCACATCTTTACGAAATAACTCCTAAATAATGAACCCTTGCATCAATGCCACAAAGATATATCTAATCATCCATGAATCGATGTGGAATTCGTATTTTCTTAGTTAATCTTAAATAGGGGAAGGACCCCCAATTTACCTCTTAAATACTCAAAAGCATCTTTAGTAAATTTCTTAGTAAACATGTCTGCGGTTTATTCTTTATATTAATTCACATATTCAAGCCTTGCTTGCTTCTCTTGTCTTTTTCTCTCAAGTAGTGATAGTTGATAGATATATTCTTGATTTTTGCATGCATCACTAGATTATTTGATATATTTATTGTACTAGTATTATCAAAATAAATAGTAATTGGCTTGGTTACATCTTCTTGCATTGCTTCCAAAAATTGCTTAATCCAAATAATATAAGAAAAATTAATTTTAGTAGCAACATACTCATCTTCAATAGTAGATTATGATATCTATATTTCTTTCTTTCTTAACCATGTATTCTGTCTTCTCCTAAGAAGAAAGCTCCACCACTTGTACCTTTTGTCTCATCAATATTTCCAGCCCAATCAACTTCAATGTAGACTTTGAGTTTGAAATCACCATATTGTTTGTGCCACAATCAAAAATCTTCAATTTCTTTCATATATCTAAATATCCTTATAACAACAGTCATGTATGTTTTCTTAGGATTAGAAAATGACCTTGCAACAATTCCAATTGCATGTGTAATATCATGTTTCCTCTATACAACATACAATAATTTCCCAACTATTGATCTATATTGTGTTTCATTTGTACCTCAGCAATAGTATCCTCCTTAGATAATTTGCATCTAGTTACCATAGGTATACCAACTATACTTGACTCATTCATCCCAAATATTTTAAAATTTTCCTTAAGACATACTTAGATTGGGTCACATATATAAGATATTTTTCTTAGTGAACTTATAATCCAATGAAATTTTTGATCTCACCAAACATACACCTCTTGAACTCCTTGCTCATTTGATCAAAAAATGATTTTTACAACAAATTATTCCCACCAAATATGATATCATCCACAAATAATTCATTAATCAATACCATATTTTTTAGGTTCACTCTTCAAATATAGATTATTATTTTCACTTGTTCTAAAAAATCCAATCTCAATCAAGTATGAATCTAACCTTTCATACCATTCTCTCAGTCCTTGCTTTGGTCCATACAAATATTTGCTCAATTTTCAAACCAAGTGCCTCTAATCTAGCTCAAAAAATCCTTCTCTTCAAGTATTTTACTCAAAAATGTTGACTGAACATCCATTTGATACACCTTGAATCTCTTCTAAGTAAAATATGCCAAAAAAGTTCTAACTCCTTCCAATCTCGCAACAAGCGGGAAAAGTCTCACCAAAGTCAATTCCTTCTTCTTGGGCATAACCTTTGTAAAATTATCTAGTCTTATTCAATTTGTTTCTAAAAATCAATTTTGTTCCAATCATATTCTTATCAACTAGTCTTAGTACTAGTTTCCATGTGTTATTTTTTCTTAGTCTTACATATCCCTTCATTCATAGCATTAATCTGGTCTTCATTGTCAAGTGCATATTTCATAGTTCTTGGTTCAAATTTACTAATCAAACATGTCTTGTCTTTAAACTTACTTCTTTTAATGACTCTATCTCTCTTATCTCCAATGATTTTTTTAGGTGAATGGTTCCTTCTCACATGTTTTTCTAGCACAAGTTTTGTTCTCTAATTTCCATCATTTTTTTTTCTTAGTTGGGGATCAACATCCTACTTAGGTTCTTCTATCTATCACTCAGGTACTATAGGCTAGTTACTCTCTATTGTTTCTCTAGTATTACATCAAAATCATCTCCATATACATAAACAAGTTGATTGTAATCATCAGGTTCCTTTCTTTCTTTCCTTGTCATTCTTGTTTATAAACTCATCAACTATTACATTTACACTTTCAATCATTGTGTTAGTAGCCTTTTTCAAATATTTATAGGCCTTTCTCTTAGAAGAATAATGAAGGAAAATACCTCCATCACCTTTAGAATCACATTTTCCATTTCTTGGATCTTTATGAATGTAAAATCTACTTCCAAATATCTTTAAATAACTCACATTAGGTGTATGACCATACTAGATTTTATAAGGTATATTGTTTGTTCCTTTCTTCAATTGAACTTAGTTGAGAGTGTCAACTATAGTTATAATAGATTCTCTCCAAAAAAAAAAAAAAAATTCCTTTTTAAATAAGAAATATTCTTGCACAATCAATAATTGACATGTTCCTTCTTTCAACAATCCCATTTTGCCATGGTCTCCTTATTGTTGACAATTATCTCTTAATTTTATGCTCAGCACAAAAGTTAGTAATTTCAAGAGACATAAACTCTCCGCCTCTATTAGATCTCAAATATTTTAATTGTTTAGTACTCTCTTTTTCAACTCTATATTTATGTCATTTGAACATATCAAAATCAAGTGACTTCAACCTCATAAACATGAATGTCGTCATCCTAGAATAATCATCAACAAATAATATGAAACATATGGAAGAAATGGAATATATATAGTATTATTTTATAAGGTGCTTCAAGAGGCTCATTCATAATGTGGAATCCCATATCAATTCAATTGGAACCTATAAACTCAAGTTCTCATTGGTAGCTATCTAAAGTAACTCATTTTGACTTCCAATTCATGGTTCTCAATGTATATGCTCCTAATTCCACACTAGATAAGGCATTTTTAAATGATAATTTGTCTCAAGTAATGAAAGAAATGCTTTCACATGATTTCCTACTTGGAGGATATTTTAATGTCATTATATCTCATACACAGAAACAAGGTGGGAATCTTCCCTCCATTAGAGGTAATGGAAGATTTTGTAGCACTCATAGAGTACAATACTCTAATTGACATTACCACATCCAATAGGAAATTAACTTGAACCAATAAAAGAAATAATATCCTTTAGATAGGAGAATTCTTAGATAGGTTCCTTTTATCTCTAAATTTTTTTCCTAATAAAATAATCACTTCTAACATATTACCCTTTCTAGGTTTAAATCATTATGCTATCTCCATGGTTATTGAAAATACAAACACCACATTGGATAGACATTTTAGCTTCAAGTTTGAGAAAATGTGGGTTAGACATCTGCAACGCATCCCATCAATCAAACAATGGTGGAAGACTGCCTTCTTTGTTGTTGGTACTAGAATGTATTTTTTTCATATGAATCTCTAGCCCATATAAAATAAATCAATCTGATGTGGTAGAGTTTCTTAACAACATATTTCACCAAAAGAAGTAGATTGAGGAAGAGTTAAAAAATATCCATGAAGAGATAATTAAAAATTTCCTATACCCACATACTTACAATAAAAAAAAGGATCTTCATGATGAATGGGAAGATATTTTTAAACAAGAAGAGATTTATTGGTAGCAAAAATCTAGAGAGACATGATTACATGAAGGATATAGAAACACACATTACTTTCATGCAACTTCCAAATTAGAAAAATCCAATAATACCATCTTTGGAATTGAACATGCAATTACAAATAATAGGCTTCTTAGACAAGAGGAAATTAAGAATGAAGGCCTTATATTTTTTAGTGAACTTCTAGTTCAAGATCATCCAACAACTTCTAAAAATGTTCTTGTAGAGGCTCTTATCTTGCATTACATACTACCTATAATTTCCCAAGAATATAATAATCCTCTCCTAAAGTCATTTACACTGTAAGAGATTTTAAAAAATTGTCTTTCCTTTGCCACTAGATAAAGTAGCTGACCTTGATGGATATACTTCTATTTTCTCTTTAAAAACATGCTACATCATAGGTTTTGATGTTTTATAGGCATCAGAAGAGTCATAAAATATTGTAAAATGCTAAGTCACTTAATGCTAACAGCATAGTTCTAATCCGAAAAATTAAGCAGGCCAAAACATTTGCATAATAAAGGATTATTGCACTTTGTAACATAATTTACAATATCTTTACCAAAGCAATATATCTGAAGCTACACCAAATCATACCAAATATCATATCACCACAAAAAGGAGTATTTGTCCCTAGAAGAGAAACTATTGATGGGTCTATAGTGGTCCATGAGGTCCTACACTCTATCAAACAACATAGCATTCATGTTTATGTGGTAAAGATTGATGTGATGAAGGCTTATAACAAGGTTAATTAGGCCTTCTTACATAAGGTGTTACTTATATTTGGATTTCACCCTAAATGGTGTAAGTGGGTTATGACATGCACCAAAGGTGTCCTATTTTCAATCATCATAAATTGCCAACTAGTAGGGTTGTTTAATAGCACACAAGGTGTTTGACAAGGAGATCCCTTGTCTCCATTTTTTTATCACTATGGAAGAGGCCTTGAGTAGAGATATTGTGCATAATAAATCTCAAGGGCTATGGAATTTTATTCATATTCCCATCACAATAATTAAAATTATGCATTTATTGTTTAAGGATGACACACCATTGTTTGGTCAAGAAAAAGTTCAGGAAGCTAGACAAATAAAAATTGTTCTATAATTGTATGAAGCAACATTAATACAAAAAAAAAATCATAAAAAGTCTATTATTTTTATTTTTAACACAAATAAGAACACTAAAAGAAGATATGAGACTGTCTAGGCTTTATCGAAGCCCAACTTCCAAGTCCATATTTAGGGGTTCCATCCTTCATAGGTAAAAACAAAATTATGTATTGTTATAGCATAATTGATAGGTTTAAAGCTTGTACATCTTCATGGAAGGCTAGATAGTTTTCCTTGTCTTGTAGAATCTTTTTTTTCAAAACCTACCTAGCTACTATTCTAAATTATTATATTGTTCTCCTCAAAGACCCCAATATAGTCATGAGAAAGATGGATAAAATTATAGCTAACTTCATATTGAGAGAGAATATGACTGATAAAAAAAGGTCTCACTTATCTCCATCAAACACATGGGTAGAGAGAAATATGGAGGAGGGGCAGGTATACATGACATTCATATCAAAAATCTTGTATTTGGAACCAAATTAGCATGGAAAATTTATGCATAGCATCATGCATACTATGTAAAAATTATTCAAGCCAAATATCTTGATTCTTTTATCTGTTGGATATAATTATTCAATTGTGTTTTGTATTTGATGTTACACAAATGTCATATCAATTATCAGATAGAGTCTACCAAGCTCTGTTGGCCAACAAAGAAAAATTACAAAGTCTACTGAGCATTCTTGAATATACTCTATGGAAATAGTTTCTACCAAGCTCACTCAAGCATCAAAGTATTCTGAGACAGAAGTTAGTGTTAACCAAGCTCCCAAGGTTAACAAAGGAAAGTTAGTTTCTATTGAGCTCACAAGGTCAGCAAAGGAAAATTAGTTCTTATTGAGTTCACTCAGTCTCCAAAGGATTTTTGTAGAGTTTGCAGTGTTTACTGAGCTTCACTTGGTTAACACTGGAAATCATTTCTAGAGTAGTGTTTACTGAGCAAAGTTAGCTAATGAAGGATTTCATTGTTTTGGGAAATAAATTTTAATTGTTTCATGTAACGATTGTAGCCAGCTGATGTATTGTTTATTGGTAAATGTAACTTGTAAATGAGCTGGCTTGACAATTTGTAATGTATAAATAAAAGGTCAAGTTGTGAATTCTAAAGTATGAATGAATGGATGTATGAATCAGCAACCATGCAAGTGAGTTGATTGTGTGAAGAGGAAGTGTAAGATAATTTTGAATAAGGATCAGATATCCTTGAGGAGTAGCAAAGTTATATTCAATAAGTAAGGATCTAGTGAAGTAGAGTAGAGATCTATATCAGTAAAGTTCAGTTGCATCTCATTCAAGTCACTTCATTATTATGTTTTTCATCATTGTAGTAGTGATTTTTAAATCTCCTAATAGAGTTCAAGGTTTAATAGCCATTTTTGTAAATCCTCTAACAAGGTGGATAGTTTTATTGAATTGTTCTAAAGTCCTCTAGCAAGGCCACTCCTAGTAGGGTGATAAAATCCTCTAACAAGGTCACACCTAACAGTGTGTTTTGTAACCTTTAATAGGGTTGGCTCCTAATAGGGATCACTTTAGAAGAGTGAAAATTAGTAGCTAGTTACTTGGCAGTTTTCCCCATATTGGGTTTCCACGTTAAATCTGGTGCCTCTTGTGTTCATTGTATTTCCTTTTGTATGCATGTTAATGATTGTGAATGCTTAAAGATCAATAATAAGTTAATATATAGTTCATATACTGAGTTACAACATTTTTCTATGTGGCTACCGAGTGACAGTAGTAATTATTTATTTAAGAAATCTAAGGGATCTGTGGATTTGTTTTTGGAGTAACTGATTCACTCCCCCTCTTAGTTACTCCATCTGTATTTCCAACAATTGGTATCAGAGCTTTTGGTGCTTGTAGGAAGGATTTCAAGGATCTAAGCTAAAGATCAAGCTGTCTTACAAGAGAGAAATTCCAAGACTTAATAGGGATAACTTTTCAGCATGGCAAGGTCTCATGAGACTCTATCTAGCTTCCATTGGAGATATAGGATTGAAATATCTGGATGAAGCATATGTAACTCCTTCTGGTACATTATCTACTAATGACATTACTAAGAAAAAGAATCATAACACCATGATGATAGATATTGCATCTACCCAAAGCTATGAGGAATTTGATGATGTTAAGGACTGTAAAATTGCATTTGAAATGTGGAATAAGCTGAAAGATATCTATGGAGGTGATGATAATGTGAGCAGAGCCAAAGTAGAAAGTCTAAGAGGAAAATTTGATCAAATGAGGATGAGAGAGGATGAAAAGATTACCAAATATGTTGAAAGAGTTAAAGAAATTATCAATGCAATCAAGGCTTCTGGAGGAGACATTGAGGAGGAGACAGTTGTAAGTAAAGTTCATAAAACATTATTTCCCATTTATGCAATTAGAGTTTTTTCAATTCAAGAAAGAAGATGTGAAGCAAATCATAAGATAAATTTAGAGGCCATAGTAGGAAGATTGACTACATTTGAGCTAGATAACTATGATAACTATGTTCCAACTTCCAAGAACATTGAATTAGCATTTGAAGCCAAGCTTTCACTCAAATATAAAGGCAAGAAGATAAAGGATTCTTGGTCAGAAAGTGAAGAAGAATCAAAATAGAGTTTAGACAATGATCTTGAGGTGGTTAAAGCTCTGCTTGCAAGGAAATATTCAAGAGGCAGAGGGAAATACAAAGGTAAGGTTCCTCTAATCTATTTTTCTTGTGAGAAAATTGGTCATATTGCTGCTAGGTGCCCAAATAAGCAAAACAAGGATGAAAAGAAAGGTCACAAGTGCAATGGCAAGAAAGATTTCAAATCATTCAAGGACAAAGGTAAGAAAACATGTTTCATGGCTAAGGATTCTAATGATTCTGATGAAGAAGAAGATGAAATTGTTTACATTGCTATGAAAGATGAATTTGACAATGATGAGGAAGATAAAATGGCACTTATCTCTCATGTGAGAAAAAATGATACATGGATCATAGATAGTGGTTGCTCTCATCATATGACTAGTGATAAAACTAAGTTTGAACATTTTGAACACTATGATGGTGGTAGTGTAAGGTTTGGTAATAATGAACCTTGTTGCATAAAAGGAAGAGAAAAGAATTTCACTAACCAAAGAGCTTGTATGTGATAATGCATATTGGTTAGAAGGTCTAAAACATAATCTGTTGAATGTGGCACAACTACTCAATAATGGATTCAAAGTGGAATTCATGCATGGAAAAACAAGATTGCAGGATGAAAAAGGAAAGCTGATTGGATCTGGCATTCAAACAAAAGGTAACTTGTTCTATCTTGAACTTGCTAAATGTTCATGCTTTACTGCTCAAGTTGAAGAAAGTTAGTTATGGCACAGAAGGTTGTGTCATGTGAACTTTGATAATCTGGTGAAAATATGAAAATTCAAGAAAGTTAGAGGCATCCCTAGTATAAAGAAACATGATGTTGGTCTATGCAAGAATTGTCAAATTGGTAAGATGGAAAAAACTAGTTTTAAAAGTAAAAACTATTAGTCTAAAGAAGTTTTAGAAATTGTACATACTGATTTGTGTGGACCCATTGGAATTGAAAGCTATACTGGAGAAAATTTCTTCATTCTTTTTGTTGATGATTAGTCAAGAATGATGATTGTCATGTAACTAAGAAAGAAATTAGAAGCATTTGAAAAGTTTAAATGGTATTTGGCCAGAGTAGAAAAGGAAATAGGAAAAATACTAAAATTCTTGAGGTCAGATAGAGATGGTGAATTCATCTCCCATGAGTTCAATAACTTTTGCATTGAAAGAGGGATCAAAAGATAGGTATCAGCCCCTGGAACTCCTGAGCAAAATGGAATTGCTAAAATGAGGAATAGATCTATCATGGACTTTGCAAGAACTTTAATGATTGAAAAGAACATTGTTATCAAATACTAGAAGGAAGCTATCAACACTACAATTCATACCTTGAACCAAGTACAGTGGAAGAAGGACTCATTCAAAACCCCCTATGAGTTATGGTATGCCTATAAACCCAATTTAAGTTACCTAAAAGTATTTGGAAGAAAATGTTACATTTTGAAAGAATCTAGAACAGGCAAATTTGATGTGAAGGGTGATGAAGGAATATTTTTGAGATATTCTTGCAAGAGTAAAGCATATAGATGTTTGAATTTGTCTACTCACAAAGTCATAGAAAGTGCACATGTGAAAGTTGATGAGTTTGCAGAAAGGACTGAAGAAGAAAGAAAAAAGGAACTAGAAGAATACAGGATATTTTTTATCATTGAACCTAATACAATGCCAAATACACCTATCAATTAGGAATCTTCCACTCCCGAGTCTTTAGTAACCAAGTTGCAAGAAGTTCAAACTGAGATATAGGAACCTGAGTCACATTCTAATGCTACCAAGCCAATGCCTATCGAGTTTGAAGGACCTAAGCAACTTGAGTAGCAAATAGAATAGCCAAAACCTAAAGTTGAAGTGCAAGAGGATGAGAATGCAATGCGTTCAAAAGGCAAGGAACCTATATTAGCCAAATATGTTAGGAGACATCATGCACTAGATCAGATGATTGGAGACAAATCTAAAGGTACTATGACAAGAAGTAAGTGGAAAGGTACTTTTTTACTTGTTGATTTTGAACCTAGAAGTGTCAAAGATGCATTAGAAAATGAAAGTTGGATTGAGGCTATGAATGAAAAGATAGAGAAAATAGAGAAAAACAAAACATGGACTCTTGTACCCAGGCCTAAAGATAAAAATGTGATTGAAACTACGTGGGTATTCACAAATAAGTTGAATGAAGATGGTAAGGTGTCAAGGAACAAAGCTAGACTAGTATGCAAAGGATACTCTCAAGAAGAAGGAATAAACTATGGAGAGACATTTGCTCCTATTACAAGATTGGAAGGTGTTAGGACCCTATTTGCATATGTTGCATACAAAAAATTTAATGTTTATCAAATGGATGTCAAGTTAGCATTTCCCAATGGTATACTGGATGAAGAAGTTTGCATTGAGTAGTCTGAAGGTTTTGTTGATCCAAATAAGAAAGACATGGTTTGAAAATTATACAAAGCATTGTATGGTCTGAAACAAGCCCCTAGAGCATGGTATGAAAGATTGCATAACTATCTTATTCAGATTGGTTTTTAAAGAAATAATGATAACAGTAGCTTGTATATCAAGGAAGAACTAGATAATAAGATTGTTTTTGCAGAAATATTTTTGGACAACACTTTGTTCATAGGAAATGATGATCTTTGCAAAGAATTTTTAGAGAAAATGAACAAGGAATTTGAGATGTCAATGTTTGGATAAATCAAATTCTTTGTTGGTCTTCAAATTTAGCAAAGTAAGAATGGCATCTACATTACTCAGTCAAAATACATCAAGGAGATATTGAAAAATTTTGGTATGGAGGATTGCAAACTAGTTGGAACTCTTATGTGCACTGGTCTAAAGCTTACCAAGGATGATGAATCAAAGGAGGTAGATCAAACATTGTATTTATCTATGATTGGAAAGTTGCACTATGTAGTTATACAAGGCCAGATATTGCTCTTGCAGTTGGTATTGTAGCAAGATTTTCAGTAAAACCAAGAGAAAATTACATGATGGCAATCAAAAGGATCATGCGATACTTGAAAGGCATTGAATATTATGGATTATGGTACAAATTTGGAGGTAATCTAGATTTGAAAGTGTTTACTGATGCAGATTGGGTAGGAAACATTGATGACAGAAAAAGTACAAGTAGAGGAGCTTTCTTTCTTGGAAAGAGGTTGGTTTCCTGGACAAGTAAAAAATAGAATTGCACATCCCAATCCATAGTAGAAGCAGAGTATGTTGCAGAAATAGTAAACTATTCTAATATTGTTTGGTTCAAGTAATTATTGGAAGGCATGAAGGTGGGAATCAAAGAACCTGTTGTTATGTTTTATAACAATACAAGTGTAATTAACATATTTAAAATTCCAGTGATGCATTCAAAAACCAAGCTCATTGCAATAAAGTATCACTTTGTCAAAGAATTGGTGCAGGATAAGGATATTAGATTGTAATATGTCCATACAAAGGAATAAATTGCTGACATATTCACCAAGCCTTTACCTAAGGATGCATTCTTGTATCTAAGAGGTAAGTTAGGGGTCATTCTCCTATCTAAAACTCACTAAAATAAAGTTTTAGTGATGCATCAATAGGTACCAAGTTGAATATCTATTAGTTGATATAGAATAGTCATGAGAACATTGCATATGAATTAGTACTTAAGTTACATTGCTACTCATTTGGTTTGTATTGTCTTTGGAATGTGTTTTCAAAGAGGGAGAGTATACTATCATATCCTTCTGAAATTTGAATTTGTTTCTGAAAAGTTTGATGTTCGAAAAGAAGCTATGTGATTCCTTCACAAATGGAGATTACTTTTTGTGGAATGAAATCTAAGAGGAGAAATATTCTGTTAGAAAAAGATTTGTTTTCAAATTTCATTCTGCTATGACATGTGGTGTTGCCATCAATGCCAAAGAGGGAGATTGTTGGATATAATTGTTCAATTGTGTGTTGTTTTTTATGTTACACAAATGTCATATTAGTTATCAAATAGAGTCTCCTGAGCTCTGTTGGTCAGTAAAGTGAATTAAAAAGTCTACTGAGCATTCCTAAATATACTCTATGGAAATAGTTTCTACCAAGCTCACTTAAGGATCAAAGGATTCAAAGATAGAAGTTAATGTTAACTGAGCTCCCAAGATTAACAAAGGAAAGTTAGTTTCTACTGAGCTCACAAGGTCAGTGAAGGAAAATCAGTTCTTACCGAGTTCACTTGGTCTTTAAAGGCTTTTTGTAGATTTTGTAGTGTTTATTAAGCTTCACTTGGTTAACACTAGAAATCATTTTTGGATCAGTGTTTACTGAGTAGGGTTGGCCAATGAAGGATTTCATTGTTTTGGAAAATAAAGTTTAATTATTTCATGTTATGATTGTAGCTGACTGATGTATTGTTTATTGGTAAATGTAACTTGTAAATGAGCTGACTTGATAATTTGTAATGTATAAATAAAAGGTCAAGTTGTGAATTCTAAATTATGAATGAATGGATGTATGAATGAGCGAGCATGAAAGTGAGTTGATTGTGTGAAGAGGAAGAGTGAGTGAATTTTAAAGAAGGATTAGATATCCTTGAGGAGCATGAAAGTTATATTCAATCAATAAAGATCTAGTGAAATAGAACAAAGATCTATATTAGCAAAGTTTAGTTGCATCTCATTCAGGTCACTTCATTATTACTTTTTTCATCATTGTAGCAGTGATTTGTAAATATCCTAATAGAGTTGGTTTAACAGCCATTTTGTAAATCCTCTAACAAGGTGGACAGTTCTATTGAATTGTTCTAAAGTCCTCTAGCAAGGCCACTCATAGTAGGGTGATAAAATCCTCTAACAAGGTCACACCTAATAGTGTGTTTTATAACCTTTAATAGGGTTGGCTCCTAACAGGGCTCACTTCAAAAGAGTGAAAATTGGTAGCTAGTTACTTGGTGGTTTTTCCCATATTGGGTTTCCACATTAAATTTGGTGTCTCTTGTGTTCATGTTATTTCCTTTTGCATGCATGTTAATGATTTTGAATGCTCAAATATTAGTAATAAGTTAATACATAGTTCATATACCAAGTTACAGCATTTTTCTATATGGCTACTAAGTGACAATAGTAATTAGTTATTTAAGACATCTAAGGGATCTGTGGATTTTTTTTTTGTAGTAACTAATTCACCCCCCCCCCCCCCCCCCCTCTCAGTTACTCCATCTATATTTCCAACACTATCAATACATGAATATTTATAGTTGCCAATCCTCCAATGGGATCAAATGTAACATCTAGCTTTTTCAACCTTAACTAATAACTATCATATCATTGAACATAGTTACTTTTTTATATTCATGAGAATGAGAAGGGAGTTATAAAATCTATTTGACATGTTCATATGAAAGAGATCAATAATTCTAATAAGTTAATTGAATTACCTTAACTAACAATTATAAGAACATTTAACCAAAAAATGGCATATATATAGCTTCCATCATAACTAACCATACTTAATGGGAAAGAGAGAACATTTTGTACTAATAAAGATCCATTAATTTTCATAATCACATGAAGATAGTTTTACAACTAATTTACATATTCAGATGGAAGAGAATCATCAACTATAATAGAATAACTAAAAATAAAATAACTAATTAAACGATATTAATCATCTAACATATCTTCAATTTGAAATTAAAAATTCATAAAAGTAAAATTCCTATTATTAGAAGATATTTGAATGCAAATCATATCTTTTTTTAGTGCAAGCCTTGGCATCTAGTCATAAGAAGCATTATTAGGGGTTTAACCTCCCGACCATGGACACTTAATTATGCCCACACAATCTCTACTAAGAAAGGTCCTCCCTACCCTAGGATTATGGCTTGGGACACCATTGTCTAGCCACTAAGTATCTCAATGTTGGATCATCAACCCACCGCTCTACTTTACAAAAAAACCTATATAATGGACTTCCATGAGCTTACTCATTTTAGAACACTTTCATCACTTGCATATTTGTTACAGATCATCCTCTCTTATCATGTAGGGATAACTCGTGGTTCGATGGTTATCAATACACACCCTTCATCTTAACCATGTTATTCTTCCTTGATTAATTTCTTGGGTGATTTTATAAACATTATATCATCACAACCAATGCAATATGCCCAACTTAGGCCTAGGAAATTACAAAAGATTCATTATACTTGAACTTATTCTTGACTTTCATAAGGGTGTTGTCTCTTACCTTAGAGAGTATATACCAAATACCTATGTAGAATCTTGCCCCATCAGATATTACTCCAATTAAAATAATATTTCTAAAAATAAAATGTTTATATGTAGAGTGCCACAATTTTCTCGATATGGATCCTACGTACAAATCTTGTACAAATGAAAACTCATTAGATCATTTCAGATCAAGGCTCTATGAATGTTAAAATTATCTTCTTATTCTAGGATAATAATTATAAGCCTCTTATATCAAATTTAAAGAGGATAATTAAGTATAAATATTTTCATGACCTAACTGTAATATTACTTCTTGAAATGCTTGTTTGGTATTCAAGCAATGTTGATGAAATAGGACCAAGGCTAATAATTATAGAGAAGAAAAAAGTATTGCAAATAATTCTAATGTCTCTCACAGAACCTATGTTCTTGAATATTCCCACAAGAAGTTAGGCAATGTATGAAAAAAGACAATTCTTTCTAGTATGGTTAACCACAGTGATGCCCAATTCAATATTTAAAGTTGAAGAACTATCCAAAGAAATATGGAACTAGAAATTGTGTATGTGATAGCAAGAAATATGAAGGATGTTAGAAGTAATAGTCCACCAAGATAACTGAGAGGGGCGGTAAATTAGTTATCCAATTAAAACATTTATCAACCTTAATTACTCTTAACCATTCAACCAAAGTAAACAACAACCATAACAAGATGCACATACACAATTACTGTTGGAATATTCAAATATGGAAAGAGTACTTATGAGAGGGGGGGTGAATCATAAGTATCAAACTTTAGCCAATAAAGTTTTAACTAAAAGTAAATTGCATGCATCAATAACTCACAACACAAGAATTTTGGTAACCCAGAAACCCTCCAGGAATAAGAAGGTAAAACTGGGGTGGGGATGATACCCACAAAAATTACTACAACAATATTGTTCAACCACTTCTTATGGTTTTCCCTATTAAAGGATTTACACTGTGTTAATAGTGACCTGGTTAGAGGATTTGCAAACACTTAACATGAAGTGTCACCCGATTAAAGGATTTTAATCACCCAATCAAAAGGTTCTTACAAAATAGCTGTAAAGCTAACCTATCACCATAGGATTTTTATTCTAATACAATTGCTAGAGAGTATTAGATGCAATAAACCTGATAGATTACAATCCTTGATTGCTGAATGCAGGCTCCTTTTCTACCTTCTCCTGATCTTGATCCTTTGTGATCTGATAATTTTGCTTCTGAAAATAGATTTGCGCCCTTGTATGTCCTTCAATATATCTCATCTCTCTCTATTACAGTGAAATTTTGTCTTCCTTATAAAGACTCCAAAGACTTAGGGTTTGTTTTGGATCTACAATTCATATTGAATCTCAATTTTTGCTCAATGCTTATCTTTTGCTGATTGGTTGCATGCCTTTTGCATTTTTCTTATTGGTTGCATGCAAATTGCATAGGAAAATTAAAAGATTCGATCTTATCATTCAATCCTTTGAGATTTACCTTTTGTCGGCTGCAAAAACTGTTTGTATCATAATTTGTGCAATTCCAAACTTTTATGCTGATCTACTGAGTTACTCGGCTCCTGAAGTATTTTTGATACTTGGCACATACTATTTCTTGGATAGCTCAGCACTTGAACAAAAATTGTATCACTCGGCACATGTTGCGCTCAACACTTATTATCACTCAGCACCTATTGTCACTTGGCACTTGTTATATCACTTGGCACTTGTTGCACTTGGCACTTATTATCACTCAGCACCTATTGTCACTCGACACTTGTTATCACTTGGCACCTGTTGTCACTCGGCACTTGTTATCACTCGGCACCCGTTGTCACTCGATACTTGTTATCACTCAGCACTTATTCTTGATCTTGGTTAAGTGTATTGACACTCAGTTGTCAAATTTATTCTTTAAGCTAACAATTACACTAGATTTGTTAACTAAGAAAACCCTTGATCAAAGGGAAAAGCCTGGTGGGAATGATGCCCACAAATATATAATGTTATATATTCCTTGTTAGAGGATGGACCCTATTAGGAGTCTATAAACACATTCAATACATAAGAGTCCCTATTAGGAGACTTTGAATCCTTGTTAGGAGATTCCAACCCTATTTGGAGTTGTAGAAGATAGAAGGACCCACTGTCCAAATAGCTTCTAGGGCAAGACCACTAAACTCACAGTCTAACTAATCTCTCAACTATTCCTTACATAATAATTGTTTATACTATACTTTTTATTTTTTCCTCTATCCTGTCAATTGGACCAATTATTGTCAAACCTTGTAGACCAAGTTATGAACCTTAGATCCAAATATCAAATATCAAATCACTAAATAAAACATCGGCAATGAAATTCTCTCCAACTTCGCTTTGCTCTATTTATCTTCACATATCAACGGTATCTCTTCAATTACTCTCTTTATGATTCTTACAATTTTTCATACAATCATATACAATCAAAGGAAAATATCCTTCCTTTATATTGAATCCATAAAGCAATTCCCTAAGTATGCTATTACACCTTCTCAATTAATTATTATTGGACCTCATTAAGAACACATTACACTTATTGATAACAATAATCAATTTCCTTGTAACTTGAATAACTTTCCATATATATAATATTGTGACAAGTAATCTTAGCCATGCCATTTCTAACTTGTCTTCTACATGCCTTTAACCTTGCTTCTCTGAATAAAAAAACTGCTAAGAGATATAACAAGTTTATTAGAACATGCTTCCATAAACTGTATCTCAGAATAGTCTTCACAAAACCTTGCATAACTTCTTCTAGACTTAATATCTATTTTTTTTCTGAGGTTAGTTTTATATGCTAGACACTTAGTGGTATCTCCCATTGACCTCACTAGTGAAATTACTCAACAATCTATTCGTACCAACTTGATCTTTTTGTTGTTCTTTTTTCAACTACTATAGAAAACTATTATGTTGACATCAATAATTACACAATCATGAATGTTACATATCATCATGATAATGATATAATCATGTTTATAAAATACTCCCCCATAGAAATATCATCAGTAATCATGCTTCAAAAAATCTCCCCCTTTGGCATTGATGGCAACATAGATGAAAAATATCTAGTTCCAAAAATACCAACAGTAAAAGATTGTCTTCCTTTCTTTTCAAATCCTCTTCATCAATCATTCTCCCCCATTGATATAAGTCAATATACTTTATGTCAAACTATTCTTCGTGTTGTAATCTCTCCCTTCAATGTACTAAGAATAAATCACAGATCATAGAACTAAATTGTTCCTAACTAAAAATAGTATACATCATAAATACTCAAAGATACACCTTCTTAACCACCTAATTTAATAGTGACAAAACAAATGCATTAATCTGACAAAGTATCTACCTAGATCACAGAGAATAAACTATATATTTTTGGGTACTAAAACCCCCACATCTTCATAAGCTGACACAACCTACTAAATATAAACTTGTTGCAAAAATATAGAAGATAACAACCATAGTGAAATTTTACCAGGCTACGATTTACATGCCAATAGTTGTAAACATTTATAAATACTAATTAAAACTTACTAACATGCTCAACTATCAAACCCCTATTCGTATAACCTACTGAAGTTTCTTTTTGACAAAACTTCAATTGACAATAACCTACAGAATTAAAAACTTAAGTCATTTCCCTAAAACCCAAATCAAAATTTAAACCCCAGATCTATATTTTACACAGGGTTCAATTTTAACAATAATAACGATATATGCATATTATCACCTATTGCAACTTAATAGAGATATGTATAGACAGAAGCAAAAAAAAAACATTGCATTTCACAGGCTTCCATACATTATCCCTTTTCTTTCATTCAGTTATGAAACAGTAACATGACAATTCATTTACAAAGCAACCAAAAACCCCATAAAAAAATTTAAACAAAAAGCACAAACAACATAAACACTGAGCATCTGTACTCCATTTTGAGTTTATAAAACCACAAATTGCATCATAGACTAACTACTCTTGTTCTATTAAATAGAAAACATTACAACCATCGAGATTGGATACAATAAAAACAACAAATGCAAACATTGTGTTAACCATGCAACTGCACTCAAGCTTGAGTGTCTATAGCATTCGGCTATCATAGACCGAACCCTGCTCACACCCAGACTTGGGTGTTGTGCTTACCAAAACAATTTCAATATTCATTCTATAATTTAAAAGAATCTAAAATAGAGAGAGAGAACAGGGTTTTCGAAAAACCCTTTTTAACCAATATCAAACTTTCCTTCATGCAAGAAACTTCCCATGAAACCACAACATGTAAATCAATTTATACGAATGAAATTATACTAGAGAGGAAGAAATAGGTTAGAAATTGCCCCTGCCTGAGAGAATGCAGAATGAAACACAAGAGATGCTGCCTGGAGAGCCCTCTTCTTCCAAATTCATAGGCTGAGTCTCCAACTTTCTATGCCATGTCCTAGAAGTACCAGCAAAAATCTTTTAATGGTAAAAACTGAGAAATGCTACCATGTAACTGAATATGAAGAGTATACACTATAAGGATTTATGGAGCTAGAATAAGTCAACAAATTCCATCATGGTGAGCAATTTCCCAAAGATAGCGCAGAGAAACCCATTCACTAATTGTTTCATGCTTCCCTCAACTAGAGATCAACTATGGCAGACAAAGCTTAACTCTCAGTTAACACCCAGCCCAAAACAACAGGTAAAACATGCAAATTCAATGCTCATAACAGCGAGCCAAAACCCTAACTCCAAAATCAATGCAAATTTTCAACACATGGCAGCCATAGTACCATATGCGACCTGCATGCATTAATTTGCATTTACATTGCCGCCTCAACCCAAAGCCCAAAACCCCATGCCAAATCCAAGTTATGCATCGATAAACTTAGGCTATGCTCAAGTTTAGGTTTAAGACTTAGTTTTAATTCCATGCAATAGGTTAGTTTAGGCACTAACTTAGATAGTAATAGATATGCATGTGAATATTAATATTTATAATTAATATTAATATTAATATTAATATCAATATTAACATTAATATTAATACTAATTAATATTAATCCCACTAACATATAAATGTTGTTAATCGATAAGTATATATATATATATATATATATATATATACAAGCACACACACAATTACATATATATATATTTATATATGAACTAATATATATATATATATATAATTATTTCATTCTTAATGCACTTATATTTATATGTATATATATTTATTTATACAATTCTATAATTATATATATATATATATATATATATATATATATATATATATATATATATATATATATATATATATATATATATATATATACTTAAATCCGGTAAATAACAGATTCAAGGTGCTGCTAAAATTTAATGCCACCTCAAATATAAGTCTAAAAGTACAAACCAGACAAATAGTAAAATTGAAACCATAACAACATTGCTTTATTATTTAAAATTTGATTCTTGAATCTAAATTGATTCAGATAATAAGATTTTGAATAAAACACAATACTGAAAGTATTAAAACAATTGTTCTGAGAATCAGATTTTAGTAACATCTGAATTCTCATAGAGTTTAACATAATGATGCTAGAATTAAAATAACTTCAACAAGTAACAAACTATCCAGAAAATTAAACTAATCTTAGAATCCAAGGTATCAAATGTAGAACTGTCAAGGCCATGACATAGTGGGAATGATGCCCACAAAGATATACTAATATATATTCTTTGTTAGAGGATGGAACCTATTAGGAGTCTATAAACACATTCAGTACATAAGATTCCCTATTAGGAGACTTTGAATCCCTATTAGGAGATTCCAATCTTATTAGGAGTTGTAGAAGATAGAAGGACCCATTGTCCAAACAACTTCTGGGGCAAGACCACTGAACTCACTATCCAACTGATCTCTCAACTATTCCTTGTAGAATAATTGTTCATACTACTCTTTATCATTTCTCCTCTATCCTATCAATTGGACCAATCATTATCAAACCTTCTAGACTAGGTCATGAACCTTAGGTCAAAATATCAAACATCAGATCACTAAATAAAACCTCGGCAATGATGTTCTCTCCAACTTCGCTCTACTTTGCTTATCTTCAAATATCAATTTTTTCTCTTCTATTCCACTTGTCATGCTTCTTACAATCATTCATACAATCATATACAATCAAAGTAAAATGTCCTTCCTTTATATTGAATCCATAAAACAATTCCTTGAGTTGGCTATTACACCTTCTCAATTAATTATTATCAGACCTCATTAAGAACACATTACACTTAGCGATAACAATAATCAGTCACCTTGTAACTTGAATAATGTTTCATACATGTAATATTATGATGGGAAAGCTTATCCATGTCATGACCAACATGTCTTTTGCATGCCTTTAACCTTGCTTCTCAAAATAACAACTCTACTAAGATATATAAAAAGTTTACCAGAACATGCTTCTATAAAATCAATCGTAGAACAATCTTCACCAAAACTTGCATAACTTATTCTAGACTTAATATATTTTTCTTCTAAGGTTTGCTGCATATGCTAGACACTTATTAGTATCTCTCATTAACCTTTCTAGTGAAATTACTCAACAATCTATTTGTACCAACTTGATCTTTGTGTTGTTCTTCTGTCAAATACCAAAGAATCTTGTTGTGTTGACATCAATGACAAACATAGTCATAAATGTAACATATCATCATGATAATGATCTAATCATTTTTCTACAATACTCCCCCAAACAAGTCTGATCAGCATTCATGCTTCCAACAAAGGATTCATAGGTGAAAAGAGAATATGTGAAGCAACGTGTAAAAGCAGTAAAGGTAATGTGTAATTGTAATAAATTTTCCAATGATATGAATGTTGCTCATTATGAACCATCACATAAATATATATGTTCCCTACTTAGCTACATGTTGGTTATGAGAAAGAAAGTATGAAGGTGGCAAGGAGTTATAACCAAAAGTCATCAGCACATATATTGTAATATTATTAAAATGGCCATTGAACAATATAAGGCCCAATGAATAATATAGAAATATGTCCTCTCATGATAAATAATAAAACTATTGCCAAGGTTGGAAATAATAATAATAATAATAGCTTTATAAGATGTTGATATAAGGATGAAAATAATAGTTTTACTCTTTACATATTATTATAATGATACCACTACTATATTTACATGTATTACAATTGTTATTAGTTCATTTGTGCTTAAGTGAATACTATTATTATTTTAATTGTATACACATATTGACCTAGTTATCTCATGGTTGTCCCATGTATACTCTTTCTTTCCTAGTTGTGTATCCTTAGCCATGGGGGTTTAGGACTCATACCTATTTTCCCAATGATAGGTGGAGCCCTCTTGCCAAATTTCTTCTCTAGCAATGTTTTCCCCCTTCATTGTGTTCCTACAAGTGAAAAATTATCATGCTAACAACATATTTCTCACCATTTTATGAAGTCAAAATTATCATAGCATATGATCATATTAGTCATCTACTTCCAATTCATATATCATTATAATGATTGACCATTAATATTCCATTTTCCCATGAAATCATAACGAATAACCAACACTTTATTTTCACATGAAACCATAACGAATAACTAATTTAATGAATCACTTGACTTTGCATAAAGCCTCACCAACTAAAAAGGAACATTTAAAATTCAGCCAAAAATTGAGATGTAACATACCATCTCTCTTGTGTTTCTTCGTCCCTGATGAACTTTGCATATATGTATGTATGTATGTATGTATGTATATATGTATGTATGTATGTATATATGTATGTATGTATGTATGTATATATATATATGTATATATATATATATATGTATATATATATATGTATATATATATATATGTATGTATATATATAGATATATGTATGTATATGTATGTATGTATATATATATACATACATTATGTATGTATGTATATATGTATGTATGTGTATATATACACATACATACATATATATATACATATATATATATGTATCTATATGTATGGATGTATGTACATATACATATATATACATACATATATATATATGTATGTATATATATGTATATGTATATATATACATAGATACATACATTATGTATGTATATATATATACATACATACATATATGTATCTATGTATATCTATACATATACATATATATACATACATATATATATGTATGTATATATATGTATATGTACATACATCCATACATATAGATACATATATATATGTATGTATGTATGTGTATATATATACATACATACATTATATATGTATATATATACATATATATATATACATACATACATATACATACATATATCTATATATATATATATATACATATATATATATATATACATACATATATATACATATATATACATACATATATATACATATATATATATATACATATATATATACATACATATATATATATACATACATACATACATACATGCATACATGCATAGATATATATACATATACATACATACATATATATACATATACATACATACATATATATGTACATATATATATACATGCATACATACATACATACATACATATATATATATATCATCATGATTTCATATCATTCCAATTTTAATCAAAATCTAACTCATGATCAAAAAATCAATGTCTGTTATTCTATTATCTTAATTCTTTCATAAAAATGCTTACATGATACCATAAATCAAAAGCAAAACACACTCATATCTATGTTCACTTTACCATGCTTGTACTCACTTCAGCATCACTTTGAATTGATCAAATTTTAGAATTGTCGATTTATATTCATGTCACACTCATGTAGATACTTACAATATTTTTAGTTTAATTCACATACTATTAGTTTTTGTAAGAGGGAAAAAATCAATCTTAATTATTCAAGAGCAAAGATAATTAGTAAAAAACTCACAATTCCCTAACTATCATGTTTTGGATCGTAACTTGATCACAGGTAACTAAATCACTCATACCTATCATCTAGTATGTGGTACTCATTAACTAGGTAGACCATCCTTGTAGGCTCACAAATCACTAGAAATAGTTAATGGATCCATGAGCTCCATTCATGCCCATCTTATCACAATAATATTTCAATAGAAATTTATTTATTTTAAATCAATTCATGATAGAATTATATTTCATCTCTATGAAAATATAATTCTTCTAATTCTCTAATCTTCATATGATTAAGCATTCACATTTAATCAATAGAATACAAGTGTGCTCAATGTAAACATAATCATCCCAATAAATCATGATAATTTATATAGAATTAATACAACATGTGTATTATGAAATCTATAACAATGCATCCAGGACTATAAACATAATATAATATGAAAGATCATAATGCACCCAAATTAAGACCATCAAGGTTGTAATAAACATAGTACCACACTATCTATTATTGGAATATTAGACAAATAGGATCTAAGAGGGAGGGTGAATCAATATCCTCAAACTTTTACCAATTAAACAAATTTAATATTCTCCTTCCTTCCTTTTTCACTCAATAACAATAAAAATATACCGAATTACTTGCAAGTGAAAATAAAACAGCTAATCCACGATCTTCAAACATAAGAATATAATAAAATACTCATCACATATAACATAATCATTTTGGCCATGCAAAAATGTTTGGTTAGAGGAAAAACTATGGTGGGGATGATACCCACAAATCCATCACTACTATAGTAAGAGGGTGCCTTTTTAGGGCTACAATGTTTATCACATTTGTTGACCTACTCTATTAGGAGTATACAATAAGATCAATTAGATCCACCATTCATGGGGATTTTCAAAACACTCTCTAAGTATGTACTTGGTTCAAATATTTACACTAGAGAGTTAAATCTACCTTATTCAAGGATTCAGGACCACTACAATGATAAGAAAGTAGCAAAAATATATCTATATACTACCAACTTACATTATTTGATCAAATCTCACTTCTGCTCATTGTCTTATATCACTATATGCGACTGATCTTCCAAATCCTCTTTCATTGCTTAAAATTTCTAACTTGTTGTGTGCTCAACTATATCTTCTATCATAAAACTTCTTCTTGCTTCTATTCTACTCTATATTAAAACTAACAAAAACATAAAAACTATTCAACACAAGGCCTTTAATAGTTTTCTTTTGCTTTTATGATATCTATCCTAATTTGAGTTTATGAACCCTCTAGAATACATCTTAGATTAAAATCAATGATCTAGAATGATCTTTTTTCCATTATTTTCTTTACTTCATTCTTATATGTCTCTTATGCCTTGAAATCATAAAATAGTTAAGTCACAAACTTCAACAAATATTTTCAACTCTTTTCTTTGAAATGCATGGATCCATTTTCCTACTCATTATGACCAATTTACATCAATCTTTGTGCCAAATTAGACTCTTATATAATCTCTCTATCACTCAATAAGTATATTATTCATTATGTTTTCATTTGGTGGAGTTCACTACTTGAGTATAATTGTTATGCTCTATAATCTCTATCTGACTTGGTATATACTTTTTCTTGTTGAGTATACAATCACTCAGTAATAACTATGTGATTGACCTTCTCTTCTTTCATGTTTAAGCATTACATAACTTGATAACTTTGTCCACCGATTGTCATGGACATAACTGCTTGTTCATCTTTTGACATTAATTGGAAACACATTAGTTATAGGAGTAACATTTCCCCCCTTTGACATTAGTGGCAAAAACCTTTATGCTTTAGATAACTTGGAGTTATATACAAAATCATGCAAACTCCCCCTATGTACATACTCCATGATAAATTCTTGTTTATAGTACTTTCTCCTTATATCTCCTTATATAAATATAATTCAAACAAGTATACAACTATAATGCAAAAAAACATAAGACAAAATAATATACCTTTTCTAGCCCCCTTTTTTAATCCTGATGTCAAAAACTGCTTATCATCAATAAAAATAATAACTTTATATGGATGTAGTACAAAGTGATCAATGAACTCCATATACTTCTTTAGCATGATAGAAAATCTTTTATCCCAATTTTATCTTATCAACTCAAGTGATTTTTTCTCAACCTGTATTTGGGAAACAAAAGTATTCATGTGATCTTCTATTGTGAGGCTCAGAGAAGTAATTAAATCCTTAGCATTCTTAATGTAATGTTTCATATCCTCATGAGGTAATAACAACCCCTAAATCTCATTTATTTCTAGTCTCAAATTATTTTCTTCCTCTATCAATCCATGTTGAAAACCAATGAGAAATCTCACTCAACAATAATGTATAGATAATGTACTCAGTTATGTCATGAGAGAAGTAGCACTAGACTTCAACTCCTCATTCACCTTTTTCATTTTGTCCTTTATATTATTGGTGAGTGATAGAATATCACATAATTATTGTAACTAATAAATAGCATTATGCATAATTACCTTTAGCTCAATAATAGTTGATGACAATGCAACTTGTTGAAGTGCAATGGTTGTACACACCTTCTCCAGAATTTTATTCTCAAACTTATTTTATGTCATTTACATTAGCTTAGATAGGGTGTCAATATCTAGATCATTAATTTTATCTACTATCTGCACAAGTTGATCCAATATTGGGGCATTCTCATTGATTGATATTTCAAGTACTACTTCAAATAAAATATCTTTAACATCATGTAGAACCTACTTTTGCTTTTGTTCCTTCCTCAACCTTGTTTGTTCCTTTCTCTATTCATAGAGCTTGGTATAGATTTCTATTTTCTCATAATCCAAGGTGTTGTTATCACATGAGGGCATAAATAACCCTTATCTAATTTAACTAGGTTAGATATCAATGCTTGAGCTTCCTTCTTCTTCTTTTACATCTTTCTTCCTTTTATATCCATATGACTAGTACTCGAGGAAACTTTTAGTGTCACTGGAGCTATTGATTCTTGAGTCATTTTTTAAGCATCTAGCTTTCTTTCATCTTCCTTCTTCTCATGTTCTTGTTCACATGGCTTGATATTCTATATTGTGATAGTTTGTATGGGTGTCGCATGAGGCCTTTCCTCAAACTAACTCTGTAGAGTAACATTATGTTCTTATATGATTTTATTCTCTTCTAATTATTGTGCAGAGAATGGGTATGACAAAGTGGGATTATACACATAATTAGGTGTACATGCATACAACAATAAGTCTTCACTCTTTCTTATCTTTATAGTTTTTGTATAATCACCCAATCATTCCCTTACTTCGAGGTCCATGGGTCGGTGCTTTTACACCTATAGAAGACTTTTTTTTCTTGAGACTCAGTAGAATCTTCTTGTATTTGTGCATTGCAATCAATTTCACCTTCATCCTTTTGTTTAGTATCATTTTTTTCTCATTATCCCCCTATGTAGTTTGAGCCTATTGCTTGGTGTCTATAGCTTTTTTCTCTACACTTATACTGGTAGTTAGAGTATGTAACAAACCAATAGATGTATCTTTCTCCTTCTATGGTTCCTCTTTCATCTCATTGGTATGGTATGGTTTGATTCATTCAATTACTGGTGCATACCCTAGTACATGAGAAAAGGCTTTCTCAGTGACTAATGGAACTTCATCCTTCTTTTCAATTTTAGCCGAAACATCCTCATCTTTCTTCAAATGGGATCCTTATCAAGTGTATCTTCTATGGTTATTGTTTCATGTACCTCAATTGAAATTTTGTGACCAAAATTATCTTCTTGGTTGTCTATAAGCTTCACATTTTGCTAGTGCCCAGTACCTTCAATAGTAATAGTTTCACCAGGTTCCTTAATTTTGAAAAGTTATCTCTATATTGTTTGTCCCTCAGTGTCAATATCTTGCATTTTTCCAAATAGGAGTTTCAAATATCTATGATTGGGTATGAATATTTTATTATGTAATTTCATTATTTCTTTTATTTTTGAAATATGTAGGTTGGACATCACTACAACTAATGATCTCTCCCTCATCCACCTCTTAGTGATCATAGCATAATATCATCCATGTTCAATTTTTCTATATAGAATTTTGGGAATCGTGTTTCCAATATCTATTGGATTATTATTAAATTTAGCCATCTTATCTATAACAAAATCATCTATCTTCCTTTGATCTTCTTCATTCATTTTCTCATACTTTAAATATTGAAAAGAAACTAAACCTCCATGTTCATGCAAATAATTTTCCATGTCATCTACATTTTTAGGTTTAACCTTTACAACTACATAAAAGTGTCCTACTTCCTCTGAATATGTCCTTTCTGTATCTTCAATGTCACCATCATCCTTCAGAACTAGCTTTCTTCTCCTTTGAGTCAGTTTGGTAGAAGGTCTTCTTGATGACTTGGGTGCCCCTTTTCTCTTCTGATATGTTTTAACTTCCTCTTGTGTAGGTTTAGTCACCTTAACTATGCAAGTTGTCTCTATTTCCCTTTCTTTACTTGTAGATCAGAAACAACTATGGCTTTTCCCTTGTCTGAATCTTCACCTTTACTTTCCATTATTTGCAAGGGTTGATCATTATTGCTCATACAGAATGCTCCTTCTATTTTCTTTATTATTTTCTTTTATTTCCTCTTAATGTCCATAGTGTTAGGATTAACCTCAAACTAAAATAACAGTTACATGCAAATATAACCAATACCAAAAAATAGTAGATCACATAAAAGAGAACACAAGACACCAAGATTTAATGTGGTTCACCTAATCCTTGGGCTACGTCCACCAAAAACAAGTCCAATATTATTATTATCCAGTGATTATAGCCTAATTACAATCCATAATCCTTTACAACTCAATATTGTCACAAGAACAAATTTTTTGCATCACCCATTATGAAAATCCCTAACCCCAAGCATTTTTATACAAGCTTTTGCTGCTTACAAATTAGGTCTAGAATAATAGAAAAATAATAGTTGATGCCTTTTACAATATAAGGTCATTTTTGGCTTTAGGGGTGCTACCCCTGAAAACCCCCACAAGAGCATTGCCCCTCAACCCACCCACCCCCCCCCCCCCCCTACTATGATAGGGAGTGCACGTGGGGCACAGCCCCAAGCCCCTATAGGGGTGCTACCCCCAAACCCCCATAAAAATAATCTAGATTGAAACCACGCTAAATAAACCTTTGAGTCTAATTAGGCTCCACATCACAACAATCTCCCACTTGGAGACTGATCAAACTCCACAATAATAACCTCCCACTTGGAGATTAATCATAGCATCGATAAAACTTGTAGCTCCCACTAGAATATCAAACTACCCTAGACTCTATTGTTCTTTTATTGTTGTTTAATCTAGAAGACCAATTGAAGCTGAAGAGGAATTCAGCTTCTCCCTTGTCACAACCTTTGTAAACATATCTGATGGATTATCATTTGTGTGTATCTTCTCTAGCTTTAACTATCCATCATCCAAAATTGACCAAATGAAATGGTACCGCAACTGTATGTGTTTTGTCTTTGAATGCAGAGCTAAATTCTTTGCAAGATGAATGGCATTCTGACTAATTGTAAACAAATAATTATCCTTTTGAGGGTGTCCCAATTCTTCCAAGAAAAACTGAATTCATATCATCTCGTTGGTTGCCTCTGTAGTAGTAATATACTCTACCTCTATAGTGGATAAAGTATTAACCTGCTGTAACCTTGAAACCTAGCTCACTATTGCCCCACCAATAGTAAATACATAACCTATAGTACTCTACATGTTATCAATATCCCCTACCAAATTTGAGTCAACATAGCCTTGTAAATTAGAAGTAGATCTCCACAAGTGTAAACACTTACTAAATGTTCCTCTTAGATATCTAAAACTCCATTTAACTGTATTCCAATGCTCAATTCCCGGATGACTCATATACTTGTTAATGATTTCTGGTGCATGTTCAATATCTAGCCTAGTACATACCATAGCATACATCAAGCTTTATACAGTTGAAGCATAAGGTACCTTGGACATCTTATTCTCCTCTTCTTGTTTCTTGGGGCACATCTCCTTAGTCAACTTCAAATAACTAGGTAAAGGTGTGCTAAGAGATTTAGCATTCTCCATAGAGAAACATTGCAACAGTTTTTCAATATAGTTAGCCTAAGATAATGTCAATTTCTTGTTCTTACTATCTCTACAAATTTGCACACCAAGGAATTATTTTTCTATCCCCAAATTCTTCATAGCAAATGCATGTGCTAACTAGAATTTTAGCCCTTTAATATGATTCATGTTAGACCCAGCTACAAGCATATCATCAACATGTAAACATAAAATAATGTATCTATCATCATCCAACCTCTTAAAATAAACACAATGATCTAAATGACACCTGCTATATCCATGCTCATGCATAAACCTGTCAAATTTTAGATACCACTACCAAGGTGCTTGCTTCAAGCCATATAAACTTTTCTTCAATCTACACACTAAGTTCTCCTTACCTTTGAACTCAAATCCTTGTGGTTGTGCCATATATATCTCTTCATCCAAATCACTATAAAGGAAGGTTTTTTTGACATCAAACTACTAGAAATTCAAATCTTTAGTACCCACAATGCATGTAAACCAATGCAAATAGAAGTCATTTTAACAACAAGAGAGAATATCTCATCAAAGTCGATACTTTTTTTTGTGCAAATCTTTGTACAGCTAACTTGGATTTAAATATTTTCTTACCTCCATCATCTTCTTTCAACCTATAAATCCATTTATTCTAGAAAGCCTTTTTACCCACTGGCAACTTGCATAAATCCTATGTCTTATTTTTTAGCAAAGAGTCTATTTTTTCTTTCATTGCAGACTCCAACTGAATCTTAGTATCCACTTACATAGCTTCATCATAACATTCAAGTTCACTAGCATCAATAAGTAAAATGGAATACAAAGAAGGAGAAAATATGTCTGGAGGTTTACTTATCCTTTTTTATCATCTAACATTCACTAGGGTTTGTGATATTTGTTGTTATGGTTGTTGCACATCATGAGGAATTGCTAAAACATCAACTTTTGGAGTATCATCTAGCACTACATAATCATTTTTTTTTTTCTCATGTTGCTACAATAGATCTTTGTACAACAATTTCCCATTGAATATGACATTCTTGCTTCTTATAATTTTATGATTTTCAAAATCCCAAAGCCTATAACAAAATTCATTAATGCCATATCCAAAAAATACACATTTCTTTCACTTAGCTTCCAACTTGGTCCTATTTTTAGAATCTAAATGAGAAAATGCTACACAATCAAAGGTTTTGAGAAAAGAATAACTCACATTCTTACCAGTCCATGCTTCCTCTGGAATACCATAGCCCAAAGGAGTAGACAGACCTCTATTAATAAAATATATAGCAGTATTGATAGCCTCCACCCATATGTTTAAGGGCAACCCAACATGCAACCTCATGCTTCTTGCACGCTCCATTATAGTTTTGTTCATGCGTTTAGCAACTCCATTTTCCTATGGAGTCCTTGGAACAATTTTTTGTCTACAAATATGATTAGCAGAGTAATAATCTTTAATTTCATAACTGTAATACTCACCACCATTATCAAATCTAAGACATTTTAATTTCTTTCTAGTCACATTTTCAACCAAGCATTTTCATTACTTAAAAGTTTGAAATACATCAGATTTTTGTCTAAGAAAATAAACCCATACTTTTCTAGTTGCATCATCAATAAATATAACATAATAATGAAAGCCACCAAGGGAAGATATCTACGCTGGTCCCCATACATATATATGCACAAGCTCTAATTTCTCACTTTTATTTTCCTTCATAGTCTTCACAAAACTCACTCTCTTTTGTTTTCCATACACACAAATTTCACAAAAATCCATATTAACACATTTTAGACCTGGTAAAACTTTCTTTGAATGAATTAATTTCATACCTTTCTCATTGATGTGCCCAAGTCTATTTTTCCACAATGTTGTATCAAAATCTACAGTATCTATTTGTTCTCCCTACTCAACCGTAGCAACTATTCCTAAACATTCATTTTTCTTTGATATAATCAAAGTAGAAGCTCAATATAACCTGTACAAAGATATAAGGTGCCTACTTTCACACCTTTTGCTACTACAAGGGAACCTTTTGAAACCTTCCAATTTTTATTATTAAAAGTAACTACACAACCCTTATCACCGAGTTGTCCTAAGGAAATAATATTCCTACTTAGCCTTAGAACATGTCTTACCTCATGTAGTAGCCAATGATTCCCATTGTACAACTTAATCTTAACTTTTCCTTTTCCAACAATCTAATAGGGTTCATTATCCCCCAAATAAACAAACCCAAAATCCCCTTGGAAATAATCAATGAAATAACCTCTATGAGGTGTAGCATAAAATGAAGCACCAAAATCTAAAACCCATGAGTCATCAACACTTTCTAAAGAAATAAGCAAAGCATCCTCTTCGGATTTTTCACTTACTAAATTTTCCTCCTTTTTCCCTTGTAGTTTATCTCTTTCTTTGATCTTTTGAGTCCAACAATCTTTCTTCTTATGCCCTATTTTACCACAGTAGTAGAAATCTCTTGGTCTTCTGGATTGAGACCTCTTCCCCCTTTGACTTTCCTCTTAGTTTCCCATATTTTTAGAATTATTTCCTCTCTCAGTCATTCTATCTCTACTTTGTGCATTCAAATAACTTCTTGATGTAGATCCACCTAAGGATTTCCTATGAGTTTCCTCACTGAAAATAACACCAATCACATCATCAAATTTTAGGGTACTAGATCCAGAAATAGAATTACTCACAACCATTACCAAGCCATTCCAACTTTTAGACAAAGAACACAAAATCAAGAGAGCCCTTATTTCTTTATCAAAATTGATACCCGCAGAAGATAACTAACTAGTAATAGTATTAAACTCATTTAAATGATCCACAATAGATCCACCTTCTATCATTTTTATATTAAATAAATGCTTCATCAGAAATTCCTTGTTTGAAGTAGAGGGCTTTTCATACAATTTCTTTAGGGTTTCCATCAACTCTTTCATCGTCTTCACTCTTTTAGTATTAAATTCCACTGATGGTGCCAAGCATAATCGAATGCTTCCAAGTGCCTTCCTATCTAAAAGATCTCATTCATTAGACATAGATCCCTAATTCTTGGTTTTTCCTTCAAATGGCTTCCATAAATCTTTCTGATAAAGATAGTCCTACATTTGCATTTTTCATAACTAAAAGTTCTTCCCATTAAACTTGTCAACCCTCAACTTACCCTCATCTTCCATCACTCCCACTCAACCATGAGACTCCCACTCAATCGTGAGACCTTCTTGCAAAGGATTGCTAAAAAAAAATGACAATGGTCTAGCTAAAAAATAAAATGATGATAGTTTGGCTCTAATACCACTTGTTAGGATTAACCTCAGACAAAAATAACAGTTACATGCAAATATAACCAATACTAAAAAATAGTAGATTGCATAAAACAGAACACAAGACACCAAGATTTAATGTGGTTCACTCAATCTCTATCCACCAACAACAAGTCCAATATTATTATTATCCAATGATTACAATGTGACTACAATCCGTTATCCCTTACAACTCGATATCACTGTAAGAACCAATTTTTCACATCACTCCTTATGAAAATCCCTAACCCTAAGCATTTTTATACAAGATTTTGTCACTTACAAAATTAGGGCTAGAATAATAGAAAAATAGCAGCTGCACCTTTTATAATATAAGTTTTTACAATAAGACCCTGCAAGGGTGCTACCCCCAAACATCATAAATAATCTGGAGGGAAATCACCCTGAATAAACCTCTGAGTCTGATTAAGCTCCACATAACAACACATAGTGATCTTTCTCTTGATTGTTTCATATGTACCAAACCTAGGAACACCATGATTAACAAGTTCATTTAATAAGGCTTCTATGGCCTTAGTAGCCTCATATATGTTTACTTCATAATTCATTGGTGCAAGCCTTACAACCCTAGAAATAATGGCTTTAACCAATGTATTTTTAGTTTCAACTAAGAAACACACATCATCATGATATTTTTCTACTAATTGTGGAGGAATTTGATACCTTTTGTTCATCCTTTCTTTGAAGTTTTCAAAGTATTGAGTTATTAAACTATTGAAAATATTTCCAAGAGTTCTAACATATTCATTTATTTGAAATATCAAAGGGCTATATGACTTCCAGTTCACTAGTCCAATGCTAGGGAAATGATTTTTCATATAGAAGAAAATGAAAACTTACAATGATATAAACTTACAAGTGTTTGTCCTTGCAACCCAAATTATATTCTTGTCTAATAATTGTTGTAGTTGTATTTTGGCATGGTCATACCTATGATCCTTCTTTGCTATTTTGTAGGCCATGTCCACTACAATGAAAGGTTTATTGTTGTGCCTACTAAATTGAAATGTTTTTTATGCAACTGCATACACTCCAAATTATATCTCCATGTTAGTTATGTTGTCCAATTTTATACCTCTTATGTCCCATTCTACTTTGGTGTTCTTTGCAATTTCATTCTTGGAAGAAATGAGGAAGGTTTCAACCTTGTTAATTATAGGATACCCAATGTGCATGTGAATAACATCGCGGGTAATCTAAATGGGTTCATCTAACCACATCTTCATATCATGTACTCTACTAAGAAAAATAAAAATCCAAACTACTTTGAAAATTCAGGAGTGAAGGGCATGAGTAAGACCCTTGGTCTCCAAATGTTTGAATTCGTCCTTCAAATTCCCATCATCATAAAGTTCCTCATATGCTTCCCTTAGTTCATAATAACCAATTTATCCAATCTTATAATGATAAAATGAATGAATTTCATTGACCAGTATAATACTAGGTGGACCAACAGAAAATACACCTACCTTGTTCATTTGAGTTACAATTTTTGGATTAATTTTTTACTTAATATCCTCATACGATTCATTCCTCGATTAATTTTATAGTACTTTCCTTGGATTTATTCTTCATATATACAAAGCTTTAAGCCATCCTCGCGAATTAGGATTACGATGAAAAAATATCTGTAATTTTCTCAATTCGCTCTAGAATTTACCTTTCTATTTTTATTCTTCCATGGATTTCCATACAAGATTCTTTATTCTCAAATGCTAGCTCAAATTGCCTCAATTCTCTCTTTTCTCTCATAAAGGCAGGGTAACCTAAATGAATGATTTTAACCTTATTTATGCTCAAAGTTGTCTTTAATGCACTTTATGGTATATTAAATGCTATATACTTTGGACTCAATCATCATAGAAAACTCAGTCATTTCATCCTTCAACACTAGCTTGCTTGGTACTAACTCATTTTCTCAAGCTTAGTAAATATACCAACTCTTCTTTCAGCTTGACTTACTCAATTAACAACCAACTCGGTGAGATTTTCCATTTTTACATTACTTCCACAACTTCATGGGTTGTCTATGTGCATCATACAATATGCTGATATGGACTTAATTTCATTATAATTTTGGAATTGATGTAAGATATAATAATAATTGTACAGTTTCAAACCTTCTCATAAAATTTAGTTAGAGGTGGGGGTTTCACCTAATCCATTGGATGAGGTCTCATCAACTATCTCACTTGGTGTTTCATTATCTTCTATCTTCCTTATCCACTTCTTGTTCATTTTTTCATGAATTTCATCCATAATTACTTTTCCTTTACCTTTTTTTTTTCCTCATTAGGTGTTGACACTCGATGCCTACAATTCTTTCTTAAATGACCTATCTTCTAACAATAAAAATAAGTCATTCTAGAATTTTTCCAATTTCTAGATCTTCCTCCAAAATGTAGTCTCATGAAATTTGTAGCTATATGACCATACTTACCACATGCAATACAAGAATACCATATATTGTAATCCTAATTGATAGCATTACCTTTCTTCATTAGTTTCTAGTTGGATTTCACCTTTGATCTGCAATCATGTGAATGTATCCAAACTTGTTGCAAGTATAACAATATCCATTAAAATTGTACTCCTTAGGAGATCGATAAAATTTGAATCTACACTCATATTCTTAATTTCATCACTTATTGCAATAATAGCAATATCCATCGAACTTGGGAGTTACATTGGTCTCATTATTTTTCTCCTATAGACATTTCTTGTGTGTCTAGGCTTTCCACGGTGATAGCAAGTAGGCTCCTTTGGTTTTGGATTGGTGTACACATTTCTTTATTCAACTTTCTTAGATGATTCTCCTTGCTCGGTTGAAGAGTGCTCAATATAGCCTAAGCTAGTTGTGTTCTAGATAGCCTTTGTCCTTTGAGTTGTTCTTCAAGTATCTTGATACTTTCTTGTGACCTCTTTATTCTCTGAATGAGTTCTCTCTTAGATTTTAGTTCATTCTTCAATATTTCATTTTTAGTCCTTAATTCCACTATCTCTTCCATCTTCCTACCAATTTCATGGTTTGCACTAAGTATTTGATTTGTCATATCATAGTGATTATGTGTCAACCCTGAGATCTCTTCATCATTAGCATCCAATCTTGCAACAATTTGTCTTGTGTCTTCTACAATCATGTTTGTGTCATCTTCAACCTTTCTTTTATGATCCATTAATTCAGAATACCTCATAGATTTAGCTTCATGTTCCTTTTTTAGTACTTTTACTTACTCAGTAAGGTTATGATTCTTCTCGATTAGATCAGCTATGGAATCTTCAAATTTTTTAGAGATACTTTTATCAGAAAATTCTTCAATTACTTGTTTCTAATAGGTTGTTTCATTTTTTTATTAAGAAATTTCCTTCTGTTAGAAATAGGGAATACTGAGAGGGGGGATGAATCAGTATACTACAAACTTTATTTACCAACTGAATATTGTTTATAACTTTGAACCATGCATAAGAAAGTAAACAAGTAATGTTGAATAGTAAGAGTAACCATGCACAAAGAGAACTCATAACACCATAATTTGTTAACTAGGGAAACCTTGGCCAAGGGAAAACACTAGTGGGAATGATGTCCATATATATATATATATATATATATATATATATTCCTTTTTAGAGGATGGACCCTGTTAGGATTCTATAAACAAATATAGTACATAAGAGTCCCTATTAGGAGACTTTGAATCCCTATTAGGAGTTGTGGTATAGTGTATGCAAGAAGAGCTCGCTTCCCAAACATGCACTTTCAATTACAAGAAGAGCTCATTGCCCAAACAAGTAATTTATCCTCTAAGTTCATCAAGTATAGAAATATAGATGTTGTACCTTCTTTCTAGCTGATCTCTAACCTCAGCTCAATCTCGAATCATAAAATTATGTTATCAAAAATTTGCTTTTGCATGTGATACAAAACTTTGCATTCATATCTTTTGCATATAACTTCACAAATTTGCTTCACATAATTTCACAAGATGTCTTTGCATAAATACCATGCCTTATCACAAATTTTTGTTAGGTCAGCTAAGACCAAAATAAACTTTCCAATTTAGATTAAACATCTAGGATGTCATCCCTTATTGGTCAAGTAATTATTTTGTAAATAAAATAATTCCTTTATCTTTCATTCTGTTGTTTTGTAAATCTTAAATATCTTTTTTTTATACTATTTGTACTAGTCTTTGAGGTTATACACATCATATTCAACATGTATATTGTTTCCATATAACTTCTCTCTCAAAAATAGCATCGTATAAACAAGTTATACTTCAAATATTATTCTTTGTTCTTATCTAATAAGCACATAACTATATTCACTAGAACATGAATAACAAGTGTCAGAGTTAATATTCCTACAAGAAATGCTAACCACATGTTCAAATCACTTCATTCTACCTCCATGTGATCTTGCTAGTCATAATATGATGTGGCAACAAGTTATAAAACAATACAGTATTGTAAACCATTTTCATAGTTAGACAATTTTTTGAGTACCAAAAAGATAAGTATCTTTATTTCTGAGATTTTCTACAAACATGTACATCATGTATTAACATTAATGAAAAAATATCTTCATATAGCCAATTGTCAACAATCTCCCCCTTTGGCATTGATGGCAATAAAGTAGGAAAATTGGCTAAGTATTAAAACTTTTGAAAACTTACAACATTACTATACTTACCATCTCTTACAAATACTTCATCTCACAAATGCTCCCCCTTTTGATATGATTAGAAAATGCATTACTTAAAATTTTCTCATAAAACTTCTCCCCCTTTTACATTAATGACAAAGGTCAAAATGTCCAAAACTATCAAAAAAATTTGTCTAACTGTTGTCAAAAATTGTCAAAACTTGTGTCTCACTACCTCAAGCTGATATCATCTTCATACAATCATCAAAATTTTCCTTTATACTATTCACACCTTTCTTCGATGTGTCCTTGATTTCTTTGGCAATAGTGAGAATTGTACATAATAAATATGATGCAATTTCAGTTGCATTAAGTTTAGAATATATGAAATCAGAATAAGTGTCCTTTGTTTTAACACATTCCTCCAATTGTCTCTCAATGGCTGATAGTATTAGAGTTATAGATTCTCTAAAACCTAATAATCTTCTCAAAATTTTCTCTTTTTCAAGTTTTAGTTTCCTAATGTTAGTGTGAACACTAGCAACTTGTCCTTCAAAATCATCAACTCTACTAGAAGGTTGTTGTAACTAACTTGTTAGAGCTTTGAACTCACTCAACTTCCCTTCCATCTTATTATCCAAAAATTTAGTCAAATTGTGAGATATAGTTCATTTTATGTACAATACCTTGCCATCTTTTTGATATCTTTGGAGTTCCTTGATATAAGTATCAAGATTTAGCAAATTATTCTTTATGTTCTGACAAATAGTGTTAAAAAGATTAGCATCATGAGAAATTTGTGCCTTAGACTCTGCAACACTTAACAAATCTATAAATTCTTCATCAAAATATTTTACTACAGCTTTGGAGTTCCTTGATATAAGTATCATGAGAAATTATTCTTTTTGACATCTTTGGAGTTCCTTGATATAAGTATCAAGATTTAGCAAATTATTCTTTATGTTCTGATAAATAGTGCTAAAAAGATTAGCATCATGAGAAATTTGTGCCTTAGACTCTACAACACTTAACAAATCTATAAATTCTTCATCAAAATATTTTACTACAGCTTTGGCTCTCTATTTGGGGTCTTCTTTTGTATGTTTGGTTCCCAGAGTGCTATGCAATCTGTCAATCACCTCCATTAATGTCCTTTGTAGGCTCTTGACTTTCTTGTTATTCTCAATCAACTTGGTCAAAGATAAGATAAAGTTAGACTGATCATCATCATCAATTGTAAGGTTGGCAAGAGATAGTGGATTGGATGAACTAGATGATTTAGTCTCATCTTTCTATTGTTTCTTCTCTTCTGTCTCCCTTGTTTTTCTTTCTTCTTCTTCCTTCTCCTCTTTTTCCTTCCTTTCCTGTTCTTTCTTTTCTTCTTCTAGCTTCTTCTCCTCCTCAAGCAACTTCAACTTGGCTTCTTCAACCTTTTTATTTTCCTCTTCTAACTATCGTTTCTGCTCTTCAATTAGTTTTAACTGATCTAAAATGTTTTTGGAATGAAACTCAAGGTGATTAAAAGGATCATCCTTAATATTGATAGTAATATTAGTTTGATCAATTTTCATTGTATCACCACTTATTGACACTTCTAAAGTTTTCTCTATAGTGTTAGGTGCTTTCTCTAACTCAAACATCATCTTGTTGATGGCTATATTTTTTTCACTTCTTATGACATTCTTCTCACCTCCGATAAACAAAAATGGCCTCATCTTACTTTATAAGTAAGGTGCTAGTGAGTTCATCAATTTCCTAATTTCTTCTTCATCATCAGTTTTGCACATAGTTCTTATCATGGATTTCCAAAGTTCCATATCTTCTTCATGAACTAGTGCCTTCTTTTCTATAAGTCCATCATAGACTTTATGATTCACAATGCCTTCAATCTCTTCAAGTTTTAAATTGTTTAGAATTATATATCTCACTATAGAGATATCAATCTACTCTTTCTCAATATCATTATAGAAATCATAAAACTTATTCATTTGCACAAAGTTCCCCTCATGGACAATAGTTGTGTTAATATTTTTTGTCTTTGGTTTCCAAGGTTTCCTTGTTTTACCTATTGGTTGTTTAGGAGCAATAACCTTTTTTGATTGTTTAACTTCTTGTTCGTATTCTTCTTCCTCACTAGAATTTTCAATTGTCAACAATGTTTTCTTCCTTTTCTTAGGTCTAGTAACTGGTTGCTTAACTCTTTTTGACTTGTGAGTCTCAACTTCTATTATCCTTTCACAATTCTTTTTTGATTCACTAGATTACTTAGTTGATACAATAGCATATGGGATTCTTTTCTATGCAGGAGTCATTGAAATTCTTGACCAACTAATAGAGGTGGCACATACATCACATCTTGTTCACTAGTTTAGTTCAGTCTAGAGATTATTTGTCTAACTACCTGTGATTCTCTTTCTATCATACCAAACTCAATCAATGCTTTCTTCATCATAGTCTTAACCTTCTTATGAGATGATTTTTCTAAAGATGTCTAGTAAGTTGACTGAGTTATCTCTTCATATGTTCCAAATCTATATGAGGCTTTGTCCTTTCTAGAGTTCAACAATAGCCCAATGTAACTAATAGCTACATCATCACTTAATTCATAACCTAAGGGTTCAAGAAATATTTCCCTTGGTTCTACTACTTCAACATAAGTTAGGTATGTATCTAACATAAAGCATATGTCATCCTTAAATCTATCAACAATTTTTGGTGTAATTCTAAATCTTTTTTTTTATTTCATTCTAGAATGTTCTCATAATCAAATTACCACTATCCAAGATTTTATCTATAGGATGCCTTTTGCATAGATATGTTATCTTATCCATAGTACACCTTTCACTGCTTGTGATCTCTCTAGCTGATAGAAATGGAAATCTTTTAAGTACACGAAAGAAAATATGATTGATTAGTAACTAAAATATGAATACACCAATCTTAGTTTTGTTAATCTTCTCTATATTCTCAAGGAGTTGTACTCTCAAAATCTCACTCAAATGTACTTGTTCTTTCTTGATACAAGTCTTGTAGGTTGCATAGATATAGCCTACTGACAACTCATCACTCTTAGAACTTGCAGTAGAATATGTAATGATTTTGTTCAAGAATATCACATCATGTTGACTGATGGTGTTGATCATCATTGCCTTTCCATTATAAACTACTTTAGTATTGAGTTCAACCTTCTTCCTGACTAATTTGTCACCAATGGGTATGATGCCTCATTTTCTAAGACCAATAACCTCATGAATAAGGTCGACAAAAATGTTAACTACATTATATTCCATCCAAAACTTCCCATTATGAATTATGCTTAATATACTTTGAGTCCATTCTTTTTAATCAAGTTCATGGTAGAATTGATATATAAATAAATTTAAATCTTTTAGATGTTCAAATCTAGGATTTACATTCATATCATGATTGAAAATAATTTCCATATCCTTCTTCATTAGTTCCCTCTAGCAATTTCAAACTTGCTAGACAAATAACTTCCTATGTTTTCCAAGTAATCTACATTGTTTGGAGTTTTTGATAGAGCTGAATTAAGGTTTCTTTCTAAGGGTTTCACAAGGACAACATTCAATTTGGGTCTTATTGTCACGAAATCTTATACCCTTGTCCAAATTTTTTACCTAAGGATAACCTAGTGAAACATGGAAACAACCTCTAGAGACGGTTATCTTCCTCTACTATTAGGATACACTTAAACTATTCTTGAAGAGAAAAGGGAGAAGGAATACATGAAAGTAACTACCTAATATATTCTAAAGAGGTGATGTACCAAATAGGGTGTTCAGACCAATCTCTGCCCATACATGTATAGTACCATTAGCATGATAGTCCAAGGATATATGAATTTAGACTTGCTTTAATTTATTAACTACATAGAGATTAGACAACCACATCAGTGAGACAAGGAAAAAATGCTTCACTTCTTATCATTCACAGGCCAATAGAGATACAAAAATGTAGATTATAGATATCCATAATACATCAAAGAGAGGTAGAAAAAGTTTGCACAGTACAACGATGACTGAAGAAGTTAAGACAGGATGTCATAAAATTCAAAGGAAAAGAGGGAATTTATAGTAGCATGCCAAGGAAATACTAGTGAAATAGAGAAGATTCAACCCTAAGAAAGAGTACAAAATTTTCTTTTATAGTGCAAACATAACTTAGATAGCTTCCACCCTAAGATAGAATTCAACTACTTCAATCAACTTTGTAGAGAATAATTACTACAAAACTAGAAAAGATCTAATCACAGCACAAATCCAAACATGAGAAGATCACTTATCCACCAAACATTCTCTGAGATGATAAGAACGGTAGCCATTAACCATATGACTAAGTAGATAGATCAACCGACAGCGATGGAGTGTTCTATTGCATTTATCAAGCCTAGGGAATGATGAAAGTGGTTGTAGGATATTTGAAAGATCAAATCTATTATCAAAGAGTTGTTTCCCTTGTTATTAATCTGCCAAATCAGATAGAAAGCAAAGGTCAACTATATTCAACTATCACTCTATATCCTTCTTGCTACCTGATTGGTTGGAAGTTTCTCATATCTAGCTTAGTGAGTGAAAATATTTATATGTTTTGGTCAACACTAAACTCATGATTCTATGAGCATCAGCCATGGTCAAAACCCCTTTATACCACATTTTTATTCGTAACCCTATCTTCTATGATCTTATAATCACAAATACTTCATAGCGTCGATCCCATCCTTCATTCTCTTTATGATCCTTTGATAGCAGCAACATCATATGATCTCATGATAGAAAGGCAACCCTTAACACCCTTGGTGTAAGATTGTGGTACCATTATCTTTTTCTTGCAATGTCATGGAATAGTCAATTTGACCTTTAGGATCTTACAGTCATAGTCCATTGTGATATCAGCAGCTGTGGTAATAACCCCTACGATCCTATTATCATGGTTTGACCATCCTTTTTCATGACCTCATGAGGTGTCCTCACTTGTGCCTATGACCTTACAGCTTTATAATCATATGATCAACCTTCCCCTTTGTATCATCGACAACCTAGGAAGTCAACTCTATGATCTTATGATCATTGACCCTTGTGGCATCAGAATATATCCTCATAGAACTTATGATCTTACAATCATCTATTGTTGTGACATTAGGAAAGACCCTACTTTGGACTAAAATCTCTTAATCATCTTACTAATAGGAGCCTCATAGCATCTTATCACTACTTGATTCATCCGATGATCCTCCCATACATGAGTCATTGTAAAATTGGGACCATACTCTCTTTTTGCAACTCCAAGATTTTATAGAATTGAATCTTGTGACCATTGGATGTGTTCAAGTATTTGAAATTAATCCTTAGAAGGAAGGCATTTTGGTCAATAGGTCTCTCAATACTCTCAACATTGTAAACTACTAACATATCCATGATTTCACCAAATAGAAATTTATTGAAGAAATTTTGTGTGAAAAATGAAAAATACCTTTCTTCAAAGTAGGGTTTTTCTAGAAATTTCTTTGAAAAATCATTTATGAGTGCTTTAATCTTCTCAAATAATCACAATGTGGAGGTAATCAAGTTTTTACTCTAATTATTTATCCAACTTGAACTTGCATTAAATGTGTACTTTGCTAAATTGAAAAATTTGTTAATTTCATTCTAAAATCAAATATCTACTCAAAATCATATGTTTGATCTTCAAATGCTACCTAAGGTTAACCATAGCTTCTTTTCATCATGACAATGCTCCACAAAACTTTTCTCCATGAATTTTTTTGTGAAAACATAGATTTCATCTTCTATCATAGAATAGACTTTCTATGTTTTAATAGCAACTCTTATTACTTTCATAACTTGTTTTGACAAGCTCCAAATTGCAAGTGATCTTAGCTACAATCTAAACTCATCTAGATACATCTTTTCCTAACCTCACTACTCATATTTTTATCTCTAAATGATGTTTCAAATTCTAGTTTTGTGAACAATCTTAACTCAACTTGGTTAAATCAAACTTGATTACTGACTTCAATCTTCCTTTCTCTACATCATCTAACTTTTCTTTAGATGTAATAGTTAATCCCTTTACAAATGTCTCATCAAGTTCTTCTTGAAGTTCACTAACTACATTTCTTCAGTCTTCATTATCTTTGTTAGTTCTGAACTTCCCTTCATGATTCCTTCTGTCATTTCTGAAGTTTCTTGCATTGTTCCTTATGTTTCTAAAATTTCTTCTATTGTTCCTTCTATCCATTCTACAATAATTTTCTATATGTCCAAAGTTGTTACTTAATTGACATACTAGGGTTCTACTTCTAAGATTTTGTTGATCAATAATTGCTTGACAATTCTAGGCTATGGGTCCAAAGTTGTTACACTTATAAAACACAATATCCTTTCTTTCCTCATAAGGTCATCTTTCTCTTGATGTCCTCTAATTAGATCTTCTTCTATCTATAGGGTTAGTATATCTAGACATTCTACTATTCCTTTTATCATTATCATATTTAGGTTTCTTACAATCAATTTCTTTATGACCAATACCATGACAATTATGACAATAAAAATGTGTAGCATGATTAAATGACTTATTTTTATAATATATTTTCATATGAATTATTTCATTACATGAAAAACCCTTACCTCAAAACTCATACCTAGTTTCTTTAGGAGATTCAACTTGCTTAGGTTCATCCAATTTCCCAGTTTCCTTCTCTTGTCCAACTTCTTTAGATTTATCAGAAGATTGACTAGATTCAATCTTATCATCATATTTATCTTTTTGTTTCAGATCTGATCCACTTTCAAGTTTCTTCATAGACATGTTAAATAGGTAACCAAGACCAGTCTTATCATAGGTAGGTCTTTGTACTGACATTTGTTCATCAATATTTTCTCTACTAGAATAAAGTTGTAGTTTTCTCTAAGTTAGTTCACCTTTCACAATATTGTTTTACTTTTTAAGTTCTTCATGATCTACTTTTAGTGCTTCAAGTTTAGATGTCTTCTTTTCTAGATTGTCTCTAAGATCTGAATTTCTAATCTTCAAATCAAATTCAACTTTGTTAGGATCATTGTTCAAGCTCAACTTTAGATTGGTAATCTTCAATTCATGCTTGAAGATCTTGTACTTTGTATTCAATTTTGAATATTCATCATCACCGATTTTAGATTCAATAGTTCAGGCTTGGATTTGAGATGTACAGTCTTGTCCTTTAGTTGTCCAATGTATACTTTGGAGTCTTCGTATCTATCTTTTAGTTTATCTCTTTCTTTAGTAAGGAGATCAATTTGTTCAAGTGCTTCTTCAAGGTTCTTCATCAATTGTTCCATATCCATAGGGATCTTACTCAATTTGTTAAGCCTCTTTTGATTAACTAGCTCTGATACCAATTGTTAGAAATAGAGAATACTAAGAGGGGGGTGTATTAGTATTCTGCAAAATTTTGTTATTAACTAAATATTGTTTATTACTTTGAACCATGCATAAGAAAGTAAACAAGTAATGATGAACGGTAAGAGTACCATGCACAAAGAGAACTCATAACACCATATTTTGTTAACTAGGGAAACCTTGGTTGGAATTATACCCACAAAGATATACCAGTATATATATTCCTTGTTAGAGGATGGACCTAGTTAGGAGTAGATAAACACATTCAGTACATAAGAGTCCCTATTAGGAGACTTTGAATCCCTGTTAGGAGGTTCCAACCCTATTAGGAGTTGTGGTATAGTGGACCCAAACATGCATTTTCAATTACAAGAAGAGCTCATTTCCCAAAAAAGTAATTTATCCTCTAAGTTCATCAAGTATAGAAATATAGATGTTGTACCTTATTTCTAGCTAATCTCTAACCTCAGCTTGATCTTGGATCATAAAATCAGGTTATCAAAAATTCACTTCTGCATATGATACAAAACTTTGCATTCATATCTTTTGCATATAACTTCACAAATTTGCTTCACATAATTTTGCAACATGTCTTTGCATAAATACCATGTCTTATCAAAAATTACTACTAGGTCAACTAAGACCAAAATAAACTTTCCAATTTAGATTAAACATTTAGGATGTCATCCCTAATTGGTCAAGTAATTATTTTGTAAACAAAATAATTCCTTTACCTTTCATTTTGTTGTTCTATAAATCTTAAATATCTCTTTTTCATACTATTTATACTGATGTCTAAGGTTATACACATCATCATCAACATGTATATTATTTCCATATAGCTTATCTCTCAAAAATAACGTCATATAAACAAGTTATACTTCAAATATTGTTCTATATTCATCTCTGATAAGCACATAATTGTATTCACTAGAACATGAATAACAAGTGTTAGAGTTAGTATTCCTACAATAAATGCTAACCACATGTTTAGTTCACTTCATTCTACCTCCATGTAATCTTTCTAGTCATAATATGATGCCGCCAACAAGTTCCATACAAAACAATACACTATTGTAAACTATTTTCATACTTAGACAATTTTCTAAGTACCAAAAGGCTAAGTATCTTTATCTTATAGGTTTTCTACTAGCATGTACATCATGTGTTTCCATTAATGATAATATTTACATATCTTCATATAGCCCATTGTCAACACCTTCCTCTTTTTTAATGATAACTTTAGTTTATTTTTCAATTCGCTGATTTGATTCATAGCCATCCTCAATTCCAATATATAATTCTCAATAGTCATATCTAGTTGGTACTTCTTGCTGAGCTTTAGTTTTGCATGATGCTTAATGGCAGGAATCCTTTCAAACTCCTCTCTTGAAAAGCTAATTTGGGATCAAATCTAAGGTTTTTGGCAATATTGTGACCTACTAGAATCCACTCAATTGAAGATAAATGTGAGTGTTCATGAGGAGGCCTTTGCTGGTTTGAACAATTTAGATAAGATTTTGAATTTGTTTTCTATTTCAAAATCAACCCCAAAAAGAGATATTTTTTTTGGTATTTTCTATTTTTTAATGAATTCAATCTAACAATGCAACTATATGAATTCCTAATTTAACCAAGGGTTAGTAAAGAAAATAACAAAAATAGGGTAACAAGAAGTTTAATAAAATGAATTGAAAAGTAAATTCCTAATGGACATAAGCTATGGAAACAACAAGTTTGTGAATTAAGCTTTTGAAAAGATTAGGAAGTAACCAATGAAAATAGGAACATTTCTTCCTTAATTCCACTAATGCAATAATTTATGGGAATTTGGTAACTATAAGATGTTTCACTTTTCATCAGATCGCAAGGCCATAGAAAGTGCACTCATGCAAGACAAAAAGTTGTGCAGGAATAATAAGGTGATCTCTTCTCAAACTAAGTATGTCAGTAGAATTTGTAGAATTGTAGTAAACATCAAAATTAAAATATTGCACAATCAAAATAACATAATAAAACTATTTTTTTAATTACATTACATGAACATATATTCACAAAATATAACACACTTAGGCAAGAATCACTAAACTCCAAATGTAAGCACCAATAGCATATATTATTACATCAAAATAATGGCCTGGAATACATAGTACATTCTTGGATGTAGAAGGAATCTTTTCCTCAATTTGTGTTGAGAGTGAGAGATATTTTTATGCAAACATATGCTTCTAAACTAATAAAACAAATCTATTTATGTACAAACTAACTCTCTAACTAGTGCTTAGTAGGACTCCATCCATATTTATATCATTAAATGGATGCATGAACCTTTACATGTCTTAAAAAAAAAAAAATAAGAAGAATAAATCCATTATATGATGTAGGAGTGTTTGAAAGTGCCAAAAATAGAAGCTCCATCTTCACTAGGTGTTTGTAGGAGTTAAACTATCGTCAGAATGTGTTTTTGATACATGGAAAGCTCTAAATTTAGAACTGGTAGTTAACTATCGGTGCACCTCTAACTTCTTCAAAAAAATTTGGCACACCTCTAAAAAAGTACACCTTGAAAGCAGTGCACCTAGTGCACCTTGGAAGTAGGTTCAAAAAATGCAAATTTTCACCCAAGTATCAAAATTAAAATTCTAGCTTTTGTGTTTTTTTCCCCTTTATACCAGAGCTATGTCTAGGTATTTGCTCTTGAATTTCTCAATAATGTCAGTGACTTGAGTGGCATCTAAAAAATTTAAAGCTTCATACTTGTCCTTCACTTTTTGACCATAATTTTCTACCTCAATGCTAGTCTCCACAAAATCTCCTAGTTTCACATCCAAGTCTAGTAATGCTTCTTCAGTCTAGAATGCTTGTCTAATATCATCATCAATAGAAGCTTCTTCAAAACTCTTTTGAAACTATTCAACAACTACCTCTACAATCATCAATTTTTTCCTTGAAACATCTTCAAAAATATCTAAGCACGCATTACTGTAATATTTTTCTACCTCCAAAATTTGCTCTTGGGTTTGATCCTTGAGCTTATGAATAGTTGTAATGTTTCTATTACTTTATTGCTATCCGCAATCTTTTCTATCTAATTGTCAATTTTATCTAACTCTTCCACTATATATACATCCATTAACATCTAATACCGTTGACCCTTGATTGACTATAGTGCTTGCAAGTCTTTGACCAAGGTATGTACTTTGTCCATTAACCCAAAATCCTAATTCAAAATGGCCACTAACTTATCTGCATTATCCTAGATATGGTACAGTAGTTTAAGATTCCCTGTATAATCTACAAATCATTTTCTTTAAAACTTTCTAGCCACTACTAACAAGCCTTCAAAAATGGATCTAACTATTCAGTCTCCTTAATCCTTTTCTACAGTGTCACATTCAAATTCTCCTCAAGATTTTTAGGATCTAATGGACCAAAAACTTTTTTTGGATATCCCTTTAGGATCTCATTATATTTCTAAAGTGTTATCAATTCTATAACATCCTACTCTAAGTGCATAAACACTTCTCTAATTCCAGTTGTCACCATTAATTTGGTAGTGTCCAACATGGGTTTCCCAAGCATGACCTCCCTGATTTGATAATCTTTCAGAGCCAATTCTTCAATATCTACATGTGGAGAAGGGATAGCAACATGAGAAAAAAATTCCCAATTTTGATCACTCATCACAAAGGATAGTGTTTGTGCATCTTTGGGATGTGACTCAGGTTTCCTAATAACTTCAATCAATTCTCTCATTTTGTCTTCCTCAGTATCATATCATTGCCTTTTGTTTCTAATCACCTCTTTTCTCAACCATCTTAAAATATGTTCCAGCAGAGATTTACCTTATGATGAAGAAGGAGTTTTTTCTACTATGCTCTTCCCCTTATCACTCCTCTCCAGAGTATTTTCCTTCTGTGAGAGATCCACATTGGGAGTCTCTATATCTATTAAGTCTACAGTTCTCACCTCTATATCTTGGGAAGTCTACTAAGGCTACTCACATATTTTCCCTTCCTCTGACACTTCATCGGTGGGTATTTTTTATGGCTCTTCCTATTCTACTTAGACCTATTCTTCTTCATTGCTCAGAGGGAGAGGAGTAGCTGAACCTTTATCCATGCAAAATGTAGCTTGATTTGGCGATGGTGGAGCTCCTTTGAGTCCATGTGGCTAAAGTGGCAATTGACTTCAATCTTCCTATTGAGTTTGATTAGTTGGAGTATTTCTTATCTTATCTCCCACCAACTCAGTGCTGACTGGCATGAAATCAAAATCTGACATCTAAAAGACATCGGTCCCTTCACCCTTCTATTCATTAATCTACTATTGCATCTCATCCTTAGAAGTTGTAGACTAAATAGGCTATGAGGGAATGGATGGTAGTGTAATTTTGGAGCTCCTTCTTTGCTCCAACTCTATGGCCCTAGTAAGATGAGTTCTCCAACTTAGAAGAAGTTTATCTTCTTCATCTTCATTATCCTTTCTTCCTCTCCTTCTAGGATAACATGTGGTACTAATGGAAAAGGAATAACTCTTCTAATCACCTTTTGTCTCCTCTTAACTATATTTTTGATCTTCCTTCTCTTAGAAGCTAATGGGGAGGCTTGTACCTCTTAAGTAGGAAAAGACACTTCTTCTACTTATGTTTCAACTCCTCCTTTCTCTTGTTTTGTCGGTGGCACTTGTGGATTATCCTAGGTTTGCATAGCTTCCACATTCTCTAACCCTCATACATTTTTTGCCTCTTGTTGTGGTGGTGCTGAATTGGTTCTTCTTCTGGCCCATCTTGTTGGGGATAATTTATGTTCCTCTTTCCTTTACCCTTCTAAGCCCTATAATATCCAACTTCTCTGTTAGGTTTGTGCATTATTTCCATCCTCACTAGGGATTGAGCTGTAAAAGTGGGCACTATTACCTTGGCTCCCCTACCTCTTGTTGGCTAGGTTGTAGTGTATAAAAATACTACTTGAGGAATTGGATCCAATTTGAAAGGTCTTCTAATCCAATCCTTGGTCAATTTGATGATGTGCTTGGCCTTGTGATTAATATCTGAGTTTTCTTCCTTATCAATCTCTACATTCATAATGGGTCGATCAAAAATCCTATCTCCATTATATAATGGATCAAGGAAATCCTTAGTATCTTTTTGTACTACCTTTAAAGGAACCTTTATCTTCAAAGCACTACTTTACAAATAAAAATTCATGCTACAATAATCCCTTATATGGATATTGTAGTCATCTACTACATTCATCCAATGGTCCTTAATTGCATCTTCATGTTGGAATATTTTTCCCACTAAGTACTGCACTCTTCCAATGTTATTAAAATAAGGACAAGGAGAGTTATATTCCTCCAAGGGATATTGATCCCACTCAAGCTCAAAAAATGGAATATCTTGTCTCTGGACCACACTAAATGGTATTATAGTAATGGGCCACACCTAGGTTATCTTATGTTGCTTCCTTACTCTATCATGTGTAGACAAGAGTTGTCGTGCAATTTCTAGCAATATAAGTCTATCACTTGGAAACCTAGGGAGCTTCTTTGGATTGATAGTCATACCTACTACCCTCAAATAAGTGAATGTCTGAAATTGGATGTAATAGGTGCCAACTTCTGAAATCTTGGTCATTTCCTTATTTGACATCCTTTTCGCATAATCCCCTTCTATGAATTGGATAATTGCAAAAATAAAAGCATCATTCACTATCCTATATTCTTTGTTGTTCTCTAGAATGTTTTTCTTCTCCAACTAAGGATATACTATACAGGACCATGCATTTACATCTTGCATGCTACCTTTTTTAAACAGTCTCAGATAGTATGTTTCCCTTGTAGCTAATTGGTACACCAAATAGGATGTCATGTAGAACTTATGATTGTTCTTAACTATCACCAACTACTCATCCAAGTTCTCACTAAGCATCAAAGCCCAATCAATTGCATTCTTCATTGTTCTAATGGTCTCAATGAAATGCACCATCTATATATTCAGGTGTCTGATGCTAGTAACCCCATGACTCTACTCGAAAGTATCATAGAATATCTAATATCCTCTTTCATATAGCCCCTAGTCATGTCCACTTTTCTTGCTTTATATCCAAGAGGATTCTTTTCAATGAGGTATAAGGATTGAATGGTTTTAGATGCTTCCTCTACATGTTTTTTGTATCATCTTTAAATGCGGTGATAGGTTAATCTGATAAATTGATCTACCCTTAGAAGATAGAATACCTTCTCTATGTTCTTATGTTAGAGATCTAGCATGATCTCTCTAGTTATACTCTTGATGACCCTTTCCTTATAGACATATTTTTCTACTAGTGCCATGATCAACTCTAAGGACTGTATCAATACTGGGTGTGATGTTGTGTTGACTAATCTTGATTGAATAAGAGCAAATATCAATGGGGACCTCTGTGTAGGTTTTTTTCACAATACTAGGAATGCATTCCAGTTGGTATGGCCAAGTTCAGTGTCCCAAATCTCTGAATAGTCATCTTGGAAGCATGACTTTGCAGGAACACCTTGAAACATGAAAATCACTAATTTTGGGACCATCCTTGTAGCAAGGGAGGATGATGAAGAAGCCATTGAATCTACACAAGATCAACATCTATTAGTCTAGAGGTGAAAAAAAATCAAAAATATAAACCCTAATAATGACAAAAATATAACTCAAAAGCCCTAACTCTCAAAAACTATTAAAAAACATCAAAAAACTCATTTCTAAACCTAAAAGGCAAAAAAAAGAGTGCACCTAATGCACTTTCCTACACACCAACCCTACCCAAGGTGTGCTAGATGTGCACCCTTATAACTCAATGGAGTGTTTAAGTCTATGCAAAGGTATGCAGTTGCGCACCTAACCCTAAGGATATGTTAGTTTTAGGTTTTTAAACATTTTTTAGTTTTGAAAAAAAGGTGCATAGCTGGTGCACCTCAGAGGTGCCCTAGATGGAAACCTTGTAGCCTTTTTATTTATTTTTATGTGTAGGTGGTGGAGGGGAGACTAGGCATAGTAGCACACTTGAGGAGTTGCATAGTTGTGAGTGATAAAGACTTGGAGGAAAAATAAGGTAAGGAGGAAGGGGGAGAGTCCTAGGTTTTATAGACCTGGGACTTAGCACACCTCTTGGAGGTGCACAGCTATGCTACTATGCATTTCTAAGAGGGAAATTCTTTCCTCATTTTCATGGTGCACTAGCACACCTGGTGAGGTGTGCTAGGTGCACAATTTTACTTGCAGAAAAAGACTTACTCCCTCAGATGATGGTTTTCAAGCTGAGACCCAGATTGGCCAAAGACATTAGTAAAAACCCTAAAAAAATTCAAACGCTAGACTAGGGATTTGAAAAGCTAAAAAATAAAGTAGGGGGTCCCCATTTCTAAGTGAATTGGGGTATGCATTGTGAAACCACAACACTTCTCTATGATCTAATCTAGATCTTTTCTCTCAAGTGATAAAACCTTCAACAAGAGAACAAGGATGTGATGCCAATTGTTGGAATATTAGATAGATCGGATTCTAAGAGGGGGGTGAATCAGTATCCTCAAACTTTTACCATTTTCCAAAATTCAATATTATGCTTCCTTCCTCTATCACTTGGTAAACACTAAACATATACCAAATTACTTGTAGGTAAAAATAATATAACTAACCTAATGATCTTCAAACATAATAATATAAGAAAATACTTGTCACTTATAACACAATTATTTTGGTCATGTAAAAACCCTATGTTAGAGGGAAAATTGTGTGTGTGTGGGGGGGGGGGGGGGAGGTTGGGGGTGTGGATGATACCCATAGATCCATCACTATTGCAGTAAGAGGGTCCCTTGTTAGGGCTACAATGTTTGTCACTTCTAGTGACCTACTTTATTAGGAACATACAATAAGATTAGTTTGATCCACCTTTCACAAGATTTTTCAAAACACTCTTTAGGAGTGTAATCAATTAAGAGATTTAAATTAGATGGTTAAATCTACCTTTTTGAAGGATTCAGAACAACTGCAATAATAAGAAAGTAACATCTATAGATATGTATAATAGCAACTTACTTTTCTTGATCAAATCTTATTGTGTAGGAGCACCTTCAAATTCATCCATTGAAAGCACATCAAGAGGATCAAAGATAAATGGTTAGGCTAGTAGTTGGATCTAGAATCCAATGTTAGAAATAATGTCCAAATTGTAAGGCAATGTGACATTAGTTGTGTTATAAACCTAGTTGTCTACTTTAGTCATTTTATGGGAAATTTCTAAGATAGAAATGGGAAAAATTAGTTTAGAGGGTTTAATAATGATCATAATATGATAATAACCTTTGTAGGCTCCTTGGTAGAGTCTAGGATTAAAGTTTGAAAGAGTTTGTTAACATTTGACAACATTTTCAAAAAGTTGCCAAAGTTGTCAATGTTGCATAATGTAACTTTTATACAAAGAGAGTGCATGTTTTGAATCCCAACATTCACAACCATTTTTTTTGGTTCAAACTGATTTGGAATGTCATAAATAAGGTTGATAAACCTTTTTCCAATAGAGGAGAAGAATCTAATATATGATTTTTATTGAAATCAATAAAAAATATGTTATTTTCCTATTAAAACTGCCTAAAAATACATTTGTACAGACTTGTACAGATTCAAATGTCTCATTGAAGTACTGGAAAACTTTTCTTGGTTTCTTATGAGTCTATTTCAAGTGGTTTGAATTCTTGAAGTTTGGTAGAATGAAAGTTTTTCAATTTTGTGTGCTTGATGGTCGCAAGAAGGCCCCAACTAGGGTTTTGAGAGAAAATCTTTCTTTCCCAGACACTCCACCATGGGAAAAATCTAAGCCTTGGTGGAAAGAAAGGGGCAAGGATTTATTATAATATTTTTTTTCTTAAATTAGGAGGTAGGGGATGTTGGGAAAAAATATTAAACCCTCTAGACAGGCATCTATATGTAACTGTCTAGTTTTGGGTTCAACTTGGCCCAGGGGTGGAGTAGAAACCCAAATCCTTGGATTTAGATGTTTTGGAATATTCCTAAGTGTTCCAATTAGTTTGTGTGGAAGTTAATTTTAATTCCTAGTACTTTCTTTGTAAAAGTGACCTAATTAACCCTATTAAGCCTAGGAGAGAATTGTAAGCAACTTGAGTTATGAGATTGGTCAGGAGTCCTAACTTGGTGCAGGTTGTTGATTTATGAATTAAAAGTTTTAGAGTGGTTAAGAATTTATTTGGTGGAGTTCCAAGAAGTTTTCTTTCATAAATCCATGATTTCTCCTTGTTTCCCTATTTGGAGGTTTAGGTGTGTAATTTGAAGTTCCAAAGCAATTCTTGAGGAATTTATGTTTCAAACATTTGAAATTTGTATCTTAGTGTTGAAAAAGGCCATATTCCATCCCTAAAACATTTGGTCTTAAGATTGTGTCTTGTTAAGTCTTATAAAAGGTATTCTAGGCTTTGAAGTAGATATAATCTAGATAGTGTGGATTTTGGGAACCATTGTCAAAGCCCTAGGTTGTATTGGTGAAGTGGCTTTGTACACCTCTGAGTGAAATTTTTTTAATATAATTTAGGGACTCTACTCCATCTTACTTCTTCTCAATGTCTTCTATCACCTCATGTGATTGGTCTTTTAAATCTTCTTTCACTACTTAAGATTTATGACCTTTCATTTTCTCAACTCTCTCCTCTGTCATAAAACTTCTTCTTGCTTCTATTCCCCTCTCTATCATAGCTAACAACAACATAAAAACTATTCCACATGGGACCTTTAGTAGTTTACTTTTTTCTTTATAATATTTGACCTAATTAGGGTTTAGGAACCCTCTAGAATACATCTCAAATTTAAATCAACAATTTAGAATGATCTTTCTTTCATTTTTTCTTTTCTTCATTTGTATTGGCCTCCTATGCCTTGAAATCATAAAATAGTTGTCACAAACTTCAAGAAATCTTTTTATTGAAATGTGTGAATCTATTTGCCCACTCAATATGACTAATTCACATTAATATTTGTGCCAAATCAGACTCTTATATAGTCTCTCTATTACTTTGTAAGTATATTGTTCATTATGTTTCCATTCCATGGAGTTCACTTCTTAGGTATGATTGTTCTACTTGATAATCTCTATCTAAATGGGTATTGATGCAGGAACATCTTGGGGTAGTTGGAAATCCTATACATTGGAGTGGTTTTGACATTGGATTTAGAGGACTCAATCAAAGAAGAGGTTGTTGTTGGTCATTACTGAGTAGTTCTTTCTTGTAGTGTTAACTAAGATGCTCATTCGTTGAAGATGCTTGTTCACTGAAGATACTTAATTGTTGAAGATGCTCAGTCACTAAAGATGCTTGGTCATTGAAGGTACTTAGTCACTAAAGGAAATTGACATAGTTTCTATCTCTTGGTTTATACTATGTTTCTTGGAATGTGTTGGTTGTTTGATAATGCTTGAGACTTTTCTGACACTAGGTAGTGTGTTTTTGTTGATTGGAGTTCTTGAGGTTTTGGGTTAACCATTTGTATTTTATTTCTATTGTAAGATGACTTGTGGTTTAAATGTGCATTTAATGTAAGGGCTTATTTAAATTGCATCTTACTAGGTTGACTTGTTTCTTAGTTGGATATAAGTAAGAGGGTCTTGTGGAGTCTTAAGAGACATTTTTATCCATCTTGGAGAAGAGGATAAATAGGAGGAGCAAACTTTGAGATGGTAGCTGAGGCTTGGGAAATGAGGAGATTATTTGGTGGGTTTGTGGCAATAAGTTTAGATTCTTCTTGGAGTTCTTTAGAAAATTATGGATCTAGGCTAGCTAAGGTTTGGATTGGATATAGTGGGATCTTGTAGAACTATTATTGTAATTTTTGCTATTTTTGGCAATAACCTAAAAGGTCTTGCAGTTGGGCATATTGCATGTAAAAAGTTATTTTATAAAATAAGTTTTGTGATTTGTTATTAGATCTTGCTTTATTTTGTTTTTTTTGTTGTGTGATTATTCATTGGGGGCTAGGACAACTCCTTTGGGGATTCTCCTTCCTTGTACTGCATCAGGTGGTATCAAATCAGATTGATCTTATGGAGCTGGTTGATTTTGTGGATTTGCTGCTTTGGATTTTCATATATCTTGGAAGATGCCTCTGAAGATATTAGACCCTAGCATGATTAATGATCTCCATGATGTTGTGGAAGTGAGGATCTCAGAGAAGGTTAAAGCAAATTTTAGATTTTAGATGGCACTAATAAAGAATGATGTGGTCATTAAGATCATAAGTGTTATACGTGGTGTACCTGGCATATAGATATCGAAGATGGTTATGAAGAAGCTTCTAAAGACTTTGAGGTTGTTGGATTGAGTGGTCAAGATAGAAATTATTGAGTTTAGAGGCTAATGGGAAATAGGGCTGGTCAGTTTAATAGATCTAGATCTCAGTTAAAGTTGAAGCATAAGATGGAGGTTTCTAATTTCTTGGGTACTTTGAATCCTAAAGACATGATTGATTGGATTGGTGAAATAGAAGACTACTTTGAGTTGGAGAAAATTGAAGATCCACTCAAAGTGAGGTTGGTACAAACTAAGTTCAAAGGACATATTTCTCTTTGGTGGAAAGAACTCTAGCAAGATCGAGAAGAGGAAGTTGAATTGAAGATCTCCAGATGGAGGTTGATGTTGACTGAATTGAAGGCTAAGTTCATTCCTTCTTATTATGAACTTGAGTTGTTTAAGAAGTTGCAGAATCTGAAGCAAAAGGATTTTTCTATGAACTATTATACTAAGGAGTTCTACAAGTAGACTATTTCTTCTAGGCATTGAGAATTATCTAAGGAAAAGGTACATTGGTAAATTAACAGTTTCAAATTCAATATACAAGATGAGGTTGGTATGTTGAAGATATATTTAGTCAAGGATTCTTATCAGTATGCCCTGAAGGAAGAAGGCAATTTGAAGAGGAAGAATCAAGGTAGTTCCCAAGGGAAAAAGAAGTAGGACTTCTAAGCGAAGGACAAATCAAGTGAAGAAAATGAACCAAAACCAAGAAGGGTAGGTAAAGGTGAGTTTAAGGGTACTTTCTATAGATGTGGTGAATAAGGACATAGATCTTATAAGTGTTCATAGAATGTTGGTGATAGGAGAGTTTCTATGGTGAATGAGGTTGAAGGCTCAATCATCGAACCTGAGAAAGGAGAGATTTTTCTAGCTCGATGAGTATTGCTTAGTGAGAGAACACTAGAGCCTTATCAAAGGAGTAATTTGTTTAGGACTCTTTATAAGTTTGGTTGTAAAATTTTCAATGTTATTATAGATAGTAGTAGTACTAAAAACCTTGTTGCTAAGGAGATGGTTTAGAAAATTGGTTTGAAGATAGTAAGACATCCTCTTCCTCATAGGATTTGTTGGTTACAAGATGAAAATGCTTTGGAAGTGAGGGAGCAATGTCTTGTTTATTTCTAGATTGGGCAGTATAAGGATCAAGTTTTGTATGATATTGTGGACATGAATAGTTGTCACATATTTCTTGGTAGACTTTGGTGATATGATTGCATGGTTTTGCATGATTGTGTCAAGAATGTGCTTATAGTTGTGAAAGGTGGCAAGAATCATTCTCTAACTCCTTTGCAGAATGAAGAGCTTGGTAGGAGGAACCTAAGTATTGGTAGCTAAGTCGATATTATGAATTCTAAAAAGATTAGAGATTAGCACGGAAAGAAAACCTATAGAACATTGGAGAAATATGTGAAGGAACAAAAGTGGAACAAGGGAAAGAATGTGCAAGTTAAAGACTTAGAGGACATGTATGTGAAGAACCATTTTAGGATTTATGTGTTGAATCATGCAAGTTTTTCTTCTAGCCATTAAGAACATCTTTTTCACACCTAGGGTATTTGATGTAAGAGCATCATAGTGTAGTTGGAAATTTTACAAATTGGTGTGGTTTTGGCCTTGGAGTTAGAGGACTCAGTCAAAGAAGAGGTGTTGCTTGGTCACTACTAAGTATTTCTTGGTTGCATTGGTAACTGAGATGCTCCTTTGCTGAAGATGCTCGATCATTGAAGATGATCAGTCACTGAAGGAACTCATCAAAGTTTTCATTTCTTGGTTTGTACTATGTTTCTTAGCATGTTTTGGTTTCTCGATAATTCTTGAGATTTTTTTGACACTCGGTAGTGTGTTTGTGCCAACTAGAGTTCTTGAGTTTTTGGGTTAACCATTTGTATTTAATTTTTGTTGTAAGCTGACTTGTGGCTTGAATATCATTTAATGTAAGGGTTTATTCAATTTTCATCTTACTAGGCCAACTTGTGGCTTAGTTGGGTATAAGTAAGGGGGTCTTGTGGAGTCTTAAGAGACATTTTAATCTAGCTTGGAGAAGAGGATGAAGAGGAGGAGCAAACTTTGAGCTACTAGCTAAGGCTTGGAAAATAAGGAGATTTCTTGATGGGCTTGTGGGTACAAGTTTAGATTCTTCTTGGAGTTCTTTACTAGATTTCATATTTGGGCTAGCTAGGGTGTGGATTGGGTCAACTAGGATCTTATAGAACTATTTTTATATTTGGCCATAACCTGGAAGGCCTTATAGTCAAGCACATTGCATGTAAATAGTTGTTTTATGAAATAAGTGTTGTGATTTGGTATCTAATTTTTCTTTTTTTTGTTGTTTCTGTTGTGTGATTATTTGATAGGGCCTAGGATAACTCCTTTAGGGATTCTCCTACCTTGTATTGCATCAAGTATACACTTGTGATTGGTGAGTGTACAATCACTCTGTAAAAACTATATGCTTGACCTTCTCTTCTTTCATACTTAGGAATTGCATAACTCAGTAACTACGTACACTGACTATCATGGACATAACTATTTGTTCATCTTTTGACTCTAATTGGAAACATATTACATCTATATCCCAATTTCCTAAGCCATTGGACTACAAGTCTACATGCAAATATCAAGATGGGAGTGTGGCCTAGTTGCTTGTATGATTTATCCACAAGATATTCTAATTGTGGGTTAGACCCCAAGTCTAATCTATCAAAAACTTGCATTTATTTGTAATTCTACCTATAGAAATAATAACCATATGGTAGTTGGCTTCCATTTCTTATCCACATTCAAGTTCATATTAATATGTTTTGATAAAATAGGTTTCATGAAATGTCTAGTATCATAAAAGTGTTCATAGAGATGTATTTCCATAATTTCCATCTTCCTATGAGGGTCCATAAAATGCTTCAAAGCTAAAAACTCATAATCATCTAGAATAGGTTGCTCATATGTATTCTAACATAGGGTTCTCATCATGTAGGTAGATCATCTAGGAATGCTCGCCAATCACTTATTAAGATTAAGGAATCCACTTTTTCCATTCGTGTGACCTAGGCTCTCAAGCCCATCTCATCACTATAATGTTTCAAAGAAAAAAATATTAATCAAATAAAATTTACATCCTTTCATAAATAAGCATTGATGTTTTCATCTATACAAGTGTTTGTACTCCTTACAAGAGCACAAAATTTAAGGTATGGCCTTCTTGCCAATTAATCATTATTAGAAGTGAACATCAGTTTACATTATAGAACTAGCAACATATACGAACCCCTAACCACTTCAAGATCAAAGAAATCTTAAAATCATGGTTCACAATTTTCAAGTTAAGTCCAAAAATGGATAATGAAATCTTGACTACCATTTCATATGAGTAGGAATGTAATTGCATAAAGTATAATTCTAAAAATGAGATAAACATGCAACTAAAAGAAATAACTTGTTACTAGCAAGGTTTAGATCACACTACATAAAGAGAAGTAGAAGGTGATTTGTATTATGCAAGTCTAGGCATCTGGACCTAGTGTAATCCTCACTCTTTCTCTACTAAGAATATCCCTTCGTACTTGGGATAAGGCACATGTACACCATCTAGTCTTTCCACCTGAGCATTCTAGTGTTAGAGTATTGACTAGGAAACTAGCTAGGCTATGGCTAACTTCCATCAACCTATCTACTATCTACTAGCAACCTTGAACCTCTAGTGATCATTGTTACAATCATGCCACTAAACCTACCTTGGCTAAGTATTTCCAATGGAAACTATATGCCTGATCACCCACTACTTGACTTGACAAATATACTATATTCTAAATGTGTTATTTTCATAGTTCTAATATATCTTTCTAATTTTTGTAGGTTTATTCATCTATCTAGTTTATATGTGCAACACTCATCTCAATCCTTGTTGACTATCTTGGATGATCTTTGCTATGATTTTTTGGCTTACATTATGAAATATTTAGTTATACAAATTAAATATTCATCATGCCTCATTAAACATTATATTTTTAGCTTTCCCTAAAATAGTGTTGGCCCAAGGTCTAGTATTAAACCCAAAGCTTTGATACTATATGTAACATCTCATTTTTCTATCTTTAACTAACAACTATCATATCATTGAACATGGTTACTTTTTCATATTCATGAGCATAAGAAGGTGGTTATGATAGTTATTTTACATGTTCATATGAAAGAGATCAATTGTTATAACAGATTAATTGAATTACCTTAACTAACAATTGAAAGAGTGTTTAACCAACAAATGTCATATATAGCTACCATAATAACTAACCATTACTTAATAGGAGAGAGATATCATTTTCTACTAATAAGGATGCATTACTTTCCATAATCATGTGAAGACATTTTTATAAATACTTTACATATTCAGATGGAAGACAATGAACAACTATAACTAAATAACTGAAAATAAAATAATTGAATAAATGATATTAATCATCTAACATATCTTCAACTTGGAATTTCAAATTCATAACAATAAAATACCCATTATCATAAGATATTTGAATGTAGATAATATCTCTATTTTCTGCAACCTTTGGCATGTGGTGGAGAGGAGAAGCATTTTCAGGGGCTTAACCTCCCAACCGTAGACCCTTATATATCCCCACATAATCTCTACTAAGAAAGGCCCTTCCTACCCTGGGATTAGGCTTGGGACACCACTGTCTAGCCACTAAGCATCCTAGTGTTGGAGTGTCAACCCCCTTCTTGACTTGACAACAAAACCTATAAAATGGACTATGGTGAGATGGCTCAGTTTAAAACACTTTCATTACTTTCATATTTGTTATTGATTGTTCTTTATCATCATGCAGGGATAACATTTTCAATGGTTATCAATGCACACCCTTCATCTTAACTATGCTACTCTTCCTTGATAAATTTATGGGATTATTTTCTAAATATTGTATAATCAAAACCAATGCATTCCTCCCAACCTCGAAATATGGCATTACATTTTATTCATAATACATATAATTTGTTCTTGACTTTCATAAGGGTTTTGTCTCTTGTCTTAGAGAGTATATAGAAGATCCCTCTATATAAGCTTTCACTTTTGAATATTACTCCAAGTTAAATAATAATTCTAAAAAGAAAATGCATATATCTAGAGTGCCACAGTTTGCTCAATCTAGATCCTACTTATAAATCTTGTACAAATGAAAACCCATTAGATCATTTTAGATCAAGGCTCTATCAATGTTAAAATTTTCTTTGTAATTCCAAGCTAATAACTATGAGCCTCATTATATCAAATTTAAAGAGCATATTTAAGAAAAAATATTTTCATGACTGGGGTGTAATGTCACTTCTTGAAATTCTCAGTCATTCTTTAAGAAATAGAGATGAAACAGGACCAACATTGCTAATCATAGAGTACAAAAAAGTATTGCAAATAATTCCTAATGCCTCTCATGGAACCTTTATTCTTGTATTTTCCAATGGAAAGTCCAACATAGTATGAAAAATATGAAAAAGAGAATTCTTTGTGATATGGTTAACCATGGTGATACCCAACTAAAATTTTAAGGATGAAGAATTATTCAAAGTAATATGCAAATAGTAGCTATGTATGTGACTACAACAAATATGAAGGATTTGAATATGTAAAGACATGTGTAAAAGAAATGCAAGAAGTATGTAATTGTAATAATTTTTTCAATGATATGAATGTTACTCAATATGAACCATTGCACAAATAGATATTTTCCTTACTTGAATGCTTGCCCGATTATGAGCAAGAAATTATGAAGGTGGCAAGGAGTTATAACCAAAAATCCATTAGCAAATATATTGTAATATAATTAATATGGTCATCAAACAATATAAAGTCCAATGAATAATATAGAAATATGTTCATTCATGATAAATAATAAAAAAAATTCCAAGGATGGAAAATAATAATAATATCTTTATAAGACATTGACATAAGGATGAAAATAATAAGTTTACTCTTTATATTTTATTATAATGATACCCCTATTATATTTACATGTATTACAATCATTTTTAGTTCATTCATCTTAGAAATAATAGTCCACCAAGATAACTAAGAGTGGGGTGGGGGGTGAATCAGATATCCAACTAAAACATCTTTCAACCTTAATTGATCTTAACCATGTAACCAAAGTAAATAGAAACCATAGCAAGATGCACATACACAATTACACTAGATTTGTTAACTAGGGAAACCCTTGATCAGAGGGAAAACCTTAGTGGCAATGATGCCCACAAAGATATACTGATATATATATATATATATATATTCCTCGATAGAGGATGGATCCTGTTAGGATTCTATAAACACATTCAATACATAAGAGTCCCTATTAGGAGACTTTGAATCCTTGTTAGAAGATTCCAACCCTATTAGGAGTTGTAGAAGGCAGAAGGACCCATTGTCCAAATAGCTTCTTGGCAAGGCCACTGAACTTCATTATCCAACTAATCTCTCAACTATTCCTTGTAGAATAATTGTTCATACTGTGCTTTATCTTCTTTCCTCTATCCTATCAACTAGACCAATCACTGTTAGACCTTGTAGACTAGGTCACAAACCTCAAATCCAAATATCAAACCTCAGGTCTCAAAATAAAACCTCAACAATGAATTTTTCTCTAACTTCACTCTGCTCTGCTTATCTTCACATATCAACCTAATTACTCAACATTCATATCTTTTCTCCTCTTTTTGCTCTTCTAAATTTCTTATTTTTTCTTGTATAATAAAGGAAAATTTCCTTCCTTTTTACCAAGTCCATAAAACAATTCTCTTGAGTCAGCTATTACAACTTCTCAATTAATTATTATAGGTCCTCCTTAAGAACACATTTTACTTAGCGATAACATTAATCTATCACATTGTAACTTGAATAACTTTCCATGCATGTAATATTATGAAAAGTGATCTTAGCCACATCACCTCTAGGATGTCTTATATATTCCTTTAACCTTTCTTCTCAAAATAACAACTCTGCTAAGAGATATAACAAGTTTACCAGAACATGCTTCTATAAGCTCTATCTCTAAATAGTCTTCACCAAAACTTGCATAACTTCTTCCAGACTTAATATTTTTTGCACCTGAGGTTAGCTGCATATATTATAGACTTAGTAGTATCTCCCATTAACCTTCCTACTAAATATAATTAACAATCTATTTGTACCAACTTAATCTTTACCACTGATCTTCTGTCATATACCACAGAAAACTAATATGTTAACATCAATGACAAACACAATCATGAATGTAACATATCATGATGATAATGATCTCATCATGTTTCTACATACTTGCCCATGTGAATATCATTAGTATTCATGCTTCCAATAGTTCATGCCTTAAGTGAATATCTTAATTATTTTAATGATGTGCACGTATTGACCTGATTAGCTCACAGTTGTCCCAACTATACTCTTTCTTTCTTAGACGTTTACCCTTAGCCATGATTTTTTAGGACTCATCCTTATTTGTCCAATGATAGGTGGTGCTCCCATGCTAAATTCCATCTCTTGCAATTCTTTTCCCCCTTCGTCATGTTCTTGCAAGTGAAAATTTATCATGGTAACAACATATTGCTCATCATTTTATGAAGTGAAAATTATTATAGCATATAATCATATCAGCTATACATTTCCAATTCATATATTGTCATAATGATTGACCAATATTTTATTTTCCCATGAAATCATAATGAATAACCAACACTTAATTTTCACATGAAATCATATCAAATAACTAATTTAACCAACCATTCAACTTTACATGCCTCAATGACTAAAAAGGAACATTTAAAATTGAGCCAAAATTTGGGATGTAACATCAATGATGTGGAACTTTCTAATTCAATATAGAGATATAATCACAAAATTTATTAAATTGGAAGTAAACAATGGGGAATATAAGAATATAAGAATATCAAACATTAAACAAACCATTTTTTTGGTCAAATATGGTTCCCCCTAAAGCTACTTATTTTTTATGGTTGGCTATCAATTACAAAGTTCTTACGAGTGAGAGATTCACAAGATTGATATTACAAATCAATTCCAATGTATATTGTGGAACAAGGTAGTAGAAATGGCAAACTATATCTTCCTATCATGTGAGCTTTCCCAAGATTTTTTGTCATGTGTCCTTTCAAAAATGAGTTACCAAATGCTAATACCTAACACACTCTCACATTTATTTCTAGAATGGCAAAAAAAAATATTCACTCTCATCATGCATTTGGATCCTTATTCTTGCAATAATGGTATGGTCAATATGGTGGGAAAGAAATTTGAGAGTCTTCAAAAAAACTTCCTATACAATCATGAATTGTTTGAGAAAGATAATTCTATTAAGGAAGTCATCTTGACACATGTTTACACAAGAAAAAACCAATGTTCAATGCTTTCATCTTGGGAGGGTAAGATTTTAAAATATTGGACAAGGATAAAGCTTCCATTTCCATGGTCACATTTTACATCTAATAATCAAAAAGTGAACAGAAAGGAGATTAGATGGAGATTTCCATTGCCTTCAAATGTTAAGCTCAATTTTGATTATGCCTCTATTAGAAATGTAAAGTAGGCTAGTTGACTGAGAAGGGGGTGAATTAGGAACCAATAAAACTTTGACTTCAATTCACCATTTAATCCTTCATATACTAATCTGATCTAGTTGCATGCATGAAAAATTGAAAGCAATAAAACATTCATACTACTTGACACAATATTTGGTAACCCAAAAACCTTCAAAATAGAAAGTAAAACTAGGGTGGGGATGATACCCACAATCTTTAGTACTGCATTGTAAAGTTGGCATGTTAAGACTTACAATTGATCACTTCTAATAATCTTTTGTATTAGGAGCAATAATGACTATTAGGTCCACCTTGTAAAAGGATTTATACAATACAATAAAGTATGTACTTAGTTCAGAGATTTTGTCTAAGATTGTTAAGTCCACCTTGTTAGAGGATTAGACTAATGCATTAGGATGAACCAGTAGTTGATCTTTATTGCACAACTCGGTTTGTTGAATGAGATTCGTTTGATGTAGAATGATCACCTTAATGTGATGTATGAGACTCTATTTTTCCTTATACCTCTTGTAGCCTTTAGTCAATCTTCCAACTCACATGTTCTTCATACTCATGGTGTATTTCATACTCATTTGGATATGACAAGATATCTATCATTTTTACCAATCCAAATAACTACCTTTTGAAGTCATCTACAATACCATATTCAACAATCTTCACCTAGTCGGCTCAGTGCTGACACTCAAGTTTAGAAGTCCACTTGGGTGACATATTGATACTCAATAACATAGTGAACATAAAAATCTTTGGCTTTTAATTGACACTAATGCTCAGTCTACACTAATCACTCAGGAGTAGGCATGAACTCGATTAACACTAATGACTTAGAAAACATTGAAGAGCTCAATTGACACTGCAATAACTTGGTTACTATTGCATCTCAATCAACACCATTTTCACTCTACTCAATTAACATGGCTAGATCAGTTAACACTTTCTTTCATCTTTACTCAGTTAATGCTCCATGACTAACTCAGTTGACAATGTCTCCAAGGTTTACTTTGTAGTGCTCGGTAACAATGTAACCAACCAAATGATTAAGTGTTTTGGAACTAATTGACAACTAGTTTTCCCATAAGGTCAAAAATCTCCCTCTTTGGCATTAGTTACAAAAAAAATTACCATACCAAAAAAAATTGAATGCTCAAAATGATGATTCAAAACTCCCCCTATCAATGTACATGGGTCTCTAGCTAGGTTTTGACTATTGTGTTGATACTCAGGTAACATTGACTCTATTTTTTTTATTTCAAAATTGTTTTTGTAGCTTTTCTATATATAACCACATTTCCCCCTTGGATTCCTCACATGATATATTTCCCCCTTGTTGAGAGGAAATCACTATGCATCTTTAAAATTAGAGACATGGTTTTCTCCCAATTTTCTTGCAAAACTTTAGAAGTATGTAAAGCTATCTAAACTTTGGCTAATAACTCCATCATATGATCAAAAATAAAAAAATTGTTTTCATGGATTAATGTCTTTGCATGAATCATGTGTTTCCACATTACATCCATGTTTAGAATCATCAAACTCTAAATTCATGATAGTGTAGACCTAATTCTTGCTTCTTCTCTCAATAACTCTACTTGCAAATTGGTCAAATACTTGATCTTAAAAAAAGTGTGTTGAGCTAGTACTAGGGTCAAGTGACAACTGGTTTGCACTTTCCTTTAGATCGATATCAATCTTTGACATCTTCTCTCTGATTTCCTTGGTAAAATTTGTGGTAACACATAATTTTACAAACAAGAAAACAACATTATTAGTTGTTCTTTCAAAAGAAATAAGAATAGTGGACAGTTCCACTTGATCTATGGTAATCTTCTGTGCCACATTATCCAAAACCTTATTCTCAAATTTTCTTTATGCCCTCTATAGTAGTTTTTCTTGACCATTCAAATCTTCATTGAACTTGTAGACTATGTCAACAAGTTGGTCCAAAATAGAGTTCTTTTCATCAACTTCAATACTTAGTGCATCAAGAAATATACCTTTGATGTCTTCCAACACCTAAATTATTTTCTTCTTCTCTACTCTAAGCTTCTATTATTTTTCTCTTTTCTTCCAAAGTTCTTCAAGAGTGTCCATTTGATTAGGAGTAAGATTGGAGATATCCTAATTTTTAATTACTATGTCTTCATCTAGACTAACTTCATAAATGGAAACTTCTATCTCTTTTTCTTTATCCTTTTGAATAGGTGAAGGAATGATTTCCTTACCTTTACTCATATCTTCAGTGCTTGGTTGAGGCTTGACTTCAACTATCATTGCAATTGGTGTGGAATCACTTGCAACAACAACAATATGACTAATTGGAGAAATAGCAACAATTGTAGGAGTACTTATAGTTCCTTGTTGTAACTTTGTCTAACTTGATTCTAAGATGAGTGGAGCCTACAACTTGGTAGATAAAGTAGTGTTAATAGTACTCATCTCTAAACTTGATAAGTCAAATCCAACAGCTAATTGAGTGCTTGGTTGAATAGTATTTAACCCAATGGTTTGAGGCTCAGATGTTGTCTTCTCTAAACTTGATGTTGTTAATGCTTTGCTCAAAGAATTAGGGAGGAAGGCCATTATCTCTATTGCAATCTTTTATGGATTTGAATCTTCAATAATCTAAATTTTAGGTAGACCCTCATTGAATTTTTGATCTACCCTATCCTCTTCATCATCATTCACATCATCTATTTGAACTACTTCCTTAGTGGCCTTTAAAACATTCAATCCATAAATATTTTTCCATGGATTAGTATTGGATTATGCAATATATTCAATGTCATTTGATAGAATTAAGAATGAATTGAACTTAGGAGTTAACATTTGTTCATGCTTTTTCAATGCCTCCTTCACTTCTTTGTCTAATAGGTTTGGCATTATCTTCCTCAAGGTTTTATCATGGATATCCTTGGAAACCATTATTTTATTATCCCAACAATGTGATACTATCTTAAGTAGCATATCAAGAACTTGTGTTCTTAATTTACTTGGATAGTATTTCCATTTTATCATCTTTTCTACTAAGGCTTCTTCTATTTTCATCTTCTCCTCTTTATTTCTTGTCTCATATTTAAGAAACTTAAAATTTTCCATACCTCCACCTCTTTGATTCTCTTTATTCTTTATTCAAATGTTGGAGTAGACCTTTTGAATGATATATGTTTCTCTTCTTCTTCATCTTCTTCTTCGTCTTCAAGTTTGAGCTTCTTTCTTGATATGGTGGGTTTGTTGGTAGTAAAATTAGGAGTTGACCTTGTAATTCTCCTTGATGTAGGTTTTCCCTTTTTCTTAGGTGGTTCTTCTTTTGTTTCTTCTTTTTCCTCATGTTCCACTACTTCTTCTTCATCTTCAATGTCATCACCCTTAGCTTATGTGAGCGAAAGAGGGGAGCTAGATTTCATATTCTTTTTCTTAATCTTACCTACCTTATTCCTTCCTCTCTTTAGAATTTGAGGAATCTTGATCTCAATTGAAATCCTAGTTTTAGCTTCTTCATAAGTTCTAAAATAAGGTGCTTTGGGCTCCATAGGCTCATTGACAAGAGCCTCAATGATTTCCTTAGTACCACCAATATTCACCTCATAGGCAAGAGGTCTTTCCCATGAAACTCTAGGTTGGATTGCCTTAATATGTGCCTTATCACAGTCTACAAGAAAAAATGTCTTGTTCATAGTCTTCTACTAGTTGCTTAGGAATTTTGAATTGGTTTTGCTCCCTTTCCTTGATAGTTTCAAAATATGCATCCCTGATTCCTTCAAAGTTGTCCCCCATTTCAGTTATGTACTCATTAATTTGATACACAATGGGTCTGTCCTTCTTCCATACTGCATTGTTCTTGGAAGGAAAAAAAAAATTCAATATAAAAGAATAAGAAGATTAAAAGTGAACCAAACTTACATGGATTTTTATTTGATGCCCAGATGCTTTCCTTGTTTTCATTCAACTAGTTCAGCTACAACTTGGTGGGGTCAAAAGAAAGATTGTTCTTGACTACCTTGAAAGCCAAGTTCATAGCTTCACATGGCACATTGTTCAGTCAACTGGAACTATATATCTTATGTGCAATCACATGAATACCAAACTTAATTTCCATGTCAGTGATACCATTTAGCTTCATTTCTCTGTCATCCCACTTGGAGAGAGTCTTCTTTGCTAGCTCAACTTGGCCTAGGATTTTGGTCATCTTGGATTTATCAAGCGTGGGAAATCTAGCAACCCTGTGAATCATTTTCTTCATGATCTTGATGGGTTGGTCAATCAAAAGTTGCATATCATGAACCCAGCTCAAGATGAACCTAATCCACTTAAATTGAAAATTCTTTGGCATATGTAAAATATGGGTTAAACCCTTCACTTCCATATGTTTGTGCTCATGTTTGATGTTTTCATCCACACACAATACCTCATATGCTTGATTCATCTCTAGAGTTCCTAATTCTTGAATTGAATAGTGATAAAAAGATTTGATGTCATGAATTTAAGTACATTTGGTGAAATTTGTGAGTTTGCACTGACTGGGTCTAGTTCCTTTGTAATCATAGGATAAAGCTTGAACTTTCACACATGGCATTCCTTACTAACATCTTGGATCCTTTCCTAACCTTATTGCTAGATGAGGATGTCATAATTCTCAGTGGTGAAAGGATAGTCCTTGAAAAAATTGCTCTAAATTTCTTAGGGGCTTGAGGTTTCTCTACTCTATTTTCTCTTTAATTTAGGGTGAAAATAAAATCATTTGATTCTTCCTTCTAGTCAAAAAATTTCTTTAAGTCACCATAAATGCATTGTATGATGGACAACATAGTGACAACCTATTTAACTCATTATATATGACATGCTCAGCTAATGCCTTTAGTCTTCAAGTCAGGTCTTCAACTTGCCAAACACCATCTACATCCATACTTGCTTAGGTCTCTGAACTCAGTAAAGATTAGTTAGAAATAACTTGTGCAGCTTGACTTTTCTTGGTTAGGTCTAAGACACTGATTCAGATTGGCATTCAACTTGGTAATATGTATCTGAAATGCTAATTTGGATCTTCTTTCTTGCTTGATTGGAACTGATATAAGATGTTTCTTTGAATTATAGTTCCAGTGATCTCCATGGATAATTAGCTTGAAATGGTTGAATCACCCAATTCATTGACTTGGGTGTCAACACTCTCATGACTTTGACTTGCATTCTCTAGAGATTTCTTTACCCATTGCTAGCTCATTTGATTTCTAATATTTTCATCCTTTACTTTCTCTTCATCTTCAGCATAGCTTGATTCATATAGTTCTTGGCTATATGACCAAGTTCTTTACATACAAAACATCTCTTTCTAGGATCTCTTTTCCTTATGTGAGTTCTTATGCAATTTTCTCTAATGTGTCTATGCTCACCACACAAGTGACATCTATACCATGTGTTATAATCCCAACCAAAGATAGCTTTCACAATTTGTTCTATTGGGTTCCAATTCTTGGTTTTGCATTCTGAATATTTGTGCCCTTGCTCATTGCATTTGAAACATTTTCCTTCAATCTTGGTTTTTTCTGTGCATTCACTTGCTCTATGACCTTTCTTATTACAACTATAACATTTTCTACTAAATTTTTATTTACCATTGCTCCAACACTTATTTGATGTATGCTCCATCTTTCCACAATGATTACATGTAATCCTTTTGTTCTTCTAAGTTCCTTGTTGTGATGATTCACCTTCATCTATATAGCCTAATATTACTTTGCCTTTGTGTCTGAATTGAGTTTTCTTGTCCAATTGATTCATTCTTTCTTGATATTTCATCATCCTTCCATTGGTTTTCCTTTATATGCTGAGATAATTCTATAATCTTGCATTATTTGTCCTCAAGTTTATAAACTCTTGATTTGCACAATTGAGTTGATTTATCAAATCTACTTGCTAAAGAGATAGGTATTGAATTCATTATCCTTTTCTTGTATCTTTTTAGTTAGCAGTCTTTTATCTTCTTTTTCTATGTCTTTTTGTTCCATGTCTTCACACATTCTTACTAACTGAATTTCGTGTTCTCTTTTCAATTTTCTAACTTCTTCATGTAGAGTGAGATTCTTTTCAAGTAAGTCTTTAGTTGTTGCATCATCCTTATCTAATTTTTGTCTTGACAAATGTCTTCAATTATTTCTTCTATGTAGAGATTTTCATTCATCTATGTTGCTAGTTATTTTCTTCTTTGCAAGGATTTAGAGAGTTTCTCCTTTAGTTTCTTGAATTGATCCATGGCCATCTATAGATCCAACTTTTCATTTTCAATAGCTTTCTCTAGTCTGTACACTTCCATTGCCTCTTATCTTTTCTCAAGTTGCTAAACTTCTGATATGAGAACCAAATTCTCTAATACCAATTGTTGGAAATGTGGACTAGGCCAGGTGACTAAGAGGAGGGGTCAATCATGAACCAATAAAAATTTAACTTCAAGTCACCATTTAATCCTTCATAAAATAATATGATCTAATTACATGCATGAAAGACTTAAAACATTAAAATATTCATAATACTTGACACAATATCTAGTAACCCAGAAACCTTCCAAATAGAAAGTAAAAATAGGGTTAGGATGATACCCACAAGCTTTAGTACTACAATATAAGTTGGCCTATTAAGGCTTACAATTGATCACTTCTGATGATCTTCCCTATTAGGAGAAATAAGTACTATTAGGTCCACCTTGTAAAAGGATTTATACAATACAAAGAAATATGTACTCAATTAAGAGATTTTCTATAATACTATTAAGTCCACCTTGTTAGAGGATTTGACTGATGCACCTATTAGGATGAATCAGTGGTTGATCTCCACTATGCAACTTGGTTTATTGAATGAGATTCCTCTAATGTAGAATGATCACCTTAATGTGATGGATTAGACTCTTCTTTTCCTTATACCTCTTATAGCCTTTAGTTAATCATCAAACTCGCATGTGCTTCATACTCATGATTTATTTCATACTCATTTGGATATGACAAAATATCTCTCATTTATACCAATCCAAATAATTACCTTCTGAAGTCACCTACAATAATGAGTAGAGTAGTAATCATAGAATGGACACAAGAATAAATTGGATTGGGTACATCTCACAATGTAAACATAAATGCATAACATGGAAATAGTCATGGCATCACAAGCTTATCTGAACCAATCACATAGGAGTAGCATAACACATTTAGATCCAAAGAAAGGCATCACAAATCAGGTATACAAGAAGTTGCAACACAATGGTTCTCACAAATAGGTATAAAACATAAATATCTTATCGATGCAATGACATAAGTTAGATCAACATAAAGGTAAAAATTTCTCATGGGTCCAACATAACAATGCTATAGAAGGACATAAGATCAAATCCATGTCCATAAAAATTTCATGTAAAAAGAAAATGGAAGAGGAACTACAATATGCATGATGGTACTACTCAAAGAAATCTTTCCAATATTTATGATTTTAATAAATATTAAGTTTAATATGAATTTAATTTTTTTAACTAAACATGGATTTTTTACCATATGTCAACTTCTTTATTCAATGATTGTGGGAAAATAGTAAATTAAGTAAAAATAATTATGAAAAATATAGCACACAATGTTTTGATGTCCTATTTCTTAAAAAAAAATTTTGGCACACGTAAAATAGTTTATGAGTGTGTAAGAGAGCCTATAACTTAATTATAGCTGAATCAACTTTAAAACTAAGTAAAATAAAAAAATATCCAACATAATGAAATGAAACTAATTACAAACACTAATCATCGATGTTACAAACCGAGTTTGAAAGAATCAAATAAAACACTTTTAAAAAAAGAAATATACCTGATAAAGTGAATGTCACTCTTAAAAAATGGTGTTTATTGTTAAAAACTATTTCTTAGAGGAGATGGAAAAATTGATACAAATAAATTCCAAAAAACTCATAAAAATATATTTAAAATTTACACAAACAATTTCATAGATCACTTGTTTACATCATCTTCAAATTCTTACAGTTTAGCAAAAATAGGTGTATGAATGTGAAGTTTTTTTCAAAATGGTTAGATAAAATGTGTAACCCGCTATTGTGGGATCATGCAAAAAACTTACCTTCTAAATTGTCTCCTAGTCTACTAAAGGAGCATCTTCATAAAAAATAGCAATCATCTTGAGTGAGTCATGCTTGGTTATGGTATTTAATACACTTCCAAGATCTAGAGGTTGATGTATGGTCAACTAGAGGAGTATCTCGATTTTATTCTTCTCCTATCCTTTTCCTTTTTATAGAGTGGTCTTTAATATAGATATTGGAATGATTAGAATAACAAAGAGGGGGGTGAATTAGTTATCCTCAGGTCTAGATGTACCAATTCAGCTTTTAACAACTTTAAACAAATTAATCAAACTCTTAAATGCACTCGACCAACATAAAAACTTATCAGTAATCCAACTTATTCATCTCATCATTAGCTTTGTATTTAGTAAATGTGAAATAACATAAACATAAAATAGTAAATAGCATGAAACATGAAAACAACATTCACACATGTACGACAACAAGATTTAATGTGGAGCCCCAATTTGAGAAAAACCACCAAGTAACATGCTACCACTTTTCACTCTTCTAAAGTGAACTTGGTTAAGAGCCAACCCTATCAAGGATTACCAAACACACTGTTAGGTGTGACCCTATTAAAGGATTTAATCACCCAATTAGGAGTGGCCTTATTAGAGGTCTTTAGAACATTCCATTAGAATGTCACCTTGATTAAAGGATTTGCAATATGAAGGTTAGGTCAACCTTGATTAGAGGATTTTACTACCATAATGGTTAGAAAGTAATAGCTACATTGATTTGATAAAATACAACTCACTTTACAAATTTAGATCTCCATTTGGCTCACTCCTTGTTCATTGACTGGACTTCATCACATTCTCCATCTTTTATGTTCTTGACAACTCTTCAAGCAATCACACTCGCCAACTTCTCACTTTTCCTTCGCAACTTTTTTCTTCACTTGTTCTCCACAAATTCACTAGTCCAACAAACACAAATCATCTCTTATGCCTCCTTTAAAATATGAGTTTGGTCTTTTTTCCCTTAAACATAATCGTAGATCTTAGGGTTTGATTAGATTCATTGAATATGTTCATCAGTTATCCTTCTTCTTCTTCTCTTGAAATTTTTGAAAACTTCTCATTGAATCCTCTCCTTAGATAGCTTAACAAACCCAATTCATGCATTAAATACTCCATCTCATTAATTATTATCATTTATGCATTTGACTGATTCTTAAATTCAACTATGTCAAACTCAAATCTTGATTCTTTCACAAACTATTAATTTGCTAACACTCAGCCATCATTATGTTCTTCATCTCAATCATCATTGGGCAGCTCGATCTCTACTAATTTGTCTTTCTTAGCTTATACTAGCTTAATCAACCTTCTTTGTGCTCGGTCATTACTTTAGTTTTCTCTTCCCTTTTCTCAGCCATTACCATCACTCAGCTAATATTATTTTCTTATCTATAACTTAAGTTCCTTAATCTTCTAATTCAACATCTTCATTGACCTAGTAAATTGTCACTTGGTCAAGCTTAGTGTTTTACTCAACTTCTTGTCTTCTATCAATTAGCTCTTACATACTTCAACTCCTCTTTCATCTTCACTTATACAATGATCAAACAATACATCATCTTTTCAAATATTAATTGATCAAGTGTCCATTGTAATTTCATCATACTTACTCCTCTTTACTCAACAACTCTACTAGTTCATATTTTTATCTCTCTTTTCAAATAATCTTCATCAATCAACTAGTATGGCACTCTACACTATTACCAAATATTATTCCAGTAAGGTTTGACATCAATGAGAACATAGAAATTGTTCCAAGTGTAGTTTCCAACAATCCCCTTCTTTGGAATTGATGGCAACACCTTTAGTTACCATGTAATGGCAAAAATCTTCACTATATTTTCATTGTCAATTTCCTCTATAGGTCTATATCAGGTCTTTCATTAATATTCTTAGTTTCATTTTGATTCCCATCCATCAACTTATGATATGCCTACTTTTTTCTTCTTTACACTTCTCCCTTTATAATATTACCAATATATTGACTCCCTCTTTGACATATCTCTTATGATGGAAACTTGACATTCATATTCTCCCTCTTTGACAATAATGCCAAAGACATCATCCTCCATACACATAATCCTCTTTCTTTATCTTTTTTAATAACTAATGTTTGAATTATCTCTCCCTCTTTCATTTTTTCCCTTGACTGTATCTCCATGTACTTACTTGCAGCTTCATCAACTCACACTATTGTCCTTATTTGTGTAGCTTTTGGCAACTCCTAAAGTGTGACCTCCTACATCAATATGTAAGATATTATGATTATAACATTTAATGCAATATTGCATCTCTTTTTAGTTTTCTTTAGATATGGGAATGACCCCTAACTTACCTCTTAGATGCACAAATTAATCCTTGGGTAGTTCCCTAGTGAAAATATCATCTATTCATTCCTCTATATTCACATACTTTGGTCTTACTTCTTTGTCTTGCACTAATTCCCTTAAGTAATGATAATTAAAATATTCTTGGTATCTGTGTGCATCATATGGTTTGTATATATTTATAATACTAGTGTTAGCATAATATATCACCACAGGTTCAGTAATCTCTTCCTTCATTCCTTCCAACAATTACTTGATCCACACAATGTTTGAGCAATTAACTTCTGCTACAACATATTTAGTTTTTTCTATAGAATGGGAAATACAATTTTTCTTCTTACTTGTCCATGAAATCAATCTCTTTGATAGAAAGAAAGAAACTCCACTTGTACTCTTTCTATCATCAATGTTTCTATCCTAATCAGCATCTATGTAAACTTTCAATTCCAACTTATCATTCTTCTTATACCATGGACCATACTCTTTTGTTCCTTTCATTTATCTCAATATCATTTTTATATCCACCATGTGATTCTCCTTAGAATTAGTAGTAAATCTCCCAACAATACCAATGACTAATGCAATGTTAGGTCTATTGTGATGTGAAGCCTAATCATACTCAGAGCTTTATTCAATGTAGTTTTCTCCTTGTATCATTTCTATGGGGGTTTGGGGGTAGCACCCCCAAGATGAGGTCCTAGGGCAATGCCCTAGGTGCACTCCTTGTCACAATATAGGGTGTGGTCAAGGGGCAATGCCCCTGTGGAGGTTTTTGCAGGTAGCACCTCCAAAGCCAAAAATGACCTTATATTGTAAAAGGTGTCAGCTGCTTTTTTCCCATTGGATGACTTATTCTAGCCCTAATTTTGTAAGTAGTAAAAGCTTGTATAAAAAGGTTTAGGGTTAGGTATTTCATAATGAAATGGTGATATTGTAGCTTTTTTTGGTGGGATTGAGCTATAAGGGATTGTGGATTGTAATCATTGGATAATAATAATATTACACTTGTTATTGGTGGACGTAGCTTAGGGATTGGGTGAACCACATTAAATCTTGGTGTCTTTTGTTCTCTTCTATGCAACCTATTATTTTTTGATATTGGTTATATTTATATGTAACTATTATTTCTACATGAGGTTAATCCTGACAAGTGGTATCAAAGCTAGACTATCATCATTTTTTTCTACCAAATTGCCATCATTTTTTTTTAGTGATCCTTTGAAGGAAGGTCTCATGGTTGAGTGGTAGTTTCATAGTTGAGTGGGAGAAATGGTAGATGATGGTAAGCCAAAGGTGAAGAAGTTTAATGGGTAAAACTTTTAGTTATAGAACATGCAAATGGAAGACTATCTTTATAAGAAGAATTTATTGAAGTTGTTGGAAAGAAAATCCAAGAAACAAGGAGCTATGTTAGATGTGTATATGAGCAATGTTAGTATGCTAATAGAAACAAAATTTAAATAAAGCTTCTACAAACTAAAAAAAATTCATAAACTTCAAGATAGACTAAGATGAGATCTCAATTGAAAATATGAGCCATTAATGGGCTCTCTCAATGAGAAGCTCTCTTGTTGAGTGGCTTTATCTAAATGGATAGGATGTATGCTCAATATGCTTCCAAACGCTTCAATGGATGATTGTAGATTTTTGGTGTGGATAGATGTCTTTAGTATGGATTTGGCTCTCAAAATAGCATTATAACTTTACTTCATGGATTGTGTTATTTTGCAAAGGGGAAGGATCCAATTTATAGGCAAGAGGCTTGAGGGATTGAGGGCTAAGATGCAAGGATGGGGAAAAACTCATGGAGGGCTTAGATTGCATGAGAGGAGAGCACATGGATTGTGCTTCCTTACAACCAATCAGGGAGTGACACATGTCACACGGTGAGAGGATGGAGGAAAGGGCAAGGATGAGTCAACAAAGGAGGCTCAAGAGATAAAATCTTCATAAAGACCCCTCATAAGTGCTTTTTAAGAACATTTATGACTTTGTGGGCTTTATAAAGTTTTGTGGTTGAAGATATTTGTGAGAGATACAATGAAATTCGAATTTGAGGGTTTAGGGGGGTTTTAAGCTTGCTTAGGGTTGTGCAAATGATTAGAGGATGGTTTAGGATGGTTTAAGATTAGCTTAGGGATAGGCAAGTGGATGGCATTTAATGAGGGTGGGTGAAGGAGGAGATATTTGTTAACTTTGGCTTGGGTTAGTAAGTTTTAACCCATGTTTAGGGAACGTGACAAGGTTAGGAGGGGATTAGGATTAGGGTTAAAGGCATCTTCTAGAAGAGTCTAGGCTTTGGATGAGGATGAAGACTTTCTAGAAGAGTCTAGAACTTCCTAGGATAAGATTTTATGAAATAAATAAAGTTTTATTTATTTCAAGGGTTTGGGTTGAGGAGATATTTATTAAAATATTTTTAATAAACATGAGGATTAATATTTAATTTTGATTAAATATTTTGAGATGGGATTAGGGGTAGGAAATGATGGGATTAGCCTTTAATCGAAATTAAAGAAGGATTAGAAGATTTTGGAAGAGGTTATTGGTCTCAAGAAGATTAGCCAAGTTTTGGGCAAAAAATAAATTTTTTATTTATTTTAGGATTTTTGGTCAATTTATTAATTAAATAATTAATAAATAAGGAAATAATGTTTAAATAAGATTTAAACTTTTTGGGAGGGATTGCTTAATTAAATATTTTTAATTAAGATAAAGGGATTTAATGGCATAAAAATTAATTAATTAATTAATTAAATAATTAAATAATTAATTAATAAATGATGATGTCATCAGGGATTTTTTCAAAAAATAAAAATACTTTATTTTCTAAAAGATTTTTAGGTGTCTACATTTTTTCCCTCTTTGATGTGATGCCACAAGTGGCATGGCATTAAAGATAATAAAATAAGATGCCCAAGGCTAGAGCAGAAGAGGAGAGAATGGACTGTGAGATGCCCCCTCAAGAAGGTGGTGGGGAGAGAAAGCGAGGCTCGATGGCTTCTTAAAAAGTACAAGAATCTCGGATGAGCAAGGAAACTCAGATTGGCAAAGAGAAGGGGTTGAATTAGCTCAAACTCTCACTTATGGGAGAATGATAAAGGGAGAATCAGAGGCACAAGAGGAAGCAAGCTTAAGATCTCAGGGATTGTAGAGGATGAAGGAGTGGAGTGCTATAAAAAAAAATCTAGGATGGGAGATGGATGATAGGATGATAAAGCTGATGCAACAGGATTTCAAAGAGTCAGATTGGCGAAAGATGGGTTTCGGAGATCCCTAGGACTAGGATTGTGGATCTCAAAAGATGAGGCTTGGTGGATCCCTAAGACTAGGATTGTGGATCCCTACACCTAAAAGTTTAGATTGATTCAAAGAGATACTGATGCATAAGCTAGGGTAGGAGAGACAGATGCTGGATATGGATGGGGGATAATGGAGATGAAGGGAAACCATTGAAGCTTTTTGAGCGGGAGGGATACTTCAAAGAGAAGTACCACCACGTAGTTGAGCACTAAATTTGCTATAGGACTATTGGTTAATTTCCAAGGTTACCAAGAACATCAAGGCCTTTTCACCAACTGTCTAGAGGACTGATGGACTGACTCAAAACAAACACGCAAGGATTGCCCCAGTATCACACGTGAATCCCAGAGGAAGCAGTGTGGAAATGACACTGGGTAATCCACAAGAAAAAAAGAAAAACAAACAAAAGACTTGATCAAGACCTTATGCTCGGATTGCCCCATTCGTAGCATACCATGATATGGAAGATCATGGAAACCTTAAGGAGGAAACAAAAAGATTGCTTGGAAAGGATATTTCAAGACCCAAAAGGGAAGATTCCAAATCAAAAGAAAGCAAAAATCCAAAAGAGAACTGTTTGCCAACGAGATGGGTAGGACGAGGTACTAACGGACCAAGATCAGACATGAGGAAAGCTATATCCTACAAGGATCTATCGGAGAGCACCTAAGCTGATGGATCTGGATGGGTGATGCATCTGGCAAGTTGAACTAAGAAGGATAGCACTTTGGTGACAGGAGATCTAGCTAAAGGATGCATTGGAATAGCTAACCAAGGGTTGTCTGATGTGTGCAAGATGCTAATCAAGGAGGAACAAACATGAAAGTTGGATAGATACAACAGTACTAAGCTAAAGAGGATGTACAAGCTGACAGACCAAGATATTTACAAGTGGGCTAATCAAGATATGGTACAAGCTAACAGACCAATGATATGTATGATACAGATGGATAAAAGCTAAGGATGAGAGGATAGCAGGATAGCTCGATTTTGTGTAAGATGCAAAAGCTAAGGATGAGGTGATAGCATAAGATATGGATTTGGAAGGATGCATCCAATGATGATGATAGATATGCGACCAAGGATGGGGACAATGCTAAGGTTGGTGGTAGCTAAGCTGATAGACAGTGCTAGAGTGAATGGATAATGAGAGGATGACATTGGATTTGCATGAGGATAGCCTAGAGCGAGGTACCAATGACAAGGGAGGATGGACAAGACAAGATCTCCAAAGAATACAGTGCCCCCAGTTAGAAGATGACATGCGGAAGGAGGTCTTATGATGGATGTGATAGGATTGAAGCTAGGATGGAAAAGCCGAAGGCGCTAGGGAGATGGATGATAGCTAGGATGATGGGGTGAGGTTGTAGAAGATAAGTGGATAGTGATAGATAAAAGCTGGAGGATGAAAGATAGGTGGATAGTGATAGATAAAAGCTGGAGGATGAAAGGTAGGTGGATAAATTGGAAAATAGAGCTGGATGGCAAGATGTGACCAAAAGCATGAGGATGATAGGCTAAGTTGGGGATGGCTAGATTATGCATGACGCTTGTTTGCCAAGTTTTCATCATGGTACTTGTCCAAGGCACTTGAAATTCCAAGTTTTCACCAGTGGACGTTTTATTTTTTATTTTTTTCTTTTTGACTTTTTGACTTTGGACTTAGCTAGAATGATTTTAGCTTTCTTCAGCTATTTTGGCTTTTTTGGGATTTTTTAGTGGCTGTTGGAATGTTCAATTTTGTTGCTAGTTGTTGGTACACCAGATGTGTGATTTATGCAATAGATTGGATTAGATGGGATTGATGGTAGGAGATGGAGGGATGAAAAGGTTGGAAAGGAGCATGATATGGGGATGCTTGCAAGAGCAACATTGGCACATGTTGGGATGGGTGTGAAAAGAGCATATGCGGGATAGATGGTAGATGCGGACATGATGGAGGATTTGTGGAAGCATGCTTGGGGATATAGGCACCCAAGATGGAGTTAGGAGATGGGGGACATGAGTCACTAGATGGGGGATTAGCAATGGTGGATGCCATTATGCATTGGGTTTCAACTTTTTTCTTGGGGATCCACATGGTTTTGGATTTTCTTTTCATAGGCTTTTGCATTGTTTTGCATTCTTTGATTGGATTTTGCCTTTTTGGAGTATGTCTTTTAGAATAGACATATGATTGCCTAGGATGTGGATTTTTAGCTTTATGCATTTTGAAGTTGGCATTCACATTGCTGTGGTAAGCTTTGGGAAGATGGTTAGGAGAAGCTTTGTGAGATGGAGAGGATATGAAAGAGCATGTAGGGGGGTGATGATGGATGATGTGCCCTGATATGTGCCTTTGTTGATCTTGCATAGGAATGAATGGAATAGGATTTTTATGATGGCTGATAGGAGGATGGAGGATGGTAGATTTTGGGACATAGGGACCCAAAATGGATTTAGCGGATGAAGGGGGGATATGGTAGGTTGTTTTGGGTTGTAAAGATGGTGGAGGGGGGATGACATAAGATTTCTTGAAGGAGTGATGGGAGGCTGGCATGGTGGGCTTGGAGATAGGCTTGGTTTGGGGGTGTGGTGTACCAACACCTTTAGATGGTGAGCCTTTGGATACATATCCAAGACCATGAAATCCTAGATTTTTTTGTGCAATAATAGGCTCTCTGATTCCTTGCTCTTGTGGTCCTAAACCTTGACCTTGATAATGCCATCGATTGAGCATTTGAACAAGCTATGGAAACTTTTTGCTTGCAGAAAATGGTAGAAGTGATTTATTAGGTGTATTGCAATGGGGAGATACTATTCTTAATTCTTTTGCTAAGAGAGGGCCACCATGGATGAATGTAAGTGAACCAAGAGGGTAGATTATAGATGGTGGAATAGCTTGGATAGGTGGTAAGATGGAAGCATGGAGTGGGGGAGATGGAAGGATAGGATCTTGATGTAGCTGGTGGGATGACAAGATATCTTGTCGTGGAGGAGATATGGCTTGAGGTTTTGGAGATGGAGGAGATGGTGACTGCACTATGGATGGAAGACATGGTACGGTGATATTTTCATTTATGCTTTGGGGGATGTCAACATACTTTTGGGCAAGATCTTGATAGGATTGGTTTGGAGTGGATGGTGTGATAGGAGGTGAAGGGATGGATTCTTCAAAGGCAGCGGATGGATAGATGGGAGATTCAGTAGTGGAGATGGGTGAGTAGAAGATGGATGCATAAGGGTCATTACGAGAGATTTGGGAAATGCTTGGAGGCGATGTGGATAGGATTTGGAGGGATTTGATAGGTGGTGGGATTTTGATGCTTGCGGGAAGTGGAAGGATTTTAAGCAATTTGATGGATGGTATGGGGATGATAGCTATGGCAGATGGAGGTGATATTATAGATGGGGAAGCTTCATTACTGACTACTTCACATGGTTGGATTAGATGACATGGCTTATTGACTGTTGGAGGTGACTTTTCTTGTATTTCCTCTAGGAGATTCCTTGGAGACTCGTGTGTCAAAGGTGGAGGTGGATTGACAGGAATAGCTAGTGTGATGGGGGTGGAAGATTGGAAGCTTGGTTGATGGGATGATGGAGGGGAAGCTGGAATATCAGATGGCATGACTAGATAGTTTGGAATAACTCTTGGATTTTGGGGGATGCTTGGGGGAATGTTTCTAAGGCTTTCAATATACCCGTCATAGTCAACAAGATTTTCATCATCATTGGAATAGGAGGTGGTGGGAGCAAGGAAAATGTGACCAAACACATCATGATAGGATTGGTACTTCATGCTTTGATGATGAGTTTGATGGGGATGGGGTCTTGCGTATGGATGAACACGGAAGCTCATGGTTGGATTTGGGTTAAGCATAGATTTTGGATTGGCTGATGAAAGATTTCCTAGGGAGAGTCAAAGTTGCATGATAGACCTAAGGAGGATTGGCTGGAGATTTTTGGCTTTCTTATGGGTGGAAGACTTCAAGGGTATGCTGTCAAAAAGTGAGAATTTTTCTTTCCTATGCACTAGATTTGGTGGTGGCTATGTCAACTTGAGGATAGACTAATGATCCTATGGGCATGACACAAGATTGACCACTTGTGGATCCCAACCTTTAGCTCAAGGTGATGAGGGATACAAGTGACAAAGCTGGATTACCCTAGACAATGCTCTGTCAGAGGGATAACCTTGGTGAGATTGGTTGATTGGTAGGATTGATTGGATAGCAAACTCTGGTAGAGTAACAACAACTCTTTAAAGGCTTGGGTGATTTTGGATTGGGTTGCTAGCTGGCTGGGGGGATGATTTGGATGGACTTTGGATTTGAGACTTTTCTAAGGCAAAGAACTAGATAGATTTGGTTGTAGCAGGGGAGCTTGGATGATTTTTTGATAAGGCAGTGACTATGCTAAGTATGCATTGAGCTGGGAGATTTCTACTTTTCTGGGATTTCAACCAAAATTGGCAAACATTCATTCAAAAGCTATGAACAAACAAGCAGACAAAAGTTTTGAGCAAGCACGTCAAACACACCAACATCCTAGGAAGCTTTCTACAAGGATGAAATTTGGTTTAGCTAGGGAGTCCTCGATATACGCAAGGTACATGAGGCCCAAATCTGTAGATGAAACCAAAAGGATGTCACACAGTCGAGAGGAGCGGTAACCCACTTCTCCTCTTTCACTTCTCAAGGGTATAAAGTTCCTTGAGGCTTAGCCCGAGTGACAAAATTTTGATCCCAAGAGAGGTGTCTTTGGATTCACCTCCCGATCTTTATACTCCACCAGAACGCTGGAGTTGAGGTCATCCCAAGGGGTGATGAAATCCCCAAGCAGGCCTCCTAAAAAGCTAAGACAAGATTTTGGATCCTAATCTTATGCACCCAAGATGGCCTCGAAAGACGACAAGGGCAGAGAAGACTTGGATGATCTTGGGCTAAAAGACAGAATTCTTTTCCAACTAACGCTTAAGTTTTTTGATCTAGACTTTGCAAGCACTCATGTTTAAGATACAATGTTTATTCCAACTTTGAAGCATCAACAAAAATAAAATCGATTGAAGAATGCGAACAAGAAGAAGAGTTAGGGTCAACAAGAAAGTAAACCCGTGCGCCCGAAGGCCCTCCACGTCAAGTATCGATTGATTTTTCTTTAAGGCATTCAAGATTTAGTGTGAGTTTATTTTAAGCCCAAAACAAAGGTGTGTGAGATTTGATTTCAAGCGTGCGCTCGGAGGCCCTCCACATCAATAGTTTTTCAATTTTAGTACCCAAATGAGCTGTGATCAATTTAATCTAGATTTTTGGTCATTTAAGAATTTTGATAAAGTTAAAGCAAACGTTCAAAGACCAAGTGAGTGAGTTAGATTGTGAAACATTTAACACCCTTTTCAAGTAGACCCATCCCCATGAATGGCGCTGAGATTGCCACCAATGGTTAATATTTGATGGGTGATTAGAAAAGAGGTGAGTCCAAGGAACTACTCAAATTGATTTTTGCAAATTTGTGTTTAACTTAACGAAGTTTCTTAAATGTCCAAAAATCAAACTTTGCCTAAATTGCATGTGGAAAAGAGATTTGTTTTGTTCAATTTTAAAAGCTCCAAATGAAGTGTTTGATATTGCAATGGTTAATTGATCCTTGGAATTCAAGATTGGATTTGTTATTTTAATCATGCATTCAAGGAAATTTTGATTTTAATCCATGGCATTCAAGAGTGTGTTTAGCAACATGCATTCAAAGACAAGTGATTAAACATTCAAGTTTTTTTCCTTTGAGCATTCAAGATTGAGATTTTTTGTGTTGTTTTAAGAACTTTGAAGTGCTTTGTTTTAACCTTAGATCATTCAAGATTGTTTTTGGACTCAAAAATGAAAATGACTCTTTGGACTTTACTTTTCATTCAAGATTTTGTGTTCTAGTTTGCATGTTTTAAGCCCAAAAATGATATTCCTAGATTGTTTTCATGCATGAAAAACCTAAGAAACATTCAAGATTTTGCAACAAGACATTTGTTTGGAACAAATAAAAAAACTTTTAGGACTCTTAGTTTTCATGAGATTTTTAAAAGAACTTTAAAATATTTTCAAATGAGGTTCATTTTATCCTTGATTGATGCTTTGAGTTTGATTTAGATTTTAGTGTGCACTTAGTGTTGATTTTGAACCTTTTGAAATGGAAACTTGAAGTTCTTTTTAAATTCCCAAAAATGAAGTGTTCCTAACTTTGCATGAATGCATCTAAAACCTTGATGTTGCAAGGATGCAAATGATTAGATTGGTTTAGTTTCACTTGTTAAAAGATTTTTTCTTTTTTGCAAATTTTTAATTTTTTAATGGATTTAAGTATGATTTGGGAGTTTATTTTAAGCAATAAAAAGAAGTGTGTATGATTTTGCTTCCTTAAAAAAAAAATGTCCAAGATCTCCCACAAGAAGAAGAAGAAGAAGTAGATGGAATAAGAAGAATATAGACAAGAAGAGGAAGAAGAATTTCAAGTGCTTTGTCCACCTATAAGCTTGAAAAATCTTCAAATACTATGAGATAGACTATTAGTTCCTTTGTCTTCTTCATGCTCATGTGGACCTACAAAACCAATTTATACAATCCTACCAATCACAAAAACAAGAAAAATTAGCCAAAATCAGAAAATGACATACAAAACTTGACTAAAAAAGCTAATGAAGATGACCCATGCGGGGTCCCACCGGGCGTGCCAAAATGTATATGAGCAATGTTAGTATGCTAATAGAAACCAAATTTAAATAAAGCTTCTACAAACTAAACAAAATTCATAAACTTCAAGATAGACTAAGATGAGATCTCAATTGAAAATATGAGCCATTAATGGGCTCTCTCAATGAGAAGCTCTCTTGTTGAGTGGCTTTATCTAAATGGATAGGATGTATGCTCAATATGCTTCCAAAGGCTTCAATGGATGATTGTGGATTTTTGGTGTAGATAGATGGCTTTAGTATGGATTTGGCTCTCAAAATAGCATTATAACTTTACTTCATGGATTGTGTTATTTTGCAAAGGGGAAGGATCCAATTTATAGGCAAGAGGCTTGAGGGATTGAGGGCTAAGATGCAAGGATGGGGAAAAACTCATGCAGGGCTTAGATTGCATGAGAGGAGAGCACATGGATTGTGCTTTTTTACAACCAATCAGGGAGTGACACATGTCACACGGTGAGAGGATGGAGGAAAGGGCAAAGATGAGTCAACAAAGGAGGCTCAAGAGATAAAATCTTCATAAAGACCCTTCATAAGTACTTTGTAAGAACATTTATGACTTTGTGGGCTTTATAAAGTTTTGTGGTTGAAAATATTTGTGAGAGATACCATGAAATTCGAATTTGAGGGTTTAGGGGGGTTTTAAGCTTGCTTAGGGTTGTGCAAATGATTAGAGGATGGATTAGAATGGTTTAGGATTAGCTTAGGGATAGGCAAGTGGATGGCATTTAATGAGGGTGGGTGAAGGAGGAGATATTTGTTAACTTTGGCTTGGGTTAGTAAGTTTTAACCCATGTTTAGGGAATGTGACAAGGTTAGGAGGGGATTAGGATTAGGGTTAAAGACATCTTCTAGAAGAGTCTAGACTTTGGATGAGGATGAAGACTTTCTAGAAGAGTCGAAAACTTCCTAGGATAAGATTTTATGAAATAAATAAAGTTTTATTTATTTCAAGGGTTTGGGTTGAGGAGATATTTATTAAAATATTTTTAATAAACATGAGGATTAATATTTAATCTTGATTAAATATTTTGAGTTGGGATTAGGGGTAGGAAATGATGAGATTAGCCTTTAATCAAAATTAAAGAAGGATTAGAAGATTTTGGAAGAGGTTATTGGTCTCAAGATTATTGGCCAAGTTTTGGGCAAAAAATAAATTTTTTATTTCTTTTAGGATTTTTGGTCAATTTATTAATTAAATAATTAATAAATAAGGAAATAATGTTTAAATAAGATTTAAACTTTTTGGGAGGGATTCCTTAATTAAATATTTTTAATTAAGATAAAGGGATTTAATGGCATAAAAATTAATTAATTAATAAATGATGATGTCATCAGAGATTTTTTCAAAAAATAAAAATACTTTATTTTCTAAATGATTTTTAGGTGTCTACAAGATGAGGATTGGGAAATTTTATATAGAAAGGCACTTGGAAGTATTTGATTATGCTCGGCACCATTAGTGACATTTAATATTACAAAAACAAAAATGACAAAAGAGTTGATGCAAACCCTAGCGAAATTGTATGAAAAGCCCTCTACTTAAAATAAGGTATTTCTCATTAAGTGTTTATTTACTATGAAAATGATAGAAGGTGGATTTGTTGTAGATCATTTAAATGAATTTAATACTATTACTAGTCAGTTATCTTATGTGGGTATTAATTTTGATGAACAAATTAGGGCTCTCTTGATTTTGTGTTCTTTGCCTGAAAGTTGGAATGACTTGGTAATGGTTGTAAGTAATTTTATTTCTGGGTCTAATATCCTAAAATTTGATGATGTGATTGGTGTTATTTTGAGTGAGAAAACTCATAGGAAAACATCAAGTGGATATAAATTAGGAAGTGCTTTTAATGCACAAAGAAAAGACAAAAATGACTGAGAGAGAAAATAATTCTAGAAATCATGGGAAATCAAGAGGAAAGTCAAAGGGGAAGAGGCCTCAATCTAGAGGACCAAGAGATTGTTATTACTATGGTAAACCAAGGCATAAGAAGAAAGATTGTTGAACTTGAAAGAACAATGAAGGATATAAACCAAAAGGGAACAAGGAGGCAAATGTGATAAGTAACAAGTCTGAAGAGGATGGTTTGCTTCTGTCTTTAGAAAGTGTGGATGATTCATGGGTTTTAGATTCTGGTGCTTCATTTCATGCTACACCCCATAGAGGTTATTTCATTGATTATATCCAAGGGGATTTTAGGCTTGTTTAATTGGGGGATAATAAACCCTTTCAGATTGCTGGAAAGGGAAAAGTTAAGATTAAGTTGTAGAATGGGAATCATGGGTTACTAGATGAGGTAAGACATGTTTCAAGGCTAAGTGGGAATTTAATTTTAGAAGGGCAACTCAGTGATGAGGGTTGTGTAGTTACATTTAATGATAAAAATTGGAAGGTTTCAAAAGGTACCCCTGTAGTAGTAAAAGGTGTGAAATTAGTCACCTTATATCTTTGTACAAGTCATATTTTTACTTCTACTTTGGTTGTTTCAGAGAAAAATGAATGTCCAAGAATAGTTGTTGTTGTTGAGCAGGAAGAACAAATAGTTGTTCTAGATTATGATATAGTGTTGTGGCACAACACACTTGGGCATATGATTGAGAAAGGTATGAAAGTACTTCATTCAAAAAAAGTTTTACTAGGTTTGAAATGTGTTAATATGGATTTCTACGAAAGTTGTGTATGGAAAACAAAAGAGAGTGAGTTTTGTGAAGACAAGGAAGGAAAATACAAGTGAGAGATTAGAGCTTGTGCATAAAAATGTATGGGGACCAACTCAGGTATCTTCTCTTGGTGGCTCTCATTATTATGTTACATTTATTGATGATGCAACTAGAAAATTTTGGATTTATTTACTTAGACATAAATTTGATGTATTTTAAACTTTTAAGAATGAAAATGCTTGGTTGAAAATGAGACTGGAAAGAAATTAAAATGTCTTAGATCCAATAATGGTGGTGAGTATTGTAGTCATGAATTTGAATATTAATTCTCCACTAATGGTATTCATAGATAGAAAACTATTCCAAGGACTCCACAGGAAAATGGAGTGGCTGAACACATGAATAGGACTATAATGGAGCGTGCAAGAAGCATGAGGTTGCATGCAGCGTTGCCCTTAAATATGTGGGTGGAGGCTATCAATACTTCTATATACTTGATTAATAAAGATCTCTCTACTCCTTTGGGCTATGGTATTCTAGAGGAAGCATGGACTGGTAAGAAGGTGAGTTATTCTTTTCTCAAAAACTTTGGTTGTGTAACATTTTCTCATATAGATTCTAAAAATAGAACCAAGCTGGAAGCTAAGTCAAAGAAATGTGTATTTGTTCGATATGGCATTAATGAATTTGGTTATAGGTTTTGGGATTTTTATATCATAAAATTTTAAGAAGCAAGGATGTCGTATTCAATGAGAACATGTTGTATAAAGATCTATTGCAGCAACATGAGAAGAAAAAAATGATTATGTAGTGTTGGATGATACTCCAAAAGATGATGTTCCAACAATTCCCCATGATGTGCAACAATTGCAACAATAAATATCACACACCCTAGTGAATGTTAGATGGTCAATAAGGCTAAGTAGACCTCCAAAAAGATTTTTATCCTTCCTTATATTATATTTCACTTACTGATGCTAGTGAACCTGAATGTTATGATAAAGTTGTGCATGCATATACAAAGAATCAATGGGAGTCTATAATGAAAGATGAAATGGACTCTTTGTTGAAAAATAAGACATAGGATTTATGCAAGTTGCCTACAAGTCAAAGGGCTTTATAGAATAAATGGGTTTATAAGTTAAAAGAAGAGGATGGAGGTAAGAAAAGATTTAAAGCCAAGTTAGTTGTAAAAGGATTTGCACAGAAAAAGGGCATTTATTTTGATGAGATATTTTCTCTTATTGTTAAAATGACTTTTATCGACACTATTTTAAGTATTGTGGCTACTGAAGATTTTCATTTGGAGTAGCTTGATATTAAAATAGCCTTTCTTCATGGTGATTTGGATAAAGAGATATATATGGCATGGCCATAGGGATTTGAGGTCAAAGGTAAGGAGAACTTAGTGTACAGATTGAAGAAAAGTTTATATAAGAATCTGCCTTAGGGAAGAATCTACCCAAGACCAAGGGACTCAGAACACAAGCACAAATTAGACCAGAGTATGATCAGAATAACTATATAGTATTCAATTTTATGTACAAGTACACTAGGAGTGCCTCAATATAAAGGCCTAGATGCCTTAGAATCAGCATCATGATAAGTCCAACAACTAGGCACATGTCCACCAGATATGGGTTATCCTCCATTATGCATGAAAGTAAGTGCGATGATGAGAGGATAAGCCTACAAATGTGAAACATGCACATTAGTGTTTTAGACAACATGTGCTAAATTAGGAGTGTGAAAAACTATGTTGTCTACATGACAACTCAGTGAATGATGCAAACTCCTATGGTGTAGACACCATGTGCATAATTAGAGTTGCGTACTTCTATGTTGTCTATATGACAACAATAGAAGATGCACAAACTCCTAAGTGTCTCATAAAGAGAAATAATAAAATAATACAAAACAATAAAATAATGCACTAACCTAAGTAAACTTAAGTAAATTGTAAATAGTAAATACCTATTTACACCAACAACCCTCCTTAAGTGCAACTTAGGGGAATGCACTTAAGCTCACTAATGCATAATGGGTCCCAGCTACTAGGCCATGTTAAGTACCCATGTACAAAAGAAATTCTAAAATGATGCAATGCAATCTCTCATAAAGTGAAGAAAGAGGGAAAACCTCATGGGAAAAACCCTCCTCCAAAAAGAGAGATAAGTACAATAGAGAGAGAGAGAAGAAGAAGAAGACTTCATAAGAGGAAAAAAATCCCTCCTAGAAGAAGAAGAAGAGAGAAGTCAAGGGACTCCCCTATCTACAACATATTTCACCCCCAAGAGATCTCATAAATGAGTATACTTAACCTTGGTGAAGGGTTTGGTGAAAATATCAGTGACCTACTCTGCTATAGGACAGTACTGAAGTGAAATGATCTACTCATGTATAAGCTCTCTAATATAGTGCATATGAACCTCAATGTGCTTTGTTCACTGATGCTAAACTGGATGCTTAGAGATTTCAATGGCACTTTGATTATCACAATGAATAACTGTCAGCTTAGGTAGATCAAATCCAAACTCCTCCAGGATATGCTGTAATCAAAGAGCCTCTATAGCTACATTGACAGCCCCTCGATACTCAACCTCTGTGGAAGAAAGAGCAACATTGTTCTGCTTCTTACTTTGCCAAAAAATAGGGTCGGAACCAAGGTAAAATATGTACCCTAAAGTAGACTTTTGAGAATCTAAGTCTCCTGCATAGTCTGAATCTATGTATCCAATCAACTGAAGCCCTATACCTATTGTATAATGAATCCCATGTGTATGTGTACCCTTGATATAGTGCAAAATGTGTTTGGCAGCCTTCTAATGAAGCTCATGAGGTTCTTGCATAAAGCATGAAACTATACCAACTACAAAGGCAATATCAATGCGTATGTGTGTCAAGTAGATAAGGCTCCCAACTAACTATCTGTATAATGTTGCATCAATAAGTGGAGTTGTGCACTTAGCCTCTAGCTTAACACCTGATAGGAAGGGAGTAGGAGCAGGTTTATAGTCACTCACGTGAAACCATGAAAGCAAGTCAAGAGCATACTTGGGTTGTGAAAGTGAAATCGACATAAAGCACTAAGATTAAGTGAGAGTCATCCTTTTGAAGAATGTAAAAATTTGAATCAGAATGACATCTTCTGAAACCTACTAAGAGGAGAAATGAATCCATTTTGGCATACCAAGCCCGAGGAGCCTACTTTAAACCATAAATAGACTTCTTTAAGCTGCAAACTATAGTAGAATCCTATACGAACCCCTGTGGCTGCTCCATATAAATTTCCTCATGAAGGTCACCATTCAAAAATGTGCTCTTAACATTCATTTGGTGTACAACCCATCCTTCAGCTACAACAATTGCTAGTGTCAGGCGAATGGAGTTCATTTTGGAAACTAGTGCAAAAGTCTCTATATAGTCAATACCTGGAACTTGCGAGAAACCTTTGGCAACTAGTCTAGCCTTATGTTTATCAACACTTCCATCCACTGCAAATTTGGTTTGATAGATCCACTTGCATCAAACCATTTTTCTTCCCATAGGAAGAGGAAGTAAGTCCCATGTGTTATTTTCCATCAATGAATTGTATTCTTCCTCCATAGTTGTATCCCATTCTTGAATCCTTGATGCTTCCTTAAAAGATTGTGGATCTGAAGCAATGGCTATGTATGCATGTGGAAATGACTTGTGTTATGACCTTATTCTTTGAGTGTCTAAAGGATTTCCCACCAATGAACCTGCTACATCAAGGGTCTGTTGTGCCCAACGAGGTTTAGTGGAAGAAGATAAAGGAATGTCCTCAACTGTTTGTTGACCCTGCGAAGGTGGTGTCCTGCGAGTCAAGGTTGGAGGAATTTCATCTTCCGAGTCACTTTCATCACTATGATCACTATCCACATATGAGGAAGAATGAGGAGTTGAAGAAGCCAAACTTGGACATGTTTCTTCAAAATGAACACTCCTCTCATAAAATATTTCATGAGTCTCTAGATCCATTAATTTATATACCTTGAGATGATCAGGATATCCAACAAATATACATGGTTTTCTTTGTGGTTCTAATGCCTTATGCTTTTGTGGAGGTATCCTTGCCCATGCTAGAGAACCAAAACTTTGAAGTACTTAACACTTGGTTTCCTTCTACACCATGCCTCAAAAGGTGTTATTCCATCTAAGGCCTTATGCGGACTTCTATTTTGTATGTAGTTGGCACAGCACATGGCTTCAGCCCAAAACACTTGATCAAGAGACTTGTGTTGAAGCATGCAAGTAGTCATTTCCTTAAGGGTTCTATTCTTTCTTTTAGCTACACCATTCTTCTGTGGCATGTATGCAACTAAATGTTGAAGATCTATCCCCTCATGTGTGCAATAGCCTATAATTCTAAAGTTGACATAGTCTCTGTCATTATCTTTCCTTAGTATCTTGATGGATTTCCTATATTTCTTCTCAACTTGAGCTTTGAATGTGATAAAGTTGTCAAAGACTTCACTCTTATGACCAAGGAAAAAGACCCAAGTGTACCTTGAAAATTCATCATTAAATGTGAGAACATAGCGGGCCTTACCAAAAGAAGGTACTGGAAAGGGGCTAGCTACATCACTATGTACCAATTCTAGAATAGCAGTTGCCTTCCAAGACTTCCCCTTGTCATATTTCTCTTTGGGATGTTTACCTGCTTCACAACCTGGACATACTCCCTCTAAAAACTTGACTTGAGGTAGACCAATGACCATTTCCTTGCTGCTTAATTGTTGAAGGTAGCGATAATTAAGGTGTCCAAATCTTTCATGCCATAGTTTACTTTGAGTGTTTGAATGAGTCAACAAGGCAAGAGATGTGGACTTAGGCACAAAATGTGAGAAAGAATAAAGTCTAGTCTCATGGTTTGCCTTTCCAATCACCACCATTGAATCATCTTTGAGATTCTTTACCACTACTATGTTGGGGAGGAACTCTACTTTGTTGCCACATCCATAGTAAGTAATTTGATAGATTGAGAGAAGGTTGGTGCTAAGGCTAGGAACATGAAGTACATCCTTGAAGACACCATTCTCTAACTCAACATTCACTTTACCTTCTACTTTAATTTGAGTATCATTACCAACATAGATGTAAGGTACATTTGAAGTTTTTAAAGAGGAAAAATTCTCCCTTGAAGCACCCATGTGATAAGATGCTCCAAAATCTAGAATCCATTCCTCTGGATTGTTTGTACTTGCAACTAAAGCTTGGCCCTTGCCCTTTGAAGTGGTTGAAGAACCCTTGTCTTTGTATGTATTTGGAACACCAATTTTGTGTTTCCTCATAATGTTTACCAATTCATCAATCTACTTATCTTTGCACTCATGTTCTTCATGTCCATTCTTCTTACAATAGGAACATGTTTTATTCTCCTTCTTGTTGGAATTGTTCCCCTTTTGATTGTTCTTGGAAAAAGATTTTCCTTGTTGTGAAGAAGAATGGTGAGTGGAAGAAGATTGATTAGTGGAAGATTGTTGTTTTGAGGAGGACTGTTGTGTGTCATCTTGTGGCTTACCCTTCCATTAATTTTGCTTCTTCTTTGAGTTTTTACCACTTGAATTACCTTCATCTACTACCAAGACTTTAGTTTTGGAAGTCTTGAGAATTCCCATACCCACTAGATTGTCATGTTCTAAGATCAGCATTTCTGAGAATTTCTCAAATGAAGGCTTAACATAGGCACTACCCATTGTTAATTTATGTGTATTAAAGCTAGAAACAAAAGGAGCATATTCAGATGGAAGATGAGTCATGGTATGTTTGATCATCTTTCCATCTTTAATGGGTTCACCACAATCATTCAGTTGTGTCCTATACATTTCTACTTGGGTAAGATAGTCTTTAATTGTGTCAAAATTTCTAGGATCCAACTTGAGAAGTTTATCCTCTATTGTGTAAGCCATGTCTTCATCTACTATCCCATACAAAGCTTCTAGTTTAGCCCAAACATCTATTGGATCTGTAAGCTTCCTAATGTGAAATTTGACAAGATCAGAGATATTTTTCAACAAGGCTCCTAAGGCCATCTCTTGATTGGATTCCCAATCTTCTTTATGAGCTTCATCAGCATCATCAGGAGGTTTCTTGGCTGCACCAGTGACATAACGCCATAAACCTTTTTCTACCAATGGCTCTTTAATGTTTTTTTCCCAAATAGAATAATTATGTAGAGTTAACTTTGAAAAAGAACCCATAATGTAAGAACACAAGATAAAAGAGAAACAATACATAGTACACACCCCCCTTTTTTACTCAATCAAAAAATCCCCCCCCCCCAAATAAATGATTTTGGCACTTTATATATAGTGTGTTTACAATGGGCCACTTGTCAAAATGGACAAAGTAGGCTTTTTGATTTTTCTAATTACAACCTCTGTTTAGAGTATAAATCTAGACTATTACAAAGTAGCTCAAAATTACATCAATTGTGAAGCATTACAATGCAAAACAAGACCTATCTCTGAAAGTGATACTTTTGTCCAAATAAGACTACAATCTGATTGTAGATCTGAAAACTAGACAAAAAAATATACACTTTCAAAAAAAAGAACCTGAAAAGAAGTCCAGATGAGCCCGTACAATGTGTTTAAAGTTGCAAAAAGTAGGATTAGATAGGTACAATTTCCAAAAAAGGAAAATTTTGATAAATCCATACACCAAAACTAGAAACTAGCTGCACCACTGAAAAATTCAAGAAATTTTACCTAAAATCAAAAAAATTGCACCTGATTTGGAGTTCAAATGACCAAGTTATGGCTGTTTGAAGTCGGGCTGCCAAATCAAAAATGCATATGAAGAGGGGTCTACAGAGGAAAACACTATGTTAAATTTGACGGTCAAACGGTTGTCTTAGATGTTCAAAAATGCCCAAAAATGGCAGTTAGACGATCATCTATTTTAGGCCAGCAAAACTGATGATGTCAGCAAAACTTCGACCCCCTGGATGACATCAGCATGATATCATCCTTACATATGATGGCATCAAAAATATGGAAAAGATGCTTGGCCACTAATCTATAATACAAATTCACTAACTGTAAGCTATGTTGTATGATGAATAGGCTACTAACTGCGTCACTGATGAGGGTGATTAGAGTTCTGACTCGGATGATGAGTCAATGCCACGTAGGTATGCTTTTTTGGCAATGAGGGTAGAGATACTACCATGTGTCACAAGCACAAAGTACTATAGGCAAAGTCGGATCCCTATGAAGCATTGTCGGAGGTGTATCTAGCGATGTCAAGTTTTTGTTTCCATCGTCGAATTATGCTGGGAATAGTCTCACATTGAGTGGGCAAGTTCAATGTGTGTTGTTTAAATTAAATTAGCCACGCATCTCAAACAAAATAGTCTGCCACCGGATTGGCTTTCCCACTGGACGTTAGAGGGTATGCCATCGTTGATTTTGTCACAAAAATTGAAATGAGATTTATCTCCAATTTGCGAGTTTGTTCGGCTGGTACAAGCAGAGAATATTCCCTGCAAAAAGCTATATTCCTCATTGAATTTACAGTGTGTAGGGCACACGAATAAATTTTTCTCCATATGCCCAATAGGGCAGAAAATATTTTCAAAAAAATTTGAAAATAAAATATCTTCAAAATACAGAGAAATAAATCGCAGAATTAATCAAATCTGGAAATGAATTTATCAAATCGAAATGTGACCATACCAGATTTGCAAATCAAGCCTTCGGGTTTCAATTTGCAAAAAAAAATTTGCCTCCTGGTTGACTATTGCCTAAAATAGGCAAATTTATAGTCAATCTTCATCGAATCATTGCTCTGGATGCAATGGCAAGGTCCGCTTCGGCTCTAGACGTTCCCAATTGCAGCTGATGCTCTGGATTTGAATCGAGTCTCTTAGAGAGATGAAGCAACGAGGTTTCCAATGGCTATGTGATGAGTATCTCCCTCAACTCTGATACCATGTAAGAATCTGCCTTAGGGCAAAATCTACCCAATACCAAGGAACTCAGAACACAAGCACAAATTAGACCAGAGTATGATCAGAATAACTGTATAGTATTCAATTCTATGTACAAGTACACTAGGAGTGCCTGAATATAAAGGCCTCTGAGATGCCTTAGAATCAGCATCATGATAAGTCCAACAACTAGGCACATGTCCACCAGATATGGGTTATCCTCCATTATGCACGAAAGTAAGTGTGATGATGAGAGGATAAGCCTACAAAGGTGAAACACGCAC